>JAHDVE020011905.1:0-455213 GCA_022606495.2 Halesus radiatus
TGGCAACCATCCTGCCAAAGTTTTTCCTGTCCTCAGCCTACTAGAAGATCTTCTCTATACCTTGAATGTCTGTCTACTGATGGATGTTCTTTAGCCACATTAATCTCCGACATGCCAAACCCATCGCCCTTACAATCCACCATTCAACAATTATTATTAAATCTCATCATTATTTTTCCAGGCAGAAGATGCCGTTTGCTTGGCAGACTACTGCGATATAATGAGATGTCAGGTGCAACTTTGGGCACGGAAGGCAATGTCCTTCCAAGCACCGATATAGAGATATGGCAAGAAGCTACAGTGTATCGTACTGCCCTGGCCACCTCTGGTCCCAGAGAGGTGGCCAGAATATTTCTCAAAAGCAATGAACAACAAAGCAGTAAATTAAGACTGAGGATAGAAGAACATCGAAATTGTCCTAGAACATCAGAACCCAAGCTGGACGAAGATTCTGAAAGTGTTGAAGGTAAATATTTAAGATTGAAAATAGCTATGGTGTGATCTTCCTTCTTCTCTTGCATGGTGACACAAGCAGGATACTAAACAATCAGAGACCACAGCTGATGGCACATTATTTGCCTTTCCACTGCTGGCAGGTCATTTAATCTTTGACCCATTACATGCTAGCATGTAATCCAAAAAGATGATGTACAAAATGCTTTCATCATCACATGAGGGTAAAGAACAAGTTATTAATTGTTTTTGTGTTTAATTCGTAGAACTCCATTTAATTTTTTTTAAATTGAATGTAAATCAAATTTAATAATGTTATTATTAGGTTCTGCAAGTATTTTTAGTTGTTATTATTGTGACAGCTGTTTCGGCGTTTAAGGCCATTTTCAAACTGAGGTTAATCCACATTGCGACGACTTATTTATTTGATTTAATTTACCCCCTCCTCCTAAAAACTCCTTTAAAATTTGGATGGATGAGTAATGATTTATTATCGGTAAAACCAAAGCAATTAAAATTCTGAATCCTGTGAGGTTTTCACATTTATAATGTGTTTTTACTCGTATTTAACTGACAATGTTTTCTTAATTGATTTATTTAAATGTGTTGTATTGTTTTGATAATTTGAACATACTGAGAATCGGTGAGTACATAATTTTCCTTACTTTATTAATTAATGTTATATTAGGGTCATTAGTTCGTTTGTTAATTTCTAATTGTTCAAGGAAATTTAATCTTAGGCCCTTTCTTTCTATATGTAAGGGTTTAGGTTTGTTGTTGTCAAGCGGGACGTGATTATTTACTAAAAGATGTTCCTGAATTTTGAAGAAGTACTTTTATTTTTATAACATCTTATATGTTCTTTGAATCTAGTTGAGAAAGCCCTTCCCGTCTGCCCTATATAGGTAGCATTGCAGTCGGCGTGGTCACATTTTAATTCATATATGCCACAATTATTAAGTTTGGGATTTTTACTTTTTGAGTTTTTTAGGCTTGTTCCTATATTATTATTGGTTTTAAAAGCTACATTTAAACCACATTTTTTAATTTCTTTTGCAATTTTTACGGATATTGGACCGAGAAATTTCAGACATGCAAATTTTTCTAGTTTATTATTGTGTACCGGATATATTAAATTGATTTTATTTTTATATTTCTTGCTTTTTATAATTTTTTCAATATTATTTGCCTCATAGCCGTTATTAACCGCGATTGTTTTTATTGTTTCCTTTTCTTCTTCGTACGCTATTTTATCTAGAGGAATATTAACGAGAATATTAATTATTAAATAATAATTTAACAAAACACGTCACGGCAGTTATTTTAGAAAAAACACTGAAAACAATAAAACAAAAAATAAATATTCTATCAGTACAGAAACCCAAACATTAAATGAAATCAAAAATAAAATTAAAAATAATAATCTAACAATAACCAAAGCTGATAAAAGTAACTCAATTGTAATACTCGATAGAATAGACTACATTAATAAGGTGGAAGACTTCTTGTTACCAGAAGATTTTAAAATTTTATCTAAAGATTGAACCAATAAAATTGTTAATAAGGTTAACATCCTTATAAACGGTTGTGTCCCGTTTCTGACAGCACTCCTCATATGTTGGATAGGCACCAACCGACAGTTAGATATCTTCACTAATTGGGCCAACACCTTTAATAATAAAATCTGCTTCAAATCAGTTGGTCCCGTGATCAGAATACATAAATTTGACAGCACCACGCCTGGACAAGAATCGTTTGAATGCGGATAAAAAATTTTCAGTACTTAAATCAGCGGCGAGTTCTAAATGAACTGCACGAGTGGTCAGACATGTGAAAAGGCATAAGTATGCCTTTTGTGTTCGTGTAGGGGTGCAGCTAAACGAACCGGCGTAGTCACAACCGGTATGTATAAAGGCTTTCTCGACTTGATTCACACGCGCTGCGGGTAAATCTGCCATTATGGGGTGTGTGGCTTTAGGATTGAAACGAAAGCAAAAATTACATTTGTGAATTCTCTGGCGGATAATACCTCTTGCAGATAATAACCAAAACTGCTGCCTTAAAATGGACATCAATGCTTCAGGGTCTGCGTGGCAATTTTTCTTATGAAAATGGTCGATTAATAAATTTATAATTTGATCGCGCCGCGGTAATAATATTGGGTGTTTGTAGTTATGACTTTCCTCAGAATTTGCGAGTCGTCCACCAACTCGAATTATTCCATGATCTAAAAATGGGTTGAGGTTTCTAAGATTTGCCGAGTATAACCAAATGACAGTTAAAAATATCTTCAAAACAGATCTAACATATGGGTAAAACAGTCTCAATTGTTATAGCTTTCGACAGTTCTTCTGTGATAGAAGTTACTTCCTTTCCCTCCACTACATAGAGCTCAAACCATTAGCGATTGACATTTTAATTGGTACTTCACAAAACTGTCAGGTTTCTTACGGATATAGCACATAATCTCTGTTCCTATTGTGTTTGGCACCATTCTGCACCTGCAACATCGTATTTACTCTGCCTGGTGATCTTATTGATGGTGTTACTGCTGTCTCCTTCGTGACAGAGCTGTTTAATAGCAAGACTTCGTTTTCCAGCCAGTAGGACATTATTTCCAGACCAGTCTATGGACATGGCCATGGTCTGGAGCTCCCTGAATTCACATTTTGAGGATTCCGAACTCCAGTGCACTGACATCACTTTATTTAACCAAATAACTGTATATAGAGTGTTTCGAAGGGCACATAAAAAAATGAACAAATTAAGCCGATTATAAAGTTTTCGCAACATTTACTTTATTAATAAATAGATTATTTTAAATGTACATCGGAAATAGAAACACTATTTAAAAATCAATTCAGTATCATTGAACAATTATTCATAAATTTAAAGTTTTTAATAACATACAAATATTTTAATTATAATTCCATGTTTTATGGCGATTAGCAATAAAAAGCATTGATAACAAACGTCAAAGTCAAATGTCAATGTTTTTCAACAACAATATTTTCTATGGTGATGGATCCACTAGTGATGGACCGAGTCTTTCGATTCCAAAACTTTCACATGTAATTACGATCTATTTCGGTGAATGTTTTGTAACAAAAAAACTTAAAGCCGGATCTCCTACTCTTGTTTTTAAAAAAAAATTACACAAAAACAACGTTACATTTGGGGGTGTCCATACATAGACAATGTTTTTGCATTCAGTGGACGATGGAAAATATTTTTGAGTTATTTTTCAAAAAAAATTTTGCAAGCGCCTTAACAAAAAAAATTGACAAAATTTACTTTTTTTAGAATCGAAGGATTTCATTGTTTCGATAATCGTTTATTTCGAAAAGAAAATCTTGCACGCGACATCACTACTTTCTGTAATCTGAATATTGTTTTTCTCTATGACTATTCTCTGGAATAAATCAAAAGACTAGGATATCTATGAACTCAAACGTCAGTGTCGATTTTATCGTTGGACGGTAGTGGTGAACTTTGACGATGTTGTGATAAAACCCGGTTGTGTTCTCGTAAATAAATAATCATGTAGCATCCTTTAGTTAGATTTACGTACGGATGATAAGTTCGTTGATGAATTAAGCATATATTTTAGTCCTCGTGCCGAGAGGAGCGTGAAGTTCAGGAGCCGCGGGTGGTGCTCGGGGGGCACACGCACCATGCCTGTCATATTACCCACAACCTAAACAAGCCGGGAAGTGCCGAGTGCCTTAGACTAGTGAGTGAAACTTTTATTTTTAAACCCAAGTCACAATGTGTATTTAATATACTATGTTTGCTCTTACTGGACCACTATTATTTTTAATTTTTATAAATAGCATTAGAAAAAATATAAAATTCGTCCGTCTTTTACTTTTCGCCGACGACATTAAACTCTTCATGCGAATAAGTACGTTAGAAGACTGTAGGCCACTTCAAGAAGATATTAATGGAATTATTGAATGGAGCATTGCTAATAAACTCGATTTTAACGTTAAAAAGTGTTCAGTTATGTGCTTTACAAGGTCACACAAGACTCTATACTTTAATTACAAAATGAAAGATACGACTTGTAAGGACTTGGGAACTGTGTTTGACACTCGTTTAACATTTCATGCTCACATCGAAAGGATCTGCAAATCAGCCACAAAAATGTTGGGTTTTGTCATACACAGTTCAAAGGAGTTAACAAACCTTGCAGTTATAAGGCTGGTTTACTTCAGTTTAGTGCGTAGCATTCTCGAGAGTGGATCTCAGGTATGGGGGCCAGAGGACACCGTTTATGTACCAAGGGTCGAGAAAATCCAAAAGAAATTCTTACGATTCCTCTACATGAGAGAGTTGGGTTTTATTTCATCTCGGGAATGCTGGGTATTTGCAGCCTAAGTTCTAGGAGAGATATAGCATTACTACTTATGGCTCATAAACTATTGAACGGTGTATTAGCAATACCCGACATCCTGGCTGAAATAGAATTTTATGTCCCTGATAGTTTCACGTGAGGCCGCCAACATAGGCTTCTGTTTCTTCCCAGGTGCAGAACTAACTTGCCCATGGTGATGCCTCTGGGAAGACTTACTAGGTTAATTAACTGCCTCTCAGGAAATGTGGATATTTTTCACATGACCTACAATAATTTTAAGCACGAACTTATCATGTTATAACATTGTGTTCCGACTTATAACTCTTTGCAGCTATTTTGGTTTTACCTCTTCTTTACCTGTGTTATATAATTGTGCTAACTATATTTCTGTAATTTTTTATCGCTTTTGCATTGTATTGGTCTTTATAACTGTGTTTGCAAAATAAAAAAAATAAAAAAAAAATTCTGCATGAGGCATACCCTGATCAGCTGCATGATTTCTTATTTTTTTCTATCTTTTCTTTACAGCACTTCCCGATGTACAGGATATCCGATGAGGTCTGCACGGAATCAGATGCTGTCCCGTTGGCCGAGAGGAGCGTGAAGTTCCGCGAGCGATGGGACTGTCTGTCACGGGAGTCAACAGAGTACCTGGTGAACAAGCCGGGAAGTGCCGAGTGCCCTAGACTGGTGAGTGAGACTTTTATTTTTAAACCCAAGTCACAATGTGTATTTAATATACTATGTTTGCTCTTACTGGACCACTATTATTTTTATTTTTTATAAATAGCATTAGAAAAAATATAAAATTCGTCTGTCTTTTACTTTTCGCCGACGACATTAAGCTCTTCGTGCGAATAAGTACGTTAGAAGACTGTAGGCAACTTCAAGAAGATATTAATGGAGTATTGCTAATAAACTCGATTTTAACGTTAAAAAGTGTCCAGTTATGTGCTTTACAAGGTCACACAAGACTGTATACTTTAATTACAAAATGAAAGATACGTCTCTGAAGCACATGACGACTTGTAAGGACTTGGGAACTGTGTTTGACGCTCGTTTAACATTTCACGCTCACATCGAAAAGATCTGCAAATCAGCCACAAAAATGTTGGGTTTTGTCATACACAGTTCAAAGGAGTTAACAAACCTTGCAGTTTTGGCTGCTTTACTTCAGTTTAGTGCGTAGCATTCTCGAGAGTGGTTCTCAGGCATGGGGGCCAGAGGACACCGTTTATATACTGATGGTCGAGAAAATCCAAAAGAAATTCTTACGATTCCTCTACATGAGAGAGTTGGGTTTTATTTTATCTCGGGAATGCTGGGTATTTGCAGCCTAAGTTCTAGGAGAGATATAGCATTACTACTTATGGCTCATAAACTATTGAACTGTGTATTAGCAATACCTGACATCCTGGCTGAAATAGAATTTTATGTCCCTGATAGTTTCACGCGAGGCCGCCAACATAGGCTTCTGTTTCTTCCCAGGTGCAGAACTAACTTACCCATGGTGATGCCTCTGGGAAGACTTACTAGGTTAATTAACTGCCTCGCAGGAAATGTGGATATTTTTCACATGACCTACAATAATTTTAAGCACTAACTTATTATGTTATAACATTATGTTCCTACTTATAACTCTTTGCAGCTATTTTGGTTTTACCTCTTCTTTACCTGTGTTATATAATTGTGCTAACTATATTTCTGTAATTTTTTATCGATATTGCATTGTATTGGTCTTTATAACTGTGTTTGCAAAATAAAATAAATAAAAAAAAATTCTTCATGAGGCATACTCTGATCAGCTGCATGATTTCTTATTTTTTTCTATCTTTTCTTTACAGCACTTCCCGATGTACAGGATATCCGATGAGGTCTGCACGGAATCAGATGCTGTCCCGTTGGCCGAGAGGAGCGTGAAGTTCCGCGAGCGATGGGACTGTCTGTCACGGGAGTCAACAGAGTACCTGGTGAACAAGCCGGGAAGTGCCGAGTGCCCTAGACTGGTGAGTGAGACTTTTATTTTTAAACCCAAGTCACAATGTGTATTTAATATACTACGTTTGCTCTTACTGGACCACTATTATTTTTAATTTTTATAAATAGCATTAGAAAAAATATAAAATTCGTCCGTCTTTTACTTTTCGCCGACGACATTTAGCTCTTCGTGCGAATAAGTACGTTAGAAGACTGTAGGCAACTTCAAGAAGATATTAATGGAGTATTGCTAATAAACTCGATTTTAACGTTAAAAAGTGTTCAGTTATGTGCTTTACAAGGTCACACAAGACTGTATACTGCTCGTTTAACATTTCATGCTCACATCGAAAGGATCTGCAAATCAGCCACAAAAATGTTGGGTTTTGTCATACACAGTTCAAAGGAGTTAACAAACCTTGCAGTTATAAGGCTGCTTTACTTCAGTTTAGTGCGTAGCATTCTCGAGAGTGGATCTCAGGTATGGGGGCCAGAGGACACCGTTTATGTACTAAGGGTCGAGAAAATCCAAAAGAAATTCTTACGATTCCTTTAAATGAGAGAGTTTGGTTTTTTTTTTATCTCGGGAATGCTGGGTATTTGCAGCCTTGCAGCCTAAGTTCTAGGAGAGATATAGCATTACTACTTATGGCTCATAAACTATTGAACGGTGTATTAGCAATACCTGACATCCTGGCTGAAATAGAATTTTATGTCCCTGATAGTTTCACGCGAGGCCGCCAACATAGGCTTCTGTTTCTTCCCAGGTGCAGAACTAACTTACCCATGGTGATGCCTCTGGGAAGACTTACTAGGTTAATTAACTGCCTCGCAGGAAATGTGGATGTTTTTCACATGACCTACAATAATTTTAAGCACGAACTTATTATGTTATAACATTATGTTCCTACTTATAACTCTTTGCAGCTATTTTGGTTTTACCTCTTCTTTACCTGTGTTATATAATTGTGCTAACTATATTTCTGTAATTTTTTTATCGATTTTGCATTGTATTGGTCTTTATAACTGTGTTTGCAAAATAAAGATAATAAAAATAAAATTCTTCATGAGGCATACCCTGATCAGCTGCATGATTTCTTATTTTTTCCTATCTTTTCTTTCTAGCACTTCCCAATGTACAGGATATCCGATGAGGTCTGCACGGAATCAGATGCTGTCCCGTTGGCCGAGAGGAGCGTGAAGTTCCGCGAGCGATGGGACTGTCTGTCACGGGAGTCAACAGAGTACCTGGTGGACAGCCTGGAGCCGCGGGTGGTGCTCGGTGCCTGTCATATCACCCACAGCTTAAATAAGCCGGGAAAGTGCCGAGTGCCTTAGACTGGTGAGTGAGACTTTTATTTTTAAACCCAAGTCACAATGTGTATGCCTTAACAATAATCTTTCTGATATCTTTGCAGAGGAGGTCTGAAGGCTTCCTTTTTTATCATCATCATCTTCTCAACATCAGAATCTTATATGATTCTATCTGAAGTACCCGGGGCTATGAACGGTTTGGAGGAATTTTTTAAGGTTGTGATGTGTTTTTCCTACCCCCATCCCCATACCCATTTTCACTAAAACACAGGTTTCGAACCTTTTTCGATTCGCTTACTAACTTTTTTTTTAGATATACCCCGCCGGATTACTAGTCTGGTTTTATCATTTGCTTACCAAAATATTTACTGTTTATAATTCAGTGTTTTTTTCCTTTTCTTTCAGGGGGTTTTTACTCCGGATAAATATAAAATAAGCAAATGTTTCGTGCCCAAGGAGAGCACCGTCATACGACTTTACATTGTATTCGCCGTGACCTTTGTGGCTTTGATCGTAATGTATTTGAAGAGGAATTGCAGACTTCGATGGACTTATTATAGAAAAGAGAGTTATTATTGATAAATTAATTCTAGTACATATTATTACCAGACTATACATTATTTTTAAGCAAGTGAATTTATTTTTTGTAAATGAATGTAATATTCGTCATGTAATTTAAGGCTTATTATCATAATTCTAATGATTTTTTTTTTTGCAAAGTGAAATATTTATTTACTCCAAAGATACTCCTTAAATAATACACGTTTATTATTGATTATAACACATGTACCTACACAAACTACCTGAAAAACAATGTAGGATAAAAATCTATGTTTTATTTTTATGTATGATTTATCAATTTTGCAGTTATGGTTATATTGCAATCTGGACATAATATGAACAAGGCAGATAGTATAGACGGTTGATAAATATTACTGTCATTCTCGTTTTTACAATTTTTTTTAAATAAATTTTAATTTGTGATAAATATTCTAAAAGCAACCGGTTCCTCAGAGAAATATTACCTTGGTATATCGACCATCTCTAGCAGATGAACCATTATTAGTATGAAATATTGTGCACAACGAGTGTCGCCATTGTTACCAACATCGTTTACCTATACTACTGCAAAACGCATCTACGCACAGCGGCGTACAGTGGTTGCAAATGCTCGTTTTCGTCTAAAAATTGAGTATTTTTTTATTTATTTTATTTATTTAATCATTAACGCCCCAAAGGGCTTTTACATATTTTAACATTAAAATTATTATTTGTACAGAACTTAAGAAAAAAATAACATGATGCATAGTTGGTATATAAGTGTAACATATTTATAATATATATGAAGGTGGCGCTCTCGCAGCAGCCGGCAGCTTTTTATAAGCGCTCCAGTTTATCTGGAAATATTGCTTAGTTCTTAATTTTTCCGGTGTTAAAGTAGCGTAAAATAACCGCAATAATTTATAGGTTACATTTATAAAAATCATATAATTTTAGTGTGGCCGTTTCGGGCTTAAATCAAGTTTATAATAAAAAATCAAATAAAAACCCAAATATTTTAAGTTCAAATCTGTCGCGTCGTTCTAAACTAACCCAAAAGCATCGGTCGGTCGAAGCGTTCGACACATGTGCTTATTAAAAGACCTTTTGCTTGTTAAAAGTGTCCCAAAGTAAATGATTTACAATGTTATTCTTTGAACTGTGGTGATTGTAAACAATATCGTATACGAGCTAGACAACTCAAACTCAAACTTAATGGTGAATGTGCTATTTTGGAGCCTTTAATAAGCTGCAAAGATATCGCTGTATAACCTTGAACACTGTACCACAACTGCAATCCGCAAAATTAGATTTCGTGGCTACCGAGAAAGGCGCAATAGGAAATAAAAACATTTGACGAGAAGATCTTCTGCTGTCACGGCGACCTGAGTTCTGACCTCCAGTTCACGGAGCAGATCCGGTGCATCATGCGGCCCACGGACGTGCCCGAGAAGGCTGCTCCGCGGCCTGCTGTGGTCCGACCCCGACAAGGATACCACCGGCTGGGGCGAGAAATAGACGACACGCTGATGTGGTCTTTCCAGATCCTGAAGCCGGCCGACGAGCGCCACCTGGCGTATGGGCAAACCAACACCGAGCGTCCCGTTACGCAGCCCAGGGGCGTCACCAACAAAGACAAAGAAGATTGGAAGAAAGGATCAGTACCCCGGCCCCCGTCCTCACCCGCCGCCCAACTTCACATAACTCCTATCATTCGTATTAGCGTCTTGCAATATATCGTAAGGAATAAATACAGATAGCTTCTATTTTTTTTTTTTTCAAATAAACATGTATGAAAACTTAGACCAAGCCGTATTTAGTTTTGATAATTTAACTGCATCCTTTATATGGTCTATAAATAATGTATAATGATAGTGTCCAAAAAAAATGTCATAGATTTAATATAGGAATAATGTAAGAATAGGAAGTAAGATTTGTAAAGCGCCCTTGAGGTGATTTTTCACAAAAACGGCGCTATAAAAATCATCCGAATATTAAGGTATAATAATGTGTAAGTGCATGACACAGAGAAGTTACAAAGGGAAAGGTTTTTAATTTGTAGATACTACTTTTTTTAATAAAAATAGTAATAGCCTGATCTACGATTGTCGGTTTTTTGTATGTTTGTGATTTTTGTTTAATTGTGTAATTTTTGTCGGTTTGTCTATTTTTTGTATTTTATTTTTGTCGAATTGTGTATTTTTTGTCGGTTTGTGTTTTTTTGTATGTTATTTTTGTAGGTTTGTGTAATTTTTGTATATTGTTTTTGTTTAATTGTTTCATTTTTGTCGGTTTGCGTATTTTTTCTATTTTATTTTTGTTCAATTGTATAATTTTTGTCGGTTTGTGATTTTTCTGGAGATTATTTTTGTAGGTTTGTGAAATTTTTGTATTTTATTTTTGTCGAATTGTGTATTTTTTTTCGGTTTGTCTATTTTTTTAATATTATTTTTGTTTAATTGTGTAATTTTCGTCGGTTGTGTTTTTTTGTATGTTGTTTTTGTAGGTTTGTGTAGGTTTGTGTATTTATGTATATTATTTTTGTCGAATTGTGTATTTATTGTCGGTTTTTTGTATTTTGTTTTTGTAGGTTTGTCTAATTTTTGTCGGTTTGTGTTTTTTTTGTATGTTATTATTGTCGAATTGTGTAATTTTTGTATATTATTTTTGTCGTTTTGTGTTTTTTCTATATTATTTTTGTACTTTTGTCGATTTTTTGTATATTATTTTTGTAGGTTTTTTTAATGTTATTTTTGCAGGTTTGTGTATTTTATTTTTGTCGAATTTTGTGTTTTTTGTCGGTTTGTGTTTTTTTTAATATTATTTTTGTAGGTTTGTCGATTTTTTGTATCTTATTTTTGTAGGTTTGTGTAATTTTTGTATATTATTTTTGTTTAATTGGGTAATTTTTATATGTTTGATTATTTTGTCTGTTATTTTTGTAGGTTTGTTTATTTTTTTGTATATTATTTTTGTTAAATTGTGTAAGTTTCGTCGGTTTATGTGTTTTTGTATGTTGTTTTTGTAGGTTTGTGTAATTTTTGTATTTTATTTTTGTATAATTGTGTATTTTTGTCCGTTTGTCGATTTTTTTAATATTATTTTTAGGTTTGTGTATTTTTGTCGAATTGTGTTTTTTTGTAGGTTTGTCGGTTTTTTGTATGTTGTTTATGTAGGTTTGTGTAATTTTAGTATTTTATTTTTGTTGAATTGTGTATTTTTGTCGGTTTGTGTTTTTTTATATTTTGTTTTTGTCGGTTTGTGTTTTTTGGTATGTTTGTTTAATTTTTGTATTTTATTTTCTTTTAATTGGGTATTTTTCTTCGGTTTATGTTTTTTTTGTAGGTTTGTGTAATTTTTGTATTTTGTTTTTGTCGAATTGTGTATTTTGTCGGTTTGTGTTTTTTTAATCTTATTTTTGTAGGTTTGTGTAATATTTGTATTTAATCTTTGTCGAATTGTGTATTTTTTGTCGCTTTGTGATTTTTTTTAATCTTATTTTTGTAGGTTTGTGTGTTTTTGTATATTATTTTTGTCGAAATGTGTATTTTTTTGTAGGTTTGTCGTTTTTTTGTATGTTGTTTTTGTAGGTTTGTGTAATTTTAGTATTTTATTTTTGTCGAATTGTGTACTTTTGTTGGTTTGTGTTTTTTGTATGTTTTTTTTGTAGGTTTGTGTATTTTTGTCGTTTTGTGTTGTTTTGTACATTATTTTTGTAGGTTAGTCGATTTTTTTTTTCGTTATTTTTGTATTCTTGTGTAATTTTTGTAAATTATTTTTGTTTAATTGTATAATTTTTGTCGGTTTGTGATTTTTTTGTCTGTTATTTTTGTAGGTCTGTTTATTTTTTGTATATTATTTTTATTAATTGTGTAATTGCCGTCGGTTTTTTTGTTTGTTGTTTTTGTAGGTTTGTGTAGTTTTTGTATTTTATTTTTGTCGAATTGCGTATTTTTTGTCGGTTTGTGTTTTTTTTGTATATTATTTTTGTAGGTTTGTGTAACTTTTGTATTTTATCTTTGCGAATTGTGTATTTTTTGTCGGTTTACGATTTTTTTTAATGTTATTTTTGTAGGATTGTTTATTTTTTGTATATTAATTTTGTTTAATGGTGTAATTTTCGCCGGTTTGTTTTTTGTTTGTTGTTTTATTAGGTTTGTGTAATTTTTGTATATTATTTTTGTACGTTTGTGTAATTTTTGTATATTATTTTTGTTTAATAGGTTAATTTTTATCGGTTTGTGATTATTTTGTCTGTTATTTTTGTAGGTTTGTTTATTTTTTGTATATTATTTTTTTTGTAATTGTGTAATTTTCGTCGGTTTGTATTTTTTTGTTTGTTGTTTTTGTAGATTTGTGTAATTTTAGTATTTTATTTTTGTCGAATTGTGTATTTTTTCTCGGTTTGTGTTTTTTTTTGTATATTATTATTGTAGGTTTTTTGACCCCTTTAATACACAAGAAGGGTTTGTGAATTTTTTGTACGGGACGGCTCGGGCTTCGCCTTTGACCTTTTTTTTTTAAATTGAATTTTATCTTCATTTGACGTTTTTTTTTCATTTGACTTTGTTTTCATTTGACTTTTTTCGTTTTTTTTTTCATGTTATTATTGTCGAATTGTGTAATTTTGTATTTTATTTTTGTTTAATTGCGTAATTTTTGTAGGTTTGTGTAATTTTTATTTTTTCGAATTGTGTATTTTTGTCGGTTTGTCGGTTATTTGTATGTTGTTTTTGTAGGTTTATGTAATTTTAGTATTTTATTTTTGTTTAATTGTTTAATTTTTGTCGGTTTGTCTATTTTTTGTTTTTTATTTTTGTTTAATTGTGTAATTTTTGTCGGTTTGTGATTTTTTTGGAGGTTATTTTTGTAGTTAGGTTTGTGTAATTTTTGTATTTTATTTTTTTCCGAATTGTGTATTTTTTGTCGGTTTGTGTTTTTTTGCATTTTATTTTAGTTTAATTGTGTTATTTTTGTGGTTTGTGATTTTTTTGTATGTTATTTTTGTACGTTTGTGTAATTTTTGTATTTTATTTTTGTCGATTTGTTTTTTTTTGTCGGTTTGTGTTTTTTTGTATGTTATTTTTGTAGGTTTGTGTATTTTTTGTATATTATTTTTGTCGAATTGTTTAATTCTTGTCGGTTTGTCTGTTTTTCTTATGTTATTTTTGTTGATTCGTCTATTATTTCTGATAAATTAATTAATTTACCCAGCCTAAACCCTTAGATGAACATGAGTACCTCGGGTACTCAGGTTCTTCTAAGAACCTAACGGCGCCAAAGTGTATTCGTGGTTTGTGGTTTTGACCCCTTAAATACACAAGAAGGGTTTGTGAATTTTTTGTACGGGACGGCTCGGGTTTTGCCCTTGACCTTTTTTTGAAGTTATTTTTGTCATTTGACTTACTTTCATTTGACTTTTTTCATTTGACTTTTTCCATGATATTGTTGTCGTGTTGTGTAATTTTTTAATGTTATTTTTGATTAATTGTGTAATTTATGTCGGTTATCCAATTTTCGTGTGTTGTTTTGGTCGGTTTGTTGTTTTTATGTAATTTTTGTAGGTTTGTGTAATTTTTGTTTAATTGTGCATTTTTTGTGGTTTGTGATTTTTTGTGTATTATTTTTGTAGGTTTGTGTAATTTTTGTATTTTATTTTTGTCTAATTGTGTAATTTTTGTCGGTTTGTATATTTTTCGAATTTTATTTTTGTTTATTCTGTAATTTTTGTAGGTTTGTGTATTTTTGTATTTTAAAATTTTTGTCGAATTGTGTATTTTTTTGTCGGTTTTTTTTGTATGTTGTTTTTGTAGGTTTGTGTAATTTTTGTCTTTTATTTTTGTTTAATTGCGTAATTTTTGTCGGTTTGTCTGTTTTTGTTTTTATTTTTGTTTAATTGTGTAATTTTTGTAGGTTTTTTGATTTTTTTGGAGGTTATTTTTGTTTATTTGTGTATTTTTGTCGGTTTGTCGTTTTTTTGTATGTTGTTTTTGTAGGTTTGTGTAATTTTTGTGTATTATTTTTGTTTGATTGTGTTATTTTCGTCGGTTTGTATTTTTTTGTATGTTGTTTTTGTAGGTTTGTGTAATTTTTGTATTTTATTTTTGTTTTTATGTGTATTTTTTGTCGGATGTGTTTTTTTATGTTATTTTTGTAGGTTTGTGTATTTTATTTTTGTTTAATTGTGCATTTTTTGTAATTTTCCGATTTTTTGTAGGTTTATGTATTTTTTTAATTTTATTTTTGTCGAATTGTGTATTTATTGTATATTATTTTTGTTTAATTGTATAATTTTCGTCGTTTTGTGTTTTTTTGTATGTTGTTTTTGTAGGTTTGTGTAATTTTTGTATATTATTTTTTTTTCATTGTGTTTTCTTTTGTCAGTTTGTGTTTTTTTGTATGTTGTTTTTCTAGGTTAGTGTAATTTTTATATTTTGTTTTTGTCGAATTGTGTATTTTTTGTCGGTTTGTGTTTTTTTGTATGTTATTTTTGTAGGTTTATGTATTTTTTGTATATTATTTTTGTCGAATTGTTTAATTTTTGTCGGTTTGTCTATTTCTCTTATGTTATTTTTTGTTGATTTGTCTATTATTTTAGATAAATTAATTCATTTACCCAGCCTTAAACCCTTAGATGGAACCTAACAGCGCCAATGTGTATTCGTGGTGTGTGGGTTTGACCCCTTTAATTCAAGAGAAGGGTTTGTGAATTTTTTGTACGGGACGGCTCTTGCTTCGCCCTCGACCTTTTTTTTTTCATTTGACTTTGTTTTGATTTGACTTTTTTCGTTTGACTTATAATTTTTTTCATGTTATTATTGTCGAATTTTGTAATTTTTGTATTTTATTTTTGTTTACTTGTGAAACCTATACAAATGATTTTACAGCTTTTGCGAGGAACACTATTTCATAATATTATTATGAACACCTTTTACTTGTCTTGTGAGTACCATATTGGTAAGTATAGCTATGTACGTCTTTGACTTGCGTCGTGAGTATCATATTGGTAAGTATAGCTATGTACGTCTTTTACTTGTAAGTTCGTATATAAATTGTACAATAAGTACTTAAAAATAGTCCCTTTATTATCTTGGTATGTACGTCTTTTACTTGTAAGTTCGTATATAAATTGTACAATAAGTACTTAAAAATAGTCCCTTTATTATCTTGGTAAAACATGTGAATTTGTCAAATATTAATAATTTATCAACGAAGAACGTTTGTGACATATTACATTGGTTCATTTTTCTTAGTGTAGGTACAGCTTTTCAACATTTGCATACTGCACGCCACTGCTCGACACTTGCCAGCCTCCGTGTTGTGATATGTATCATGTAGATCTTTCTGTTACTATTCACAATGTCATGCACTCATATTATAAGAGTATTATATTATGCACTTGTGTATTATGTATCATGTAGATCAGGCTATTACTAACTTCTCTGTGTCATGCACTTATACATTATTATACTTTCATATATATTATAAATATGTTACACTTATATACCAACTATGCATCATGATATTTTTTTTAAAGTTCTGTACACATAATCATTTTAATGTTAAAATATGTAAAAGCCCTTTTGGGCGTTAATGAATAACTAAATAAATAAAAAATAAAATATCTTAATGTTAGAGTTCTGTACATCTTTGAATTTGAGTAGGCATCGTAATGGATGACCTTGACTTTGAGATAGTATTGTAATGGTAGAGCTCTGTACGACCTTGACTTTGAGTCTGTATCGTAGGTAATCATGGTTTAGCTCAGTATGACCTTGACTTTGATCGTAATGGTGGTCATACAGAGACCTTGACTTTGTGTACCTACTTCTTTGACTTTGCGTTAAAATGCTAATGATAGACCTCTGTAAGTCCTTGACTTTGAGTCAGTATCATAATGTTAGAGTTCTGTACGACCCCGACTTTAAGTTGGGATGTTTCGCTAAAAATATTGTGGAAATGGGTTTTCCGTAGGTATGTGGAAACTTTAATATTTTGGTTTCAATTGTGGTGTTTCATCTGACAAAATGGATTTACAGCTATTGTTAGAAGTGATAAAACTATTAAATATTAAATAATTTATTTTAATTGAGACCTATCTTATGCAACGTACATTCCAGCGCTCAGAGTGGAATGAGATTAACTGCGGATGATAGTAAAGTTGGAAAGATGATAAAACAAAAACGACATAAAAAGTATAAATTAATTCCTCTATGAGTTAACCCATACCTACACTCTGTACTGTCTCATATTTACCATGTCCCTATCAACATCCTTTACATACGAAATTTTACTAAATTGAATGTAATTTTTAATACACATATGTTTTCAACCAAAAATCGGGGGCGATGTCCCGCAACCCTGTTAAAATAAATTATTATGAAAAATGTTAATATTTGATGATGATAGCTCTAGTTCTGAACATTCTGAAATACCCAATTAAAAGTTAAAAACTAATTTAAACATTAATTGATTAGACATCTCAAAATGATTTAATATTTATGTGTTTTTTTTTTAAGTTGGTAGGTACTAGTGGTGGGCGAAGCGGCTCGGTTTAGTGAGCCGGATCACTAAATCAACTCTCTGTAAAGACAATCCACATGAAAACTGGACGAAAAAAGTATTGTATGAGAGCGTTTTAAGGACGTCTTTAGGAGGTCCACGGGAGAGAGGGACAGGGCAAGGAGCGGGGGGACACGAACCGTCGTTTTCCTCAAGGCCTATATCATCTTTGGGGATGCTTTTTGGAGGGTCTTTTAGAGCAGTGATCCCCAACCTTATTGTCACCGCGAACCGGTCAACGTTTGATAATTTTACCGCGGCCCGCCGATGGGGGGGGGAAACGGACAGACACATTAGCCATAGGAGTTTAAGTGCTGTGGTGGCATTCTCAGGGTATTCCGCCATGACTTTAATCCGGAACACCGGCAGAGTTGTTGTCTCGAACATAGTTTTAAGGCTGCTGTCATTTGCAATATCCAGCATTTGATCTTATTCTTTCGCATGCATGCTAGATTCGCCTGGTTTGTTGACAATTTTTTAAGCAGGCCCTTGCGCGGCCCGGTACAATTTGATCCGCTGCCCTGGGGTTGGGGACCACTGTTTTAGAGGATAGAAAGGAGTGAACTTGGGTCTTGAAGAGACCCATCTTGTAGGATGGACGGAACACAGAGGCCGGCAGAACATTTCACAGCTGATCTATTGAACATAAGAACGAGTCGTTGAAGTGACCCGTTCTCATGTGACAAATTTCAACGAAGAACGTTTGTGACATTTAATATTGGTTCATTTTTCTTAGGGTAGGTACAGCTTTTCAACATTTGCAGACTGCTCGCCACTGCTCGATACTTGCCAGCTTCCGTGTTGTGATTGTTAAGTTTTATGAAACCTATACAAATGATTTTACAGCTTTCACGAAGAACACTATTTCTAAATATTATCATGTACACCTTTGACTTGTCTTGTGAGTATCATATTGGTAAGTATAGCTATGTACATCTTTTACTTGTCATGTGAGTATCATATTGGTAAGTATAGCTATGTACGTCTTTGACTTGTCTTGTAAGTATCATATTGGTAAGTATAGCTATGTACGTCTTTGACTTGTCTTGTGAGTATCATATTGGTAAGTATAGGTATGTACGTATTTGACTTGTCTTGTAAGTATCATATTGGTAAGTATAGGTATGTACGTCTTTTACTTATAAATTCGGGTATAAATTGTAAAATAAATACTTAAAATTAGCCCCTTTATTATCTTGGTAAAACGTGTGAATTTGTCAAATATTAATAATTTATCAATGAAGAACGATTGTGACATTTAACATTGGTTCATTTTTCTTAGGGTAGGTACAGATTTTCAACATTTGCAGACAGCACGCCACTGCTCGACACTTGCCAGCCTCCGTATTGTGATTGTTAAGTTTTATGAAACCTATGCAAATGATTTTACAGCTTTCGCGAGGAACACTATTTCATAATATTATCATGTACACCTTTGACTTGTCTTGTGAGCATCATATTGGTAAGTATAGCTATGTATGTATTTGACTTGTCTTCTAAGTATCATATTGGTAAGTATAGGTATGTACGTATTTGATTGCCTTGTAAGTATCATATTGGTAAGTATAGCTATGTACGTCTGTTACTTGTAAGTTCGGGTATAAATTGTACAATAAATACTTAAAATTAGCCCCTTTATTATCTTGGTAAAATGTGTGTATTTGTCAGATATGAATAATTTATCAACGAAGAACGATTGTGACATTTAACATTGGTTCATTTTTCTTAGGGTAGGTACAGCTTTTCAACATTTGCAGACTGCACGCCACTGTTCGACACTTGCCAGCCTCCGTATTGTGATTGTTAAGTTTTATGAAACCTATGCAAATGATTTTACAGCTTTCGCGAGGAACACTATTTCATAATATTATCATGTACACCTTTGACTTGTCTTGTGAGCATCATATTGGTAAGTATAGCTATGTATGTATTTGACTTGTCTTCTAAGTATCATATTGGTAAGTATAGGTATGTACGTCTTTGACTTGTCTCGTGAGTATCATATTGGTAAGTATAGCTATGTAAGTCTTTGACTTGTCTTGTGAGTATCATTTTGGTAAGTATAGGTATGTACGTCTTTGACTTGTCTTGTAAGTATCATATTGGTAAGTATAGCTATATACTTCCCATATTTCCCATATTTTGCAGCAGATGGACTGCGAACTGATTTTCCCACCGAGTGTTTTTGCGAATGTTCATTCTAGCCGCGAAGAAGTCAAGCAGTCAAAAGAATTGCCGCATTGCGCATTCACATAGAGCGCGTCATAAGTAGAATTAGAGAATTCCAAATGCGCAGAATGGATGCGAGTACTGACAATAATCACATTCCCATAATTGATAACATTATTATTGTAGTATGTGGTCATATTAACCTGCAAGGGTTACTCATTAATATATATATATTTAAACCAACTGTTGTTTTAATTTGTGTGAGACCTTCCCGTGTTAAGACAGATGTTATATGATTAGTACATCTGCACTGATGATGGATATTGCAATGTATTCCTTACCGTGGGTAATGAAAGTTACCCCAATATGTTTTACAATATTGGCTGAGGGAAAAATCAATGCAATGAGTTAACAACTTTATGTACACAGGATGTGAAGGAAAGACTGGTGGAAAATGTTTTTTTAAATTTTTATTTAACTAAAGAAACACTTACAGGAAATACAAAATGGGATAAAAAAAGATTAATTTAAACACTAGAAGTAGCTATGTAAATTTATGTTTCTTATTAATAGCTTGGGACCAAAATGTTAAGCATTTGTCCATTAAATCCAAACAGTAATTTTGATCATATTCTATGTAACAGACAATAAATAACCTCTTTCGAACTTTCAAAGTCAGGATTTGCTACACAATACATACCTTTGCATTTTTTTGCAAAATGCATTTGCAATTGCATTTGAGCCATGTACTTATCACAGGGTTTGTCCATGGCAACCGTGAAGTATCTTCTTAAAGCTGTATCGCTACTTGGACATTTCACTTCTACAATGTAATTTTCTCCTATTGCATCTGGAGAAGCTCCAAAAAAGGGATGCTGATTAGAGAGAATCAGGCCGCACTTCTCAAACTTTATCTGAAGTATTTCTTCCTCTTCTTTCAACACTTCAGCCTCTAGAACTCTGCCACGCGTAAGAAACTTAGTTTCTACTAGTTTAGCACCTAGAATGCTCTCAACGGGTGAGCCTTCCATGGTTTGACAATGAGCAGCTTCATGGGCTTTAGATGCGGTAATTCTAGCGAACCTCAAGTGGTGCCATAATGGACAGTTTGACTGCCCAACAGTCATCTGAGCTGCCCTTTGACAGGCAACGGTGTTCATATTTTGTTGGCAATATTTAAAAAAATCTTCTGATGTTGATCCCACATCATTGTACAGAAAATTACAAATAATATTATGTAAGGAAAGATTTTCGATCACCGTTGGGTCGACAAAATATTTTAACAGCTGAATATCTCGTACACCAAGCTCGATGCTGCTGTCTATTACTGATTTTTAAAAAGATCCATCGCTCTGCGGCAGAGCAGCAGGAGCAGCTTTCCCTAAATCGCTTGCCTTTATAAACTTCATTGTGGTTTCTATAGCAGCCATCTTAGACCGCTTCCTGTAACACTGAGTGAACGTTTTTGGAGGGTCTTCGCTTCTTCGGTGCAACCACGATAATAAAGTTACCACATGTTTGCAACCGCCTAAAACAATAACAATAATTAGTATCATAGCAGTAGTGTAATGTTGAAAAGAGGGACACAAATTATTTAATAAACACCAATTCAAGGCTCTTCTCTTTCATCAACCTTGTGATGCCGGACAATCTTCACATTTGCAGACTCGATTACTTCTTCTGCTTCGTTGCATACCAAAATTACTGAATATGCCTTCGTACAAACTCTGTGCTCCGGAGTAACCAGGGCCTTCACAGTGCAAATGGCACCAATATGTTTCACTTGGACGTAACCGATGGCACTGTCTCCGTAACTCTCTCTGCAGGATCTACAAATTATAATTACATTCATCATTATAAGGCACAATATTTATTTGTACTATTTCACAGACTTAAATATTATACTATACTGAAAGTCAGTTTCAAACATATTGTGGTTAGGTTTTACAACTGTCAAAAAAGTAAATACTTTAGATTTATTTAGCATAAGATATATAACGTATTAATTTAATAAAAGTATAGTTTGAAAATCCAATATACATCATGAAACATTGCATGCTCATCAAATAATGATTTACTTGCCGTAAAACTTTAACGCCTCGCATTTCAGCACTAAAAAAATCAATTTGCGAAAAGAAAACTGCCATCATAATCGCGTCGATTTTTGGCAAATTATCAGACTGCCCTTGTAGAAAACCACTGTCTGTCATGATAGTATGTATTTAAAATATATATTATATACAAACAAATGGGTTTAGGATGCGTAACTAAATGATTATGGCCTTATCAAACTTATTCAAACCAGCAACTGTCAACAAAAACTACTTGACGTTGGACTCGTGAGCGCGTTGTGACGTCAAATTTCGCTAGCCAATCATGTCTCGTTATCAATATTTGAATTTTCATACAACTTTAAAAGTGAATTAATTAATTTAATAAATTTTTTTGAGGTTTTTAAGTACGAAATTCGAGTTGAGTTATTTTTTTACATATATTAAATGCATTGAAAACACTATATTACATATACTGCATGTACCCTATTCTATCATTATTAGCAGGTTTAAGATTTTGAGAACCAATCACATTTTTATTTACAAATGAAATAATTTTCTTTGAACAATTTGTAATTTGTATATAATATCTATGGAATTCTATTTTTGGCAACAAGTTTTACCTCTCTACTGTCAAATACTTTGTACATACTATTATCACCTTTAACGCCATGGTCAAAAGGGTTTATATAGCATACGGAATCTATCACGATTCGTAAAATTGATTCGGTGTTTTCTTTCCGATTTTCTGCATCCTATTGCATCCTTGCTAATCTCGGTATTGTTTGTGACTACTCAGGCGAGTGCACTCGAAAATTGATAATTTTATTGTCGCTTTGTGATTTTATCAGCCGTTTGTTCGCTGTTATTTGCGCAGTTGAGACTTCTGTAGCGTTTCAATTTCAAACAGTTTTATATTGACCGTATTGCTCTAAACTATATCAAAATGGTGATCGAGGGAGGATGCCTCAAGTTTGGCGTATTGTTCTGGTTCAGCACCATATTTGCCGTGAGTATTTCCATAAATGTTCCCTTCTGTACCCATTAATAATATAATGCGGACCCACCCTTCTGTAGGATAAGCAAAAACCAATATTTGGTTTTTCTACGCAGTTATCAGCTGTAACAATGATAATATTATTGTGTTTATTGCACCATAGGTATGAGTAAGCAATGAATCAGCCATTGCAAAAAATACGATTATAAGCGATTATTGTGCATTATAGGATTCTTTTAAGTAGCCATGTATTTAATAAAATAATTAGTGCGTTTTATATGAAGCCATGTTAATTCCGTATTGTTTGCCGGGCGTCAACTGATAGCAGGTGAGTCACATTTTTGAACTCTCATGACTTATTTTTATTAATCATATTTCCTTTTCAATTGCATTCGGAATTTCAGGCCAAAAATCCCCTTTCCCCTGAATTACGGATATGGCTTGAAATAGGATATTAATCATCAATCTTATTAAATATTATGAAATTCGCTGACCTGTTGACTAAAACATTTGTTGAACCAAAACGTGATATTTCCAACTCTTGTTTACTGATATGTTCTCTGCATAATAAATATAATGATGTTATTTTAAAATTTAAAACATTTATTAGAACTTTTACGTTATCCTCGCTGTGACATAAATGGGTCCCGTTACCCGCCTGTTTTACCACCCTTAGACCGGTTCTCACTAAGATTAAAAATCGGGTGTCTCTGTTACGATTCTCGGCTACTAATCTGGAGGTCGCGGGTTCAAATCCCTGCGTGACAAGTAAATTTTATTTAATTAATTTGTGTTATTTCACAATTTATTCAATTAAAATTATATGTATTATGTAGTATATTTGCGGCACGTTTTAGAGTTGTAGATACTTTCAGCATCGCCCTAGTGAAAGACCACCATTCAGAAACGTTCTTTGAAATGGCTTTTGGTGACCAGATCTGAATAGCCAGGTGCTTCTCCACCTTCCTTTTGACCATCCCTTCCCCCACCCACTACCTTCAGTCTCACAACATACCCCAATCGGGGGGATGCCATAATCTCACTGGCTCCAGATGGTTGGGAGCAGTTGAGACTCTTGTGCGATACTCATATAAAAAAAGACAATCTTGTTTTCTCCAATTTCTAAAAAATCATTCATACAGGAAATTACTCGCCAAGCCGATAACTTCAAGGAATTATTTTTATAAAGTTCTGACGTTTTAACCCAAAGCACAATTCTTTCTTCGGCTACCTAGTACCTAGTGGGGTTAAATTTATTTTTTTCCTCCCATTATTGATTAATATTGACCATACTCGTAATATTGACCAGTGTCGATTACAAGACTGCAAACATGTAGGTGCTGGATCCAAGCCACTTTCTATGCTTCTGAGGGTACAGGGCTGACTATTCTTGAGGCAGGTTCAGAAATCCTTCAGGTGGGAGGCACGAGAAGTGAAAGACTTGTTTGGTTACGAAATGTGACTGGTTACGAGTTATGGGTGCTCGACCGAGTGTGGCTGCCTTTATTTTACAAAATTGACATATTTATACCATTACAAAGTGATACGCGTTTTCAACACCAGGGGGGAATGGTGCGCTTGCTGAGGCAGACGTGTAAATGGGGGACCACAACACAGCACAGTGCACAATGATATGAAAGCCCACAACACGGTATCGTGCTATCGCGGGGTCAGGTGCGTTATCGAAGTGAGAGGAAAGTCTGCCACGCGGTACTGTGCTCCCACGGAGTCAGTTGTATTATGGAAATTCCCATGTGGTCCAATCACGTCGATAACACTGGGAGATGAAACAAGTTAAATGTTATAAATCTTACACAAGATGGCGCTAATAGTACAATATAAATTGCGAAAAACATTGATAAAAATAATGTTGCAAAATTGGAATCCTAAGAATCATGATTATTATAAACAATAGGTCACGTCGGATACATTGATATTTTATTATCCAAATAACGTTCACAAATAATTGCAATTTATATAATAATAATGCGACTGGGTAAGGGGCCGGTGTTGCCGGATGCCCGTCGGCTGATAAGCGTGAACAACTGCATACAAACCTATGAGTAAGTGAGTCATGACCCTTTTTTTTTAATTGAGTGCTCTGCGCCGGCGATCCAGACGATAATACATATCGTCGACAACTTTTAATTGTGTCGCATAAATGTGAACAGCTCCATATAAACTCTCCAGCCACTAGGGCGGGCGATTTTTCACCGTCCCAACACGACAAGTGGGAACGGGCTCTTAGAAAATAAAAATAAATTCACTCAGGGTCCAGAGGTCGGAAGATACTCGTAATATTGCTCCGGTGAGACACCACAATTTCAATTCAAAATGGCTTTTGAATTGATTTGTTTCTGATTACAAGATTTTTCACAGACGATAATATATGCATCAAATTATTTCCTTCAGGGCCTCCTGTGTGATCAGATCTGAATAGCCTGGTACTTCTTAACCTTCCTTCTCTTCTCCTCCCGATGATTAAAGATGACATAATTCCGCTAGCTCCAGGCAGTCAGGGATCTTACTATGTAACACTTAAAAAAAAATTGTTTTAATAAATTTTATCGCCTTGAACAATCGATCAACGATAGCAGTAACATCAATAATATATGTAAAAATTAAGATAACATCCACCTCGTAATACAGATAACATCAAGATTTTGCAAGAATTTGACAAATAATTATAAATTTTGTTATTGAGATTTACGATAAATATAGGAAACAAGGTAAAGCAATATAAAATAATTATAACCAGTCTGTGGCTGAGTTGGCATCGTGTCTGGGTTCCACCCAGGCATCGTGAGTTTAATTCCTCAGATTGCTAAGTCCTCCATCACGACACAAGCAACATTTTCCGCTTAGTATGATGGAAAAAATCATTTGTTTATACCATAACATAAAATGGTAGCGATTAATGTTAATATAATATTGTTAAACTTCCATCTTCCTATATACCGCCTTGGGAAGTAAAAACACACAAAGACATTCTCCAGAATGAAGGGTCGATTATTGAAATATAAAAAAAACATAATAAATAAATTATGTTTTTTTTATATTTCAATAATCGACCCTTCATTCTGGAGAATGTCTTTGTGTGTTTTTACTTCCCAAAAATGTTTATTCCGGTATGTGGGGAGGTTAGTGCAGTCCCACACATTCCATACGAAATATGCATGTAATAGTTATAAAATAATACACAAAATATATACAAAAGTTTGAAACACGATTTATAATTTATATCTCCCGCCAACTAAGGAAACAAAATTGACTAACTGCGAAATTTCTTGAAGAAATTTGCGGGTAAAATTAACTAGTTTTTACAAAGTTTTTAATTATAAAAATATAAATGCTTTTTTATTTTTTATACTTTATATTGAAGTTAACAGTATCGTACAAATACTGTAAAATGACCATACACCTACTTAACCATTTTAATGCTATGCTTATTTTGCAAGTGTGTATATAAATTGCTACAGATATTCTGTGTTTTTAAATAAAAAAGTATGGTATTCAATAAAAATGTAATAATTTGGACACATATCAATCAATTTTAATGATTTTTTTTTAAATTATACAAATAAAGTATGAAATTTTACGAATATTATAGTTCTAATTAAAAAACTACACATTTACAACTACAAAAATATAAGATTATTTTACTACACAGTTGTTTTCCCGTGGTTCATGTAGTCCCTTTTTACAGCGAGCGCATATGAGATTGGATCGCCTTATCCCATTTGCTTTGCTGCACACATTCATTTATGGGAACAGAGGTCTCGTCGTCCGTTGTGCCGCTGTCATTTGATACATTACAATCATCCGCAATAGAACTAACTTCCGACATGGTGAAAAATATCAATTCACTTTAGGGTGTATTTATTTTAAACAGTGAAGAAAATGGTTTTGGAAAATCGTCAAATCACTATTAGGGAAGTTGCAGAGGATGTTGGCATGTCAATCGGCTCATGCCATGCAATTTTCTCTGATGTTTTGGGCATGTAACGTGTGGCAGCAAAGTTTGTTCCGAAATTGCTAAATTTTGAGCGAAAGGAACGTCGCATTAGTATTGCTCAGGAGTTGTTGAATGACATCAACGACGATCCAGATTTGCTCAAAAGGGGGGTCATAACTGGTGATGAAACGTGGGTATATGGTTATGACGTTGAAACCAAGGCCCAATCCTCCCAATGAAAGTGGCCAGACGAGCCAAGACCGAAAAAAGCACGCCAAGTTCGATCAAATGTGAAGGTTTTGCTCACTGTTTTCTTCGATTTCAATGGCGTGGTTACATCACGAGTTCTTGCCAACAGGTCGTACAGTTAATAAGGAATACTACAAGGAAGTTATGCAACATTTGCGTGAAGCAATACGGCTCAAACGATCGGAATTGGGGAAAAACAAATCATGAATTTTGCATCACGACAATGCACCAGCTCACACATCAATGCTTGTTCGTGATTATTTGGCCAAAAACAACACCGTAATCATGCCTCAACCACCGTATTCACCAGATTTGGCTCCCTGCGACTTTTTCCTATTCCCGAAACGGAAGAGACCAATGAAAGGAAAGCATTTTGCCACAATCGATGAGATAAAGTCAGAATCGAAGAACGAGCTGATGGCCATACCGAAAAGCGCATTCCAGAAGTGCTTCGAGGATTGGAAGAAGCGCTGGCATAAGTGCATTATATCTGAGGGGGATTACTTTGAAGGGGAGAAAATGGATATTGATGAATAAATAAATACTTTTCGAAAAAATTCAAAATTCACCTTTTCTTTTGAACACACGTCGTCGTATGTCCACATTACCTCTTATTTGTTCTAGGTACAATTTCACTATTTCTTTTTCTTTGACACATTATAATCAATTTGATACCAAAACCAACCGTCTCTGTCAAAATACTAAACGTATGTGATAAACCCTAGCAAGTGATATTTGTACAGCACCCTTGAGGTAATTTTTCACAAAAACGACGCCTTGCAAATCATCCAATTATTATAATTATTATTATATTAATCTTTCAAAAGTGACACCCACCTACAACTAAAATTGACCAACTGTCACTTGGTCAATATGTTATTGTATTGTGTGTATTGTAAGTCCTTGTTCTACCGGTATTTCAATTGAAGATGCTCTGAGGGAAATTATTTCTCTCAGAGCCTCCTACGTGGAGTTACTTTAAAAAAAAAAGACTCACAAGTAAAAGTGACTGTGAGTTGGTCAGTTTTGCTTGTCAAAAGTATGTGAGATTCTATCAAATGGTCCCATTTTTTAAAAGCTAAAATCTTTTTGGAGTGTCTGATCAACGGGATAACAATCTCAATTTTGTCATTTTTGCAGATGGTCACTTTTGCTTGTGTAACGACTAAATGATTAATAATAACTATATAATTTAATAATAACTATATAATTTAATAATATATAGTAACTAACTACCTTGCAGAAATTTTTTTTATTACTCGACCGTTTTTTAAACTAAATAATTATAGTTATTATTAAACTTTTAAAAACTTTAAATTTAAAACATTTTTTATTGAATTCTGCCAGTAGTCTAGTCTTTCACTATTGTGACAGCTGTTTTGAAATTCAAGGCCACTTGAAAATGGTTTTGAACGGAAATTAAAAAAGGTATTTACTTCTTATCATCTTCATTTTATATAATATAAAACGGGCTTCAGAACAAGAGAAACACGAAAAACTTAACGAACTAACAAAAATCTTAATCGTTAAGGGTCACTGCCATAGAGTTAAAGTTGGTGCGGCAGGAGAATGTATTTCAAGATGGTAGATAATAATGCAGCATGTTCACAAATAAGTATAAGCATAGTAACTTCAATGTAGGAACTGTTTTTTTTTTACTTACAAAAACAGTGATGAAATTGCAATAATATCAAAAACAGTATCATCTTTTTTTTTAATACAAAAAACGAGTAATATTAAATTATGTCTTGTGTAAAACATACGAAATTCGATACCTAATAACTTCCCATATTCAACTCATATTTGGTAATTACTGTGTTTTTACTTACCACTACAGTATAGAGTCCTCCATGGCATGAAAATATTAAATAATTATTACCATACTAGGCTGTTTTATCAAATCATTTCATAATTTATTATACATAAATCATAGTTATTAAGGTACAAATATAGTTTATGAATAAATTAATGAACATTTTATAAAATTCCTTTTTTGAATACTAATAACTAATTTTGTTTTCAGGTTCTGGGATTGTTTATAGTGGCCCTTGGAGTCATTGTGCAAGTGGTGTACTTCAATGACCCTCAACTCGTGGAGTATAGCTTCCTCTCGGGTCCGGGACTCCTGATCCTCATTGGAGCCTTTGTGTTCGTCATCGCCTTTGTAGGATGCTGTGGCGCCATGAAGGAGAGCCACCGGCTGATTACAATGGTAAACTATTTTACCATTAATTTGTGTGCACTATTCACTTGCTATGTAATGGCTGTTTGGTAGCCAGTTAGTGAAATGAAATTAAGTATATTTTCCGTGGCTACAGTCATAACCCTGAAGCTTCATATCAACTAGGATTGCAGTGTATGATTCCCATTTTCACAATAACGAAGAAAGAAACTGATGGTACCCGTCTGAGTTTTAAAGCATTTTCGGAACATTTTGGGTTGCCATATGTTTTATTTTAAAAAAAGTTTTTTTTCCTTGTAAAGAAAGACAAATGGATTATGAATAACCTGACAATATTTGAAAATCTCCTACTACCATAATTAAAGGGGTAAGATTTTGCTTGTGCAATGATGGAGGACCTAGCCAGCTAAGGAATTGAACCCACAACATCTGGGCTACCAACCGGTATAAAACCATTTTAAAACATGGCTTAAAAAAACCTCTTAATTGTTGCATTCGTATTTCATAGTTTGCGCAGGCAGATGATTAATAGCATCACTTTGTAAGAATGGTAACATTAACTATTTTATTTATGATTATTCATTGGCTAGGCACTGTTAAACCTTTTGCTTGAGAATTTTTTTTTGAAATTACAAAATAGTAAAATGTAAGTGAAATAAATAATTGAAAGTATTTATTTTTCTTTTATTGTTCACAGTTCTCGGTGCTTTTGCTTGTCCTGTGTGTCCTGGAACTGGCTGCGGGAATAGCCAGTTACGTGAAAAGGGGAGAGCTGGAATCCATTCTTGAGGATCGTCTGAACGCCACCATCCATGAGTATCCCGACAACAAGGAGGTTCAGAAGACATGGAACATCATGCAACACGAGGTATGTAATCTATTTAATTGGTTGGATGTTGGAGTGGGTGTATTTAATTCATAATCAAGGGTAAAGTTAATTCCATACGGTTCTAATACAGACCACCTGATTTCATCCTCACTAGCTGACGGAACCACTTATGAATTACGAAATGACAATCTAGTCTCCTTTAATGGAAGGAATCTTCCCAACAAGCCCTCCATTGATATGCTTGGTGTAACCTTAAGGGACCAGCTCAGGTATGGGGGCTCCATCTAAGCCAGACTAAAGTTAGCCTCTCAGAAGCTGGGCGTATTGTACAGAGCCCGCAGATTCTTTAATAGTACACAACTGCTGACCCTGTACAAATCGCAAGTGTGCCCCACTGTAGAATTTGGCAGCCACCTCTGGTTGGGAGTCTGAAAATATCTGAAAAAAAAACCCTTGACTCTTTGCAGAAACGGGCGGTCCGTTTGATAGATTCGCCGATCTTAACAAACAGATTGCAATCTTTGGAGCACAGACGTCAGGTGGGAATGCTGTCCTTGTTTTACTGGTATTTTGATGCTTTGAGGAACTAGCGTCATTGATCCCTTCGGCATCCGTGCATAGTCGGGAAATAAGCCAAACGCATGTCCAATATTTGCACACAGTCGACATTTATCACATGGGAATGGGTCGCTTTTACGACTTCCGATACGAGTCTTCCTCCATCCTACAACATGTTCACTCCTTCCTATCCTCTAAAAGACTCTCCACACAGCATCCTCAAATATGATATAGGCCTTGAGGGAAATTATTTCCTTCAGGGTCTCCTGTGTGGAATTACCGTAAAAAAAAAAACTATATAAGTATTGTGACATGTCATTTTATATTTTAAAATGTTTGTCGGATAATACAGTCAAATTCATCTCTAATGAAATCAATGGTGCCAGTAAATTAGGTCATTATGAGCGAATATTATGATTAGCACAATAAATTTTTCTTATAAGAATTAATCATAACTTATCTGAGGAGTATGTCACTCAGTAACTTATGATTAATGTAGAAAAACGTATGAATAGTCATTAATTAGCCATGAATGAACTTGACTTTATTATATGCATGTGAAGCTTATCGGCAAAATGAAAGTTTATAAAAAGTTTACTAGGAGGGTAACATGAGCCTATCCTAGACACCCTCGCCTGGCCGCCCCTTCCCCTAGATTTAAATGCGTATTACATTGATTGTTATCTGTTTCAAATTTTACTTAATTGCACTCTGGGACCCAGAGGAAAATACAATCGCTTCCCTGGATATCTCACCCTTCATCTTGACCATATTGTACAATAAATAATTATTTGCTCTTTCCCGTGCAGTCTACTCAGAATTATTTTGTTGTGAAATAATTCAATCTATTTGAATTTTACCTTTCATTTCCTCTGTTTTTTTCCCCGGGGCACGGTGTAGCTGTAGGGTGTGCATTAGAACACAAAAAGCCATCATGAAAATTATACTTAAAGTCCCCTGCAAGAACTAGCACTGACGAAATCTTCAACAATCTTAATATTATGTCAATAAAACAATTATACTCTAAAATAATACTACTTTACATTCATAAATACAAAAAACAAGAAATAACAACATACGAGTACACACATATTAGAAACACTCAATCTCAGAGTCAAAAACACATGCAACAAGCAACCACAAACATAACATTTGGACAAGAAAGCTTCTTATACTACTATGGTACTAAACTCTACAACAATATTCCACTCTCCTACAAAAATCACAACAATAATAAATTTTAAAATCAAATAAAACTCTGGATACGTTACATAGATCTAAAATAGAAAATACATTAACACCGAAACCACTCAACTGCACTTAAAATGCCTCACCTTACTATTACTATTTTTTCAGCAATCATCTACTTCATATTTTGTAAATGAAATTTTCTCCCCTTCAAAGTAATCCCCCTCAGATATAATGCACTTATGCCAGCACTTCTTCCAATCCTCGAAGCACTTCTGGAATGCGCTTTTCGGTATGACTTCAGCTCGTTCTTCAATTCTGACTTTATCTCATCAATTGTGGCAAAACGCTTTCCTTTCATTGGTCTCTTCAGTTTCGGGAATAGGAAAAAGTTGTAGGGAGCCAAATCTGGTGAATACGGTGGTTGAGGCATGATTACGGTGTTGTTTTTGGCCAAATAATCACGAACCAGTATTGATGTGTGAGCTGGTGCATTATCGTGATGCAAAATCCATGATTTGTTTTTTCACAATTCTGATCGTTTGAGCCGTATTGCTTCACGCAAACGTTGCATAACTTCCTTGTAGTATTCCTTATTAACCGTATGATCTGTTGGCAAGAACTCATGATGCACCACACCATTGTAATCGAAGAAAACAGTGAGCAAAACCTTCACATTTGATCGAACTTGGCGTGCTTTTTTCAGTCTTGGCTCTTCTGGCCGCTTCCATTGGGATGATTGGGCCTTGGTTTCGACGTCATAACCATATACCCACGTTTCATCACCAGTTATGACCCTTTTGAGCAAATCTGGATCGTCGTTGACGTCATTCAACAACTCCTGAGCGATACTAATGCGACGTTGCTTTGCTCAAAATTTAGCAATTTCGGAACAAACTTCGCTGCCACACGTTTCATGCCCAAAACATCTGAGAAAATTGCATGGCATGAGCCGATTGATATGCCAACATCCTCTGCAACTTCCCTAATAGTGATTCGACGATTTTCCAAAACCATTTTCTTCACTGTTTCTTCGTTTGTTGACGTGGTTGTAACTCCAGGTCGCTCATCGTCATTAACATCTTCTCGGCCTTCTGTAAAGCGCTTGTACCACTTATAAACACTTTTTTGAGACAAAGTAGACTCGCCGAATGCCACAGTCAACATTTTAACTGCGTTGGAGCACTTTATTCCATTTTTAACGCAAAATTTAATACATATTCTTTGATCCATTTTTTTTAAGTAAAAAATCGAAGAACACACAAAAACGTGACTAACCTTTCCAGTTGTCAAAAACAAACCACTAATCCAAAATGGCTGATAATGCTAACATATGATAAACATATGTGTACCAACATATGTGTACCAACATAAAAAAAAAATCGATAATCGAATGTACACAGCCCGCGAAAATTCAAAATTCACCTTTTCTTTTTAACACACCTTGTATATGTATATTGATTGTCTTCCAAATAAATTAACAGAATGTTATTTCTGCAGTAAACACAAGAAAATAACCACCATATTTAAGAAGTTAGCAAAACTAAATTATAATATAAAAAAAGGAAATGCAGACATTTTATAATAACAATTTTTTCTGTATTTATCACGAAAATACCATTATGCTATTAAAAAATAAATTTTTTGCACCAAAAACAGAGGTTTTTCAGTTGTTAGTTAAATCAAAATAATAATAATAGTATTAATTAAGAAAAAACACAAAACATGCACTTTATGCCGAGGAATGAGGATTACTCAATCTCTCATAGATCTTCATTTTATGCTCGGACAATGGAGAATTGGCAAGATTGTCGGACCATACCTATACAAATGATTTTTCTATAATAGTATTCATTATTTTAACAAAATTATTTAATAACAGGGTAACACGCTCGAACGCTTTGGATTTACGACGTTCAATGTACAGATTCATTAAAAATAGCAGATTTTTAATTACCCTTTTCGCCTATTTGGGTTCTTTTTCCAAAATTCCTTATTTAGAGTGCGTTCCCTCAATAATAATAATTGGATTACTTGTATAGAGCCGTTTTTGTGAAAAATCACCTCAAGGGCGCTGTACAAATCTTAATTACGCACAAACAGATACAGAAAAACATACTTACCTGGAAGGTCGCTTCACATGAACACAGTTTTATTAGAAAATTAAAGTATAGAGATGATATTTTTAAAGTTTCTTTTTTATCCTCCTTTTCTTGTATTTCCCCTAACTTAAACAACATTTTTGGTTAGATCTGACATTATTTAACTGTAGCAACTTATAAAATGACAGAAACTTTTTCAAAACAACACTCCTCGCAACTACTTCAGCAATTCGCGAAATGCTTCCCTCTCGTTGGCTGCCGGTGCAATCGGTGGACTTAACGGCGTTTGGAACAAATGGCACCACTGATTTATAGTCGTTTGGAACTTGCTGACATTTTATTAATATGGTAAATTGCCGCTAGAGTAAAACCTTATATTTACTTCATTTTTGAATAATATTGGACTTATGGACATAGGAACTATACGACTAATATGTCCACTTAAGAGGAGCGACTGCGCTGCCTGTTTTATACATTACTTAATTTTGGAGTTGAGGCCAAAATACCCACTCAAACCGAATGATATATTTTTTAAATTAAAGGTTTAGTAAATATCTAGTACTTATGAGAAGTATTTTTATTTTTATTTTTTTTAAGTATGTGCCATGAAAAAAATCAATTTTCGTAATTAGAGGCAGCTTAGAAAATTATTTGTGGGCTTATCATACTTTTTAAAAGATATGTCACATTTACTATGTAGTATAATTACATAAATAAAAATTAAACATTTAAAAAAAAAATGGTTTTTTCGGGTCGATATTTTAAATTCTGTATGGCAAATTTGTGTTCCAACGTAAATTGGTCATTTTTAATTTAATTTAAAGTTCACCAGAATGCTTATTTTAATATTTTTTAAAGTAGACAGGTAAAACTTTTTTTTTTACATCACCCTTAGTTAGCCCCCAAATAATTGTTAATGGTGCCTCTACTAAAATCACGATAAATCAATTCTTTTAATGGCCTATATTTCATAATGTAAAACTAAAATAAATAAATTAATAATAATAATTGGATGATTTGTATAGCGCCGTTTTTGTGAAAAACCACCTCTAAGGCTTATTACTTCTTAATTACTTCTAATCCGTACTAGATATTTACTATACTTTTTGATGAAAAAAAAAATCATTAGCTTTAGGCGAGTATTTTGGTCTCAAATTCAAATGAAACAGGCCGCGCAGCCGTTCCTCTTAAGATAAATTATACCTTCGACAATAATTGGTTATTTTGTTTTCATTCTAGCTAAGATGCTGCGGAGTCAATGGTCCCACGGACTGGAGCGTAGATGTGAAGAACAACACTGTCCCATCTTCCTGCTGCCGCGAAATACCACTCAGTGAATCGAATAGCCCTTTTGAATGCCAAATCTCACAGGCGTATCCCTCGGGATGCATGACCGTACTTCTGGGTCAGCTGAAGAATAAGTCTTTGATTTTGGGATTGGCAGCTACTGGCATAGCTATCGTTGAGGTAACTCACTCATTTTTTCATATTTTTACGAGGTACTCAGGACCAGATGAGAATTAAATTTTTTTGTATTTTAGCTCCTTCAATTCAATACAATTTGGTTGTTTGCATATTTTTGTTCTTCAATTTTTGTTCTTCTCCTGAAGAGCACAAACTTATACTTTTATTGATTTCCTCTGAAATCCCCAGAAACTGTTAATAAATAAATGGTCAATTTTTCTGGGCGCCGTTTAGTGACAATCACCTCAATGGAAGGTCATCCCAAGAATGTGGGCCCAGTACATTGGAAGTTCTGTCCCCAAATTTAGTAGCGTTCGTATGAGACCAGTCTGTTCGACGCATATTAGAGTTGGCCGACCTGAGCGTGAGTTGCCTCTGAGTAAGATTGTCCATCATGCAGAGATCAGTCAAGTATGATGGTGCCAGCCCGTTCAGTACCTTTATATACCATAAGACAAATTTTAAACTGAACTCTTTCTGTGATTCGAAGCCAGTATAGGCAATCACGTAGAAGAGGTGTAATGTGACAATATTTGGCGGCACCACTTCTTAGAGGAGCTGCTGTGGTGAACACTTCTTGCAGTCTGTTCAAATGTACATTAGACAGACCAGCATACAAACTATTGCAGTAGTCCAATCTGGAGACTACTAGAGCATTTACCAGAGTCAGCAGAATCTGTTGGTAGACATTTTCTTATGGATTTCAATTGTCTTAGAAAAAATATACTAGATTATACCTTATTGCCAAGTTGAGTATTCATTGAAACAATATTTTGGTCCAAGTAAACGCCAAGAAAACAAACTGATTTTAAGGGAATAATTTCCACTCCTTATTGGACTATTGTCAAAAAAAAACTGATCAATTCTCAAAAAGCAATGATGAAATGCAAATATCACCATGCTCTGTGACAACTATTATTGGTGAGAGTAGCTCATTCAGCTGATGCGGATTAGTGGCCTAGAATTCAAAAATGTATTTTACCGAAAATGATCCCCAAAAATATTTTATACTTAGATAAAACTAATTTTAATCATTTTATTTTTCAGATTGCCATGATCATGTTCTCATGCTCCCTGGCCAGGGCCATACGCAAAGATTACCAGACTGTCTAAAGCAAGATGTTGCAACTTCAATGGCATAAATCATTTTTGTCAATTTTATTGTGGTGTCCTGATCAAATATAATTTCTTTTTATTTAACCATTTCGTATTTGCACCATTGTAGCCATATACGTATTACACAATTATTAGTAGTAACCCTGAAAAGTATTGCCAAATATTGTTCGGGTATTTTGTGTGCAGTATTAGAATTAAAGAAATGGGATGGAAATGCTTTCTTTTTAATCACCAACTACTTATATTTCTTGCCCGTCTTTGGCTATTTTTTTGCAATTAAAGTAATTTGGTTTAATTTTAAAGGTCTATTTATAATATGAGTAACCATCTATACCTATACAAATGTTTTATTATTGTTTGTGCCGTATTACAAAATATATTATTTTATTCACATGTTTAAATTTTATCTGCTGTTTATTAACTGTAGTAAAAACCTTACTAGTTATTCCAAAGTAAAATATTGAAAATGGCAACTCATGGATATTGTAGAACACCCTTAATTTTGTTTATATATATCTATTGTTTGTTATGCCAGATTTATACAGGCCAGTGTACTGTTCAGAATCACTGGGAAACCTGTCTAAAGGTTTCTTATAAATTGATGTATTTCGATTTAAATAAACAATCTCTTATTTTTTTCTGAATGCTATTAATTGATGACAAAAGTATGTTTAACAATGAAAACAAAAAATTGAATGTAGAAGATTCCAGGTAATATACTGGACTGTTCTGGGCTCTTCTATCGTGTAATATTTTTTCACGGTACCTGAATATTTAATACAAAATTTCCAATCCAGTTTTCATCCCTTAAATAAATATTTAAGTGTCTATTGTGCACTACCTGTATCAATCTCTTATACAATTATAATAATATTTACTAATCTGATGGAAAGATACCAAAATTCTTGATATTGAGACTGTTTTATTTTGCAGGGTTGGTAACATTTTTTTTTTCACTAAGAATGTTTATTTATTTATGTATTAGATTGAATAAATACCTTTTCCACTAAATTTTTACTTATTATTGTCGGTAGCTTTTCACAAAATATTCAATATCTCTCACAAAGCTAGCATAAAAAAACAATACTAGTAAATAAAAGGTACAGATTGACAAACTTATTTGTGTAGGTGACCAAAGAGGAATTAATGAATTATATTTCTAGTCCATGTACATGTTATCCACAATAAATAACTCGTATTTGATGGAACTTGTTTAGTTTAACCCTTAATGCGACAGGGTATATTTACAATACACATGTTTTTTCCTTAAATCTATAGCCCAAATTATTTAGAAAATTACATCAGTACCTACCTCCATATACAAATTATTTAGAAAATTAACTTCATTACATCGGTACCTACCTACCTCCAAGCGGTATTAATTTTTTGTGACTATAAACTTAATACTACTAGGTACCAATTGCAGTATTTTTTTTTGATAATTTGGGCTATATAGATAAAGAAAAAAAACATGTACAGTCTGACATTTAATAGTAGACAAAAAATGAGGGCGCTGTGATCGTCTAAGGGCCAGAGGGACGTCGGAGAGTTATTATTTATTAATTCAAAATAATCATAGTATTATTACGCAATACGATAAACAATGTTTTTTAATAGAAAAATATTTATTAAATATTTTATAAATTTACATAGGCTTAGTATTTATCAAAATCTAATCAGAAATATTACTTTTCCTGACCGTCCCATTGTATGTTTTACAAAATATTTAAAATACGAATGTGATTTTTACAGTGGAGAAAAGTATTTTTAATCCTTTATCGTTATCGTTGCGTTTTTGTAAATAAACATAACCAAAGATTTGTAATCCACATTACAAAAAAAATAATAATTAAAGTTACGTAGTGTTAATAAAAAAATTAAACCACACACTGTTCTTTTTTTTAATTTATCTTATCGACAAGTTACAGAAAAACCTTCACAGCATTTTTTAAGAATATTCAACTTTTTAAATGTTTTTGTAAAACATGCGTAGAACGGTCAGAAATGTGTAATATTTCTGATTATATTTTGATAATGCTAAGCCCATGCAAAATTAAAAAAAAACATAATATTTTTCTCTTTAAAAACACCATGTTTATCGTATTGCACAATAATATTATCATTATTTTGAATTAATAAATATTAACTCTCTGACGTCCCCCTCACCGTTAAAATGGTATCACCAAGATGGCTCATAGGAAATTACTTTAATTTTAAAAAGGCGCAATGGTTTAAGTACACGTTTTCTTCTTTAACCAAACGGTGTTCAGAAATTAGCAGTATATTCCAAAAGGAGATGATTCTACATCATATTCTAAAAAAAAAATTATGCTAAAACTTTTTTCATCATTTAATGCTTTGCAAGAAAGATACTGGGAAAGGCGATTTTTTCGAATTTCTGAAATTTATGTATCGACGTAATCATGTATTATTAGATGTTTAGATAAATGAAATAAAAAAAGGCGAAATTCAATTCACAGTTCAAAATTATAAATTTTAAAAAAAAATATGGAAAAATTATTTATGTTTTGCTTTATTTTTATTTAATGTAAATCAAATTAATAATGTTATTATTAAGTTCTGCAAGCATTTTAGTTTTTTTTTTTTTTATTATTTTGTCAGCTGTTTTGGTGTTCAAAGCCATTTCAAACTGATTGATAATGGCTTTGAACTCCGAAACAGCTGTCACTAAAACTGAAATACTTGCAAAATTTAATACATAACAACATTATTAAATTTTAAAAAAAATTTAATGGAATTCTACGAATACACAAAAACAATCAAGAGGAACGGCTGCGCTGCCTATTTCATACATAACTTAATTTTGGATTTGAGGCCAAAATACCCATCCAAACTGAATGATATATTTTTTTTATTAAAGGTTTAGTAAATATCTAGTACGGATGAGAAGTATTTTATTTATTTTTGTTTTAAATTATGAAAAAAAAAAAAATCATAATTTTAGCGGCAACTTAGAAATTTATTTGCGGGTTTATTACATAAATTTAAAAATTATCGTATTCGTTATGTAAACATGATTATGTAAATAAAAATATAAAAACGAAACATTTAAAAAAAAAAGTTTTTTCGGATCGATACTTTAAATAATGTATGGCAAATTTGTGTTCCAACGTAAATTGGTCGATTTTAATTTAATTTAAAGTCAACCATAATGACTATTTCATTACTTTTTTTTAAATTTTATAGTTCATTATATTTTCAAAGTAGATGGGATAAAACTTTTTTTTTAAATCACCGTTAGCCCCCAAATAATTGTTAAAGGTGCCTTTAAAATAGCGAAAAATCAATCTCTTTAATGGGGAGAGGGACGTCCGAGAGTTATTATTTATTAATTCAAAATAATGATAGTATTATTACGCAATACAATAAACATAATGTTTTTAAATAGAAAAATATTACGTTTATCGTATTGCAAAATAATACTATCATTATTTGGAATTAATAAATAATAACTCTCCGAAGTCTCTCTCCCCCTTAATGGTCTATATTTCATAATGTAAAACAAAATTAAATAAATTACTTCTAATCCGTACCAGATATTTACTGTACTTTTTGATGAAAAAAAATCATTAGGTTAGGTGAGTATTTTGGACTCAATCCAAAATTAAGTTTTGTATGAAGCAGGCTGCGCAGCCGTTCTTCTTAATTTATTTATTTATTTGTAAGAAACAAACAGCTTTTAGTACAGATTTATATACAAAGGAAGTTTTACAAAAGGTAAGCCAACAAAGTTTCTTATGCTAAAAGTGGTTAAGAAAGTATGTTTTATTACAAAAAACAAAATAAGAATTAAAGGAGGAGAGGAAGATAGGATCGGGACAGGAGATGCTCTCGATACATTTTACAGGCGTGCATCACAATTTGTGGTCGTACGTATTATTGCGGTTCGATATTTAGAGAGGGTATTATGAAGAATGTCGATATTGTGAAATTGTGTGTTATATTGCGCACAAATACGGGGAATTGGAGAATTTATCCTAAGATTGGTCCTGCATGCGGGCAAATAAAAAAAATCGGGTTGTTCTTGATGGTATGTGAAAGTTTATAAAGTTAATGAGTTCTGGTGAGTCCAGGCTATTATTAATAATTTTAAATAACAAGATTTGATCAAATATTAAGCGTCGCGTTTGAAGCGTGATAAAGTTATGGAATTTTAAGGATTCGGTATTATTTGCAAAGTGTAAGTTAAATTTATAATTTATATGCTTAAAGAATTTGCGTTGAATGCTTTCGATTCTCTCAATATGGTTTTGGTATAATGGTGTCCATATCGGTGTGCAATATTCTAAGTGAGGGCGGATATACGCTGTGTAAAGGGAGTAAAGAGTCTTTATGTTGCGAAAAGGTTTTGTAATACGAATTATGAATCCAAGCATTTTATTGGCTTTTGTGATAACCTCGTTAGATTGTTTAATAAAATTTAGTTTCTTAATGATGTTTTGCATTATTTCTTTAAACCAAACTTTCAAATGCGAATACTTCAAAACATTTTAATGTGAAGAACACATTTCAAAGACAAAGTGAGTAGCTTGGTGTTGCCATATTAATCACATTTTGTAGTTGATAAATAAATGCCAAGCTATATGTTGTAATATACGCTGTCATGTTAAGTTCGTGAAGAAATTATCAAAGGGCTTGTCGAGATCAACATTGCTAAAAAAATCTATAGCAAGCAGAGGCGACGGCCTCCATGGTCGAGGGGTAAGGCTCTCGACTACGAATCCGAAGGTCGCTGGTTCAAATCCCGGAGTGCGCAAGTAAATTTTATTTAATTAATTTGTGCTGTTTCACAATTAATTCATTTAAAAATAATATGTAGTATATTTGCGCACGTTCCAGAGTGGAAGATACTTTCAGTATCGCCCTGGTGAAAGACCACCATTCAGAATTGGAACGTTGGTTGAAATGACTTTTAGCCATGTTTGGTGACCAGATCTGAATAGCCAGGTATTTCCCCACCTTCCTCCACCCCTTCCCCACCCCAAGACCTTCAGCCTCACAACATTCCCCAATTCGGGATGCCATAGTCTCACTGGTTCCAGACAGTTGGGACTCTTGTGGGGTCAAAAAGGGAGAAAAAAGAGAGGCGAATACCACCACACTACCCTTTTCTGACATCATTTTACTAGATTTTACGAAATTTGACCAAAGTATCGATATCCAGGGGCCGGTATTTCAGTTGCTTTTTAAGCTCGGATTGGGAGATATTTGCATTAGTCAAGTTCTGTGGGATTATAGGGTAGGTTTTCTGACAACCTAATCTGACTCATAAAACTCTTGAATATACTGAAACGTCGGCCCTAAGAGAACCAGAAGAATGTAAAGGTATCACCGAGTCATTTTTTAGCAGGAATAGAACACGCACCTTTCTGACTGAAAGTCAAATCGACAGTCCCAACGTGAGGTGTCGAATCTGCATTTGCGAGGTTTACAGGTGAGTGAAAACAAAGTTAGATTTGACTTTCTACGCTGAATGCATCGTGCAGTTTCAATCATTTTCTTTCTAAAAAAAGGGCTTTTTCACAGGAAAATTCATTTTCTTTGAAATCTGAAAATATTATGTATTAATTGGGTAGTTTAAGACAATAAAATGAAAATCGACTTATTGAAAAATCAAAAAAAAATTTAAAAAATCAAACCCTTCGAAATATTTAGTATCAGCGGTTACGCTTCTCAGGAAAAAAAATAAGAAGTCTAATCGTAAAATTTCCTTCAAACGGGAAATAATTGTGCTTTCATTTCACTTTTCCTTGATACAGATCGAAAAAAATGCCAGATGGTTCTTGCTTGGATAATCCAAAGCCATCATGGCTCAAAACAACTGTTTGTGCGGTTGGGACATCTTCGCATCAGTCCTGATAAAATCCACATTTAAGACTTCCCAATGTAAGTATTGTCTCAAGGACTTCTGCTGATTTTTTTTTAAGCTGTCTGTGTTAACCGTGCTTTTTGTTTCCATTGTGATTTATCTAAACTTCCCACATCACCCTCATTCCAAGCAATTTTTCCTTACAGGTGGACACGGCAATAATTTATTTTTACATTGATTTCTAGAGTTAATAATGCGAAGTAATCGACAATAAATTAAATGCATTTCATTAAAACAAAAGTTTCTTATGTTGGCATAATGGTTTTTCAATTAGGCAAATATAAAAATAAAAATAATGTACGTAATTGTTTTTATGTTTATGTAGGTTTGATCACAAAAAGATGAACTGCAAGGCTCAGGGGAAATTAGAAATGAAAAGGCCACAAGGTTACGTCACGTTGGATTTAATCACCAAGAAATTAAAGGAACATCAGTCACAATATCATTTAGTTACAACACCAGTTACTGGACATTAAATTTAATGTCTACATATCGTGATTCCATTATATTTTTATATACGAATCCTATTCTATAATATATAATAGCTACATGTAATTTCGTAATGTCTAAAATTAATTAAAATGATATAAAAAAGAATTTCTATTATAAATTTGCTTCTTAAGTTACAAATCAAATTTGATGGGTTTGTGAATGATCGGAAAGTTTTGGCACAAGCATTCAACAAAAAAAACTTTCATCGAAAGGAAGCTACTACAGTAGAGATCAAAGCTAACCAAAACTTTCTAATGAAAATGGGTAATACAAGTAATTAGATTATGCTGACTGTAACAATATTCACACTTTTCCATGTTATTACTATTTATTTATAGATATGCTTACATTGGTGATTTAACTAGGTTCACCTAACTAGGTCACCCAGTACCCACTTTAAGGTGAACAATAGCATACTGCATATGATGTAAAAAATTATACGAGACACATTATGCAAGAAAAACATATGTAGTAAATACAGTTTTCAATCAAAATACAAAATCACAAGAATTCTTGCACATAGTGATGGGACATTGTCAAAACACCTTGGACGGTTTCAATTCAAATTTGTAGAGACAAAACAATTTTCAGTTATTTGAGTTAATGTATGCACGCCCAGAACATAATCTTTTATGGAAAAGGGTAGAACAAGAATACTTACATTGCCAGGCTTGAGCCCCGCATCTCAATATTTAATGCTCCATTTGGGAACTATTACTTACTAAGCTTGAAAATGCAAAATCTTTGTTCGACCGATGTTAATAAAAGATGTTCAGGCGTGTACAATGCAAATACGACTCAATTATTAAGAAAAAAAAATAACCAAAAATCAGAATATTTTTCTGTTCATAGATCTGAGTAATTTCATCATAATATAAATATTCAGAAAAAGTGCAAAGGTTGCTAGTCAGCTAGTCAGTTTAAAAAAGAAATAAAGTATGGTGGCCCACCGCACCAGTCCTGTTGTGTATAAACATTACATTATAATTAAAAGTGAATGGAACAAAGATGAGAAGATATGGTTGACAATGGATGGTGTTCATTAAAAAAAGCACAATAATAATTTCAGTCACCGCGGTTCCCCTTCAATGTTCATTTCCCAATATGGCTTGAATTACTTGTTAACATGTCTGCAATTACTAACTGGATCTTATTCCTCTGCCACAGCCCACTCAATCATGAAACTATAACACCAAGTAACGCTAAAACTATCGGATATCACCAAAAACACATGGCTCAAGCTTTTAGAGACTACAGCGCAGAATAAGCCGACAAGTTGAAGTTCTACTTAATAAAAGAAATTGGGAAACAGATGAGATAGCAGGGGCCGGGAGAGGAGTGACTCCTTCATCCTTCATGTTGCGTAACGCTTGGTCCAGAGCCGGGCAATACGGTCGTGCTCTTCTCTGTTCTGGAGGTACTGCGTGGCAATGCTGCCCACCAGCGGATCCGCTGCAACATGCCAACAATCATTCATCACTATACATATTGGGAACAGGTGGGGGGCTAACAGCGGGGGCGGGGCGGGGGCCTTGGTGTGGCCAATCCTTCATGTGGCGTAACGCTTGGTCCAGAGTCGGACTATACGGTCGTGCTCGGGCCGGTTCTGGAGGTACTGCGTGGCAATGCTTCCCACCAGTGGATCCGCTGCAATGTGTACAAGCATTCGTCACTTAACATATTGTCTCACTCCCACATTACTACTTCTGTACATCGTCGGGCTCAACCAGATAGAGCGTACCGCATTTCTGTTCCGACATATACAACAGCAAGAAGTAACCAACCTATCCAACCGACGGTTTTTACTTTTAAATGATACGAGAATAATGATTGCCTCATACAATGTTAAATCTCCAAACTATAACTTGGCTGTAAAATAAAAGTGGTATGTCGGAAATAAAAAGTACGGCGCTCTATCCAACTTTGGCTTCCCTTCAGATCGTGGTGAAATGTTATTTATACACAAAGATATTGGAGTGGAAGCATAAATAGGCAAAACATTATTCCACTATTAGAAAGCTGCAAGGGAAGGAACTATGTGTTGATAACAAATTAAATAAAATGGTCAATACACGTACTGAAATAAGGATATTGCAATTTGTAAAACAAATCAAATATTTACAAACCTGGATTACAGTCCGTTAGCAGGGAACAAATTGAGAGGAGAACTTTGGATATCGTTAGAGCTGGTGACCAATTATCCTTTAGAATATCCAGGCAAATCACACCTTGACTGTTTATATTGCAATGGTAAATGCGGGTTCGGAATGTCACCTGGAAATTAAGCAAATTAGCATAATTTCAATACTAATTCAAAAATTAAAATAATAGTACAAAAAGGTAATCAATTATATTATTGTTACCTTGGGAGGTTTAAAGGGGTATTCAGGAGAAAAGTGTATATCCAAAAAGAAGACTCCGCCTTCATACACTGATCCAGGGGGTCCAAGGATGGTAGACACCCATTCGTAGAAGTTATCCCCTTTAGGCCCGGCGCTGCAGTTGGGCGGAGGGTCGAGAGTGATCTCTGCTAGCTCCTTCTGGATCCTCTTGGCGGAAGTGCCGAGAGCCTTGGACATTTTGGGGTTAGGCTTGGATTCCTTGGCGTCTGGCTTGGTGTCAGCCACTGCGGCGCCCCCGGAGCCCCCCGCTCCGCCGCGCCCCCTACCGGTGCCGCCTCCGGACGATCCCGAAGCGCCTGACATCACTCAGGCACCTAAAATCATTTATAATCAGCGTTGTTACCATCTACCGCACATTTTCAAGCTACTGTCAACTATGAATCCTTTGTCTACCTTGTAGACAAAGAATGCAATAAATATTGCAAATTCTCTAACCGAACGAAGGAGGAGGTTATTACGAAGAAATTACTGGAAGCGTATTAATCTCCGATAAGAGAGCTAAGAGGAATCACAAAATTTAAATAATAAAACTCGACAAGAATACATCGGTGTCGGCCATCTTGTAATGAACGAACAATCAATGTTACATTTTAATAGATTCGACAATATAAACAATGGGGCATTAAAAAACTGTGCAAATTTATAGAGGATAACCAATAATGAAAAGAGATTAGAACCGCCAAATTATGTTTGGGATAATCGGTTTTGCCGTTGTTAAATTCGATAACCAATAACACATTGACATGTTTTAAAACAAAGCAGTAAAATTTGGATAACAAAGCCGCAAATGTTTTTCCATGAGATAAAAACATATATTGGCCGAAAAACGAAATATATGAACCCAAAGACTTACTGTATTCGTTAAATGCAGTCTAAATACAGATCCTAAACGGCAACCGGACCAAGCAAAACAGCGACACCACTCGTTCTATTGTGAAATGGCAAGTCAAATAGGTATAGCATTTGGCGTAAAAGGAATTCTAGTCCCGGAATTAAGTATTATATTTACCAATTTATGCGTATTGGCCAGAACACATTAAATAAAAAGATATTAATCTTACGTGTAAGCTAAAATAATGTATATAATTAATTGATAAATCGTTCAGAAAATAAAATAATATTTAAAATACCCGCAAACTGCTATAATGAACAAATGAACGAAATATGGAATAAATAACCATAGAAAAAATAATAAATATGATAAGTTCTTACTTGTTTGAAAAGAAATAGGGGTTAGATTTTATTTAATTAGTGCATTCTGGAGTAAGTGATGGGGGGATAATAGGTGATGAGGGATACGTGGAAGATGACTCTCCTATCTGGTGACCGGCATACGAGTAGTAGGAAATCGCAAAAGGAAGAACTAAAGACAAAGTAGTCAATAAATCGTGATTTTGCAACAGTTATCAGTTTGCCATGTTACGACCTTAGATTATAGAATATAATGATTTGAGGTTACGACGAATAACTAAGCAAGACGAAATTAAATCCCAGCTTTCAAATTTTATTGCATTCGTACTAGTGTCTCACACAAGTGAAACTTGCTGACTTGCCATTATTATCCGTCGAAATTATTTTGTATCGAATCATTTACAGCAAACTAGTTTAAAGCGTCGACTGCTATATAAATACAGAAGATGTCCAACTGATGGAGGTTTCTAGTCCTCATCCTACCGCTGAAACTGCTCCTAGCTTGAGAAGTTGAAGTTAACTTACAGGTTGTCAAAATTAAGTACTTTAAAATGGAAGGCGCTGCGATCGTTTAAATGGCAACACCAATATGGTTCAAACTAAATGAAAAGAAAAGTGATGTAACTTATAAAAAGCATTACGGTTCAAGGGAATATTTTTCACAACAATATTAAACTGCGTTTAGAAATTTGTGGTAATTCCTAAAGGCGATGATTTTATTTCACATTTCAAGGAAATTTAATTCTTGAACTTGTCATTTAAACACTTTAGCGATATAATTGCGTGTAAAAGTTTTGTTTTGCCTTTTTGAATTGCACATATGAATAACCCATATTAGGTGACAAAAATAAAATATACACATGTGGAAGAAGCGCACCCAAAAAAACCTTCAGAAAAAATGAGTTAAGCCATTTTCCCCATCTAGTCAATCTGTCAGATTCGCAAGTCAAACAAAACATCACATTAGAACAAAAAACATTTTTTATTCTAAAATCGGTGCTGCCATAGTAATGATCATTTTTTGTTTTAGGAAGTGAGTATGAAAATTGTAGAGATGAGAATGAATGATAATGAAATGGGCGGTCTAAGCATAGACTAAACATGGGACCACATAAAAGTGAGCCTTTGTGAATCTGCTAGAGAGGTATGTGGAATAAGTACACAAGGTAGGAAGAAAGGTGATGCATGGTGGGATGAAGAGATTTAAGCACTGGTCTCAGAGAAGAAGAAAGCGTGGTTACGTCTGATAGCGACTGGCAGTGCTTTTAGAGAAGAGAGGGATAGAGCGAAAGAAGTTTACAAGGGAGCAAGTAAAGAGTACTTGCTGGAGTGAAAGAAACGCATAGAAGAGAAAGAGAGGATCAAAATGACAAAAAAATTTCAAGAAAACATTAAACTGTTTTGGATGGAGGTCAAAAGGTCCCGGAATGGTCCGGAAAGGGAATGTGTGAAAGTGATAAAATCGGAAGATGAAAAAATGTTGACGAATGAGAAAGAAATAAAAGCGAGATGGATGAAATACTTTGAAGAGGACTTCGAAAGCAACCCGAGTGATAATGATTCCAGTGGCGAATCAGGTATGAATGACGATGGGGTGAAAAGTCAGCATGGATGAAATAGAAAGATCAATTAAATGTATGAAGAATGGTAAGGCTGTTGGCTTCAACAATATTGCAGCTGATTACTTCAAAGGAGATAGCCGTATAAATCTCACATGGTTATCCATACTTTTTAACCAGTGTTTAGAGGAGGGTTACACCCATTAGTTTGGAGAAGGACTGTGATAATGCCTCTATACAGAGGTAAAGGGTCACGCATGGAATGTGTAAATCACAGGGCTATTAGCCTCCTAAGTTCAGTTGGAAAGCTGTATGGTAAGATATTGATTGAAAGGGAAATGAAAACAAAGGATAAAACATGGGATGTGAAAGATGCATTTATGAGTTGAAGGGGGTGCATGGACCAGATTTTCTTATTGCGTATGCTCACAGAGAAGTTTCTGGCAAAGAAAACAGATTTTTTTCTGTGCCTTTGTAAATCTACAATAAGTATACGACCGAGTTAACAGAAAAAATTATGGAAGGGATTGTCCAAGTATAGAGTGAATGCGAATCTTATACAGGCAATCACGTCACTGTACGGGGGAAGCATTGCATGTGCTAGGACAAACGGTGATTTTACGGAATGGTTTGACATCACAAAAGGTGTTAAGCAAGGTTGCGTAATGTCGACGTGATTATTCGGTCTATACATAGATAATTGTATGCAAGAATTGAAAGAGGTGGGCTTGGGCGCGAAAATGAGTTATCTGCAAGTATGTTGCCTATTGTATGCTGATGTTGCGGTGCTGATTGCAAACAGTATGGAAGATCTACAGTCCCTCGTATCTAGGATGAACGAAGTATGTATGAACAATGTAAGTAAGTCTAAAGTCATGGTGTTTGAAAGAGAGAGTACGAAAACAGTGGTCAATATAGTTCTAAATGATGAATACTAAACTTGGAGCAGGTCGATGAGTTTGTGTATTTGGGAAGTATGTTTACGATAGATGGAAAGACTGATAGGGATATTGAAAGAAGAATGAATGAAGGAAACTCCATTAACGAAGGACTGAATGCGGTTGGCAAACAAAAAATTGTCCAAAGAAGCGAAGCTAGCAATCCACAATGGAGTGCTGATACCCACCTGATGTATGACAGTGCGGCATGGAACTGGCAGAAGAAGTATGAAAGTAGACTGAATGCTTAAGAAATGAGATCTCTGAGACGAATGTATGGTAAAACCATGTATGATCGTGTAAAAAATGTTGAGATTCGTAAAGAATGCGAGGCTGATTTAAGCGTAATGAGTAAAAATAAGAAAGGGACGATTAGATGGTTCGGGCATGTAGAGCGTATGAAAGAAGAAAGGGGTGCAAGGAGAATATATGACGCGAATGTGAATTGAAGAAGAAGCCGGGGACGTCCGAGGAAGACATGGCACGATCAAGTGAAGCAAATACTTGAGTCGGGCCATGTCAGAAGTCGGAATAACAGAAGAGAATGTATGAGACGTTGTATGAATGTGAATGAACCAAGAAGTGTATACCAAGATCGATTTGTTTGGCGGTCCGTCCTCTCTGTCTACCCCTGCGGAGAACGGCGTGATGGGTAGTTATTTCATTTTACAAAATTTCTAGATCATGTTGACAGACTCTATTTTATGCTTATGGTTTCATTTCGAATGATATTGTTCTATGGTTAAGTTGTCAGTTCGTCTGGGTCTGTGTTTTGGGATGCTTTGACGTTTGCGTATCTTTACGTAGTTTGACATTTACTATAATTTTATATATTGACGAGTTACTAAAATAAATCAAAATGGGAAAAAAGCAGCACCAGAAAGACAAAATGTATTCCTTTTATTTTAGTAACATTTTTTCTGTCATTTAAACAGTCATACTTTTTATTTATAATTATTTTCTTTTAAGGTACCTGACGTACACAGAATGGACAACATTTTACGGCGGTAAAAAGCAAGGTACCAGCTCTGAAGATGTGACGTTTCGAAGGCTTCCTTACGACCATTGCTGTTTGTGTCTTCAACCTTATGAACATCCATACTGTGATGAACAAGGGAACATATTTGAACTCCAAGCAATCATTGATTTCATTAAAAGGTTCAAAGTAAATCCGGTTACCGGAAAGGTAATTATTTTTTTAACTATTGGCGGAGAATCCATCATCTAATTTCACACAACTTCATGGTTGATCATTCGGCTGTGTTTCGAGAGGGTAAGGGTGGGGGAACTCAATCAAACTTGGCAACTTAACACTAAAGACAAAATTATTGTTTGTACCATTGTTTTGTAAATTATTCTTCTTTTTTCAGCCCGCCGAATCTAAATCATTGATAAAGTTGAACTTCCACAAGAATGCCAGCGGGGAGTACCATTGCCCTGTTCTTTTCAAACCGTTTACTAAAAATTCCCATATTGTTACCATCAAGACAACCGGCAATGTTTTTTCCTACGAAGCAATCGAAGAACTCAATATCAAAGGAAAAAATTGGAAGGATCTTGTGACCGATCAAACCTTTGAAAGAAACGATATTATCACATTACAAGACCCAAGCAACTTGGACAAGTTTAATATTTCTTCTTTCCACCATGTTAAGAACAAATTGAAAGTAGAAGATGAAGGTAAACTATTTTTTGTCTAATTAATCATTAGAAACATTAAACATTTTTGAGGTGATTAAAAATTCAAAGCTATTGATTATTTTTAAAACTGACACCTTAAGAAGAGTTATTAGTTGTTGAGTGGACAACAAATTAAGATAAAAATCTAATACCCCACACTGGACTATGCTACAATTTGGTCAAATGCTCTGCAGTGCCTGCCATAAATATGTATATTGGCTATGCTTCTACCATTATATCTACAGTTTGAATGAACAATGTCGGATGTGTAAATTAGTAACATTGCGGTAGAGTCTTTCAAAGTATCATTTTTACCGGTTTACAGTTTCATGTCTTACTGTAATAGTTTTTGAAAGCAAGAAATATAGCATTGTTTCGATATTATGCATGAACCCTTATTTTTTTTTAATTGGAAAGTTATTATACCAACTATAAACAGCTCTAATGCAAAGTGACCAATTTCCACATCCAACATTGTTCGTTGGGACCGTTGACATGTCACATCAACTAATAATAAAGCAATGTTATAAGTATCTCCAATATGTTGTAACAAAATATGATTCTCAGTATCGCGATTAATATGTAATTCTACAGTGTATACATTTTATAATTTTTTTGAACAGAGGAGGAAGCTCAGAGGAGGGACCCGAATGCTCGCCTTAAAACTGTGTCGATGGAAACCAGGGATATCTTGAACGAACTGGAGCGAGATTACAAGGCCCCGGTGGCCACTGTAACTGTGAAGGCCACGGCAGATAAGTTCAACGCCGCCCATTACTCGACTGGAGCCGTGGCAGCCAGTTTCACATCCACTTCAATGGTTCCAGAGACAAAGCACGAGGCCGCCATCATTCACGAGGATGATGTCAGATATGAACGAGTAAAGAAAAAAGGTTGTTATTTAATATTGCATTTAAAATATGTGCTATTCTGTAAAATTATCATCTTCATCGTAATGTGGAAGTGTTTCATAATCTTATGAGACACCTCCTCTCCTGCCAGTCTAATGCTGTCTCCCTCCAGCCTTTTGTGCCGTAGGATACATGCATGTTGAGAGGGACGTGCTGTGCTGTTCATAGAGGCCACTGAAGAAACAGATCGATAGAAGTACGTTTTCAAATATAAAAATTCTTTCTTGGAGAGATGATCTGTTTAATTGGCCTGTCTGGGGCCTAGGAGTCGATAGGTCTTATGTAAATGGGCAACATCAGTTTTCTTTCAAATCCATATAGATCTCACTTCTAACACTCTTTGTTTTTCTATGATAGAGGCTGTAAAACTGTCCAGAAAAAAATAAGGAAAGTAGATTCCGAAAAATGTATGGATGGTTCATTGTCTATAAGTAAACTCCTGTCGTCTTGCTTATTAAATCCTTATGCACCGGTTCAGCGTCGGTATAGTTAAGCCGTTTTTAAGACTGTTTTAACCATACCCATGCCATGGGAATAAGTAAAGTTTTTCATTATTCTAACATTACGCACCCCATAATATTTATACCGCGATTATAAGTAAGGGTACTGTTGTGCAAAATATATGTGTTAATTCCAATTTTATTTTTAGGTTATGTCCGTATGGTGACCAACATGGGCCCTCTCAATCTGGAAATTCATTGCGACATGGTGTCAAAGGCTGCCGAGAACTTTATAAAACACTGTCAAAATGGATACTATATTGGAACAAAATTCCACCGATCCATCAGAAATTTCATGGTTTGTGATGTTAATTATTAATTAAAATGAGCCATATTCCTCTCTTCAGATCCATGTAATCCAGGGTTAAGATTAATTTGCGATTTGTAAACAAAACTTGATCTAAAATAATCTAGTATTAAGAGATATATTTTATTTGCTTAACTTGTCTAATACCTGCATCTATACTAATACTAACACTATCTAGACAGCATGTTGGTCTTAAAAACGACACTTGAAGGAAATTGAATTGGTTCGCGAAAACATTTATCAATAAGAAAGTGCATTATCTCGTAGTTGCTTGTTACCTTTGTTGGTCTACATCGAGCAAGTTTGCATCAACAGAGTGGCTAACTTTATCGAGATTATTTTTTAAACACAAAATTGAGACAGTAAGAAGTATTTTAGATAAGGACCATCGTAGATTTTATTATAGAAAATTTAATCAGCTATATGAAAACTTAAATACATACATCTCAGATCGTTTCGAGCGAGCACTCTCAAAAAACCAACAGACGATAGTGTGTTCAATTTCTTCAAGCAGTTATTGTATGGAGGTGTGTGGGCTCGTGATGTATGGATGGCTTCGTACTACAACAGTAGTTTTATCACAAAGTTCACCCTCAACAATGGCTTTGCATATGGTGTGGCGACGAATTTTTACATAAGGTTTAAATTTCAACTGCTTTCCCTATTGGTGGACCAAATGAATAACAACATGACCAAATTACATCGTGCGACTTGGGGTTAACTTTGCGCTCTGTGTTATTCCAGACTGAAGCGAGCTAGTCTTTGAAGCGAGGCAACGGAATTCAATAGGGAATTGTGTTATGAAATTACTCATAGGTGGGCCTAATTATTGTGCTTATTTGTATAACACGCCAAATCGAGTAGTTGATATATCGATGAATACCTATCTTTGAGTTTACAGGCGAGGTTTTTTACCTCCCTGAAAAGTATTTAATTTGTTGCTGCCAAGCTATTCTTAACCCTCTTATGTAATGCAGTTTTTTTGTCATTATGTCAATAATAATAATATTAATAATCGGATGATTTTTATAGCGCCGTTTTTGTGAAAAATCACCTCAAGGGCGCTGTGAATTGTATCTCTTAACACTATATTGTTTATATTTTAGTTGCAGGGAGGTGACCCTACTGGTAATGGTTTGGGTGGTGACTCCATTTGGAAGAGAAAATTTGAAGATGAAATCAAACCAAACCTACATCATTCTGGTCGTGGAATATTGTCAATGGCTAATTCAGGACCCAATTCTAATGGCTCACAATTGTATGTTATCACTAGAGCAAATTACATTACATTATTTAAAACCATAATATTACTACATATCGTCAGCTTTCTTGTAAAACCTTCTAAGTCCGTTTTCAGAAATACCAAAACAAAACAATCCAATTTCATAAAAAAATGTAATATCAAAATAAAATGCCACACAAAATATTAGCAGCCGATAATGGTTAATCTTTTGATGAATTTACATAAATATTTGACAAATATATCTTGGGGTAATATTAATGTTTAGGAGCGTGTTTCCGTATAAAACTAAAAAATAAAACATTTATCATATTGTAGCTTCATCACATATCGATCATGCAAGCATTTGGATGGGAAACACACCATATTTGGCAAGTTGGTGGGAGGTTTGGACACATTGACCACTATTGAGCGGATTGAAGTCGATAACCGAGATCGCCCTATTGAAGATGTTATCATTGAAGCCACACAAGTCTTTGTTGATCCATTCCAGGAAGCAGATGAACAGGTACCATACAATTTCATATTATGTATATACTAATATATTATGTGCATCATTAATTAGGACTTCTGTAGCTGGGCAGAAAGTTCCTCGAAACTCGGTCGGCTCAGATCCAAGGTGCAAAGTGGAATTTACACTTTATTTGAGTTTAAAGCCAACATTTATAAAAAATGTAGAGATTCCTTAAAAATGATTTTTTTTCTGATCGTTCCACCACAAAGTTGGTATTTTTCATAACAAAGAAAAACCATAGTATTGTTAAAAACAACTCCATTTTTATTAATTACTAAGGATCCCAGTAAATTGACCAATTATTTTGTAATATCTATTATTATTGATGGATTTTGTATTATATTCTTAAAATAATTGTTTTTAATTTTTTTAGTTGAGTAAAGAAAGAGCTGTTGAAATAGAAAAAATGGAACTAGAATCACAGCAATCCAAAAAAAATGCCCGACCAAGGGGCGAACTCAAGGCCTTCCGTCAGGGAGTGGGGAAATATTTAAACCTAGGAGAGAGTTCAGAAGCCGCTGCTAAAACTTCTCAAGAACCGCCTGCCAAAAAGAAGAAAAATACCACCTACGATTTCCAAAACTTTAATTCTTGGTGAAAGTATGATTATCATTTCAGGCGGTTAGCGCAGAAGTGATATAACCCACAAATCTGAAAGGGCTTTAAATGATATGTTTCATCAAATAATAGAAGTGGACAGATCAATAAAAAATAAATGTCTTTCACTATGAATTCCACTTTTTTGTAGAAACTTTTAATTGAACGATCTCCACATTTTAAAACTCTAAATGCAATTATCTCAGCTCAAAATTTTTGTAGGTTACACCACTTCTGTGCTGACCGTCACATTGATGTAAAGTTCTATAAGAATAAATTTATTGCTAGCTTCAAACAACCCAATTTTACCGAATTTATTATATTGATTTTTTTTTTCATCAATAAAAAATAAAATTTTTACAAATGTGAATTTATTTTTAAACTTCTAAATAATTATTATGAATGTGATGTAACTATGCTATTCATAATAACATAGATTTTCAATTATCTAAGTGGTAGTAATACTGATTTATGATGGGTGGTATATCGGACCACTTGTCGTCTATATTGATTGTAAATAGGGGTGGGTCTTCCAGTCGGCGGGCTGCTAAGTATGTAGACTCGATCCAGAATTATCCAATGTGTAGAAGAGACGTTGTATGAAGGAATTGCAGAGTTAAAGGCGGTTTAGAGATGTCCAGGAAGAAGAGGCGCGTAGAGCGGAGCGGTCGAATTGGTTGTTGCGTGTCGAGTGATGTCACTGATGAGAGTGACCAGCGGTTATCTATTGCGGAATATTTATAGCATGCGATAGAACCGGGTATATTTTTGTGGATGAACGCTCGATCCGCCCCGTGTTATCGAGGTACCGTTTGGTAAAGCGTTTTGGGTTATTCTTTGTTTAATTTACAAATATCTAAAATTATTCAAGCAACAGAACTCTCTCGGCCGATTCCGCTCATTTAATTCCCTTCTTCCCTCCATTTTTATTAAGATTACAATTGAATGTACAATTTTATTCTGAGAGTCCCAACCTCGACAACCTTCTGTGCGGGAGAATTCTTACAACTACTTCATACTAACATTTGTATACCAAATTTATAATCAGAAATGTTAACGAGAGTCCCACCCGTTTAATATATATATGTTTGTTTATGATGAATATAGTGGGACTCTCGTAATCCTAAATAAATATTTTGGGTAGTTTGCGTTTTTACCGGGGCATTTTGCAAATTCTTCGTGCATTTGATGGGTTTGACTAATCACGTTCCGTCTTGTTGCTTGGACGGCGGAGGGGGGATATGATGTAAATACAGTGTTTTGTGCCCCACCTCCCTCAGTCTAGCGAGTGAAGTGGAAGGGATGGCACGTAAATACGGTGTAAAGTAGCGTCATCTTGGTCATATGATGAAATGCGCCGTTACATTTGATACAGGTGGTAGGGACTGAAATTAACGTTCCTGGATTATCAGTCAAATTAATGCATACAGTCGAACTTGGTTATAACGTTGGCGGGTATAATGAGCAATTACCCAATAATATTTTGGTCAAGGCTTATTTTCATACAATTCTTGGCGGTTATAACGAGGACGCTTCACTGTTATACCGTCCAAATAATTTTTTCATCACAATTTCTCAATATATACATAGACCATACAGCGCCCTCAATACGATTTTTCACAAAAACGGCGCTATACAAATTATCCAATAATAATAATTATTATCATCGGGTCTGAAAAAAATTTTTCTCGTAGTAAGTAATAACAGACAAAGATGGTGGCTTAGCAGAGGGGCGATGGCTGGTGGTTGGTGGACGTATAAATATTTTTATGGCACTATGAAGATTATCTGTAATGTGAAACATTGCTATCCATCCATGTAAAATTGTCATATGAAATCTGTAAAGATTGGGTTTTGCAATTTGTTCCCTTTGTACATCTTTTGTATTACATACTACTTATCGTCAATTTTATTTTAAAAAGAAATAAAAATGTACGAGTACCTACTTCCCTAAATGGGGTAAGTTTATGACAGTGGTACACAATATTTTTAGCAGAGGAGCTACTATACTTAGTCACCAAACGCGGCTCGTGACCTACAAGTGGATCTTTGATTTTTTAAGTGGGCAGGGGGCTGACAGCGTAATTCATAATTTCATATTTCTGGGGATTTTTTGATTTTTGCGTGATGCAAACCGATCCTTAATTTTTATTCCGCTTCTGCATCTCATGGGGTTCTACATCAGAACACGCGGTATAAATTAACAAAAACTCTATAAAAAATGGTTCTCAGCCAAGATTTTCAAGAATTACGGCAGATATTTTTTTTTATATAAAGCCACGTGAGTCATATGAAATTCGCCAGCAGGCTGATCGAATTGGGCCGCGGGTCATGCATCAGTGTTTTGTGACAATAACCATCGCACAAGCTAGTATTTTATTAAAAGCGGGATTTTTACGACCGAAACAGTGCATGCATTAAGCTAGTGATATGATGGACAATTTAGTGATTTTTCTTGAAAGCTCCAAACCGGCTGATAAGAGTTATAATGCGTTGAGTGTTTTGAAGAAGAAATCGAGGAACATGAAAGCAAAATCTTTAAATAAATCGATGATTATAAACTTCACCAATAAAAGTATATATTTTTGTAGTATGTATGACGTATGTATATAATGTTAATATAATAAATCCATAAGTTTATACTAGACTTCATACAAATGTGCACATGTGTGCATGCTTGCACATATAAAAAAACTATATTTTTGTGATCTATGCCTTACGCATGTCTTTTTATCTTTTGTATATTTTACTTTCTTTTATAATTTTTCCAATTGTCAGCATGTTAATATAATTAATATAATAAATCTATATGTTTACACTAGACTTCATGCAAAGTAACTATACTCCATTGGTCACCATGAAACAGGCAGCCGCCTAGTATGGTGATCCAATGTATCTACTCCATGTAAATGTCTCCATTAAATATCATGTATTTTATAAATAAAAAATATAATACATTGACGAATATATTGATAGTAGAGGTAGATAAGTAGGTACTTATGTTTATTTTTAAACCGAGTAATGGATAAGAAGCCAATTTAGTTGGTCCTCTTGTGCTCGTTATAATCAAGTATGACATAAATTTAAAAAATTTTGAAAAAAAATTATGTTTAGCAGTTACATCATTATGTTTCAATTAAATACTTGTAAAAAGCGAAGTTTTCAATTCAAACATTTTCAAAAATATTTTTCTTTCAAAAAGCTTATTTTTTGTTGTCACAGTTTATACAATAGCAGGAAATCAAAATACGGAAAGTTTCGGAAACTCAAGAGAGAGTTTTGTTACGTATGTTAAAAAAAATCGTTATTCAAGAAAATCCTGTTATCCTGCAGAAAAAAACTATTTTTCAGGTTGGTATAGAGTTCTTACTTTTCAAGTCATAGCCGTTAATTCGAGACTGTAATTTTTTTTATGATTTTGTGATAGGGTATCCTGTGTCCCTTCTGCGCGGCAGTACCGCATAATGTCGACCATGTTGTTCCAGCTCTGACTGCATATATCTATGTCTGACTGGTAGTCGGGTGGTGAGCCGCCAGTCCGACATCAATCTCTCTTTACCTCACCACCGTACTGGCAGCTACTACTGCTACCCTTCACAAAAAAGGCTATCTAAATCCCCTGAAGGGATATCTCCATCTCTTTTAGGGGTTAGGCTATTTATCACCGACCGATGTTCGGCGTTTGGGGATATTTGCTGCACGCTCGTTACCCTGGGTTCCCGACTAGGAAGTGTAGGATCAGCGCGCAAGTTCCGTGTGTAGTACACTTTTAAATAAATAAAAGTCTTAAGCTTGTCGAATTTCCGGTTTATTTCTAGTTAGGGTTAGATTTGAGACGACTTTGAGTGGTTGTAAGAAAGTTCTACTGCAATTTGCTGCGTTTGCATCTTGCTAAACATGCAGAATTCGCAGATTCAAGACTCGATATCTATGGCTTGTGCGTTGTACATTTTGACAGTTTGTCGCGTTTTCGTGATTTTTGCATAATGTTTTTTGTGATTTTGTTTGTTTTCATATAAAACTTTAAAAATATCTTATTAGAATACCATGGATGACTTAGGTAAGTTTCTAACTTTATTTTAGTTTTTGTTGGAATTTTTTATATCTATGAACCTACTTTATTTTATCAACAAAATAACATGGGACGATATAAATAAATGTTACCGATTTAACTATGATACGGTGAATTCCTACGATGCCATCTATCAAGTTCACGGATTTTTCATAATTATTTCATTGTTGTTTCACAAGAAAGGGCTGTGAATGAATAAAATAAACTTGTCTTGTTATGTATTTTTATAATGTTGCATATTTTCATGCTTTTATTGAAGCAATTTATTGGAATATAAATTAGCAAGTTACGTAAAAGTTGATTATTTTAACATACGCGACAGTTTTCTATTTGTAAGATAAGACAAATATAATGTAAGGAATTATAATAATTAGAAACAATGTTTTTTTTATTAATCCGAATAGATAGATACGGTTCATAACATATGGAAAAAATCTGAACTATTCCCATGATATTTATTAACTGTCACTGTCTTGTTTTATTTGTTTGTTGTATTCTAAAATTTTTAGCACCTGAGAAATATAAAATGGATTATCTTGAGCCGACCACACGACCAATAGGACAACAATATAATGATGTTAAATATATATCTTAATAATTGAACATCTACTGATAACTTATTTTGGGATATTTTATTCCTTCATCTTGTCCAAGATTATGAGCGCTCTTCTGATAGTGTGCTGTGTTGTTTGGGTGTTATATCATGTAAACTATAGAATTCAAAGAACGGTACTAACTTAACTTAGGGCATTAACTACTTAATTTTTTTGTTCTCAGTCTCTAATAATTTAACCTTGTTACACATTTTAATTTATGATAAATATTTATCTGAAACTATTATTGCATTTCATTGGATCTGGTGGAGTGATAATGGCCAATTTACCGTATGATTGAAAATAGTGGTTAATATAAAAAAATTGTATGGCGTAGCTGCTAGTAGCTAGTAAGTGAACAATTTTTTTTATTTTACAAAGGACGGAATGTAAATTTTGCATTTAAATTTTTAAATTGTGAAATCATAACCCCATAAAATATCTAAGACAATGGAAAAATTCATTTATAATAATAGTATGTGATTTTGCATAAAGTAAATATACCAATAATAATAATAATAATCGGATGATTTTTATAGCGCCGCTTTTGTGAGAAATCACCTCAGGGGCGCTGTACAAATATTACTTCCTATTCTTATATTACGCCTATTCTACGAATTTATTATTATTTATTTATTTATTTTTTTTAACATTTATTTTCTCTTTTTGGACAGGCCATCATTACACATTATTTATAGACCATATAAAGAGATGAAGTTAAATTATCAAAACTAAATTTAATGTTAAATTGAAAAAAAAGAAGCTAACTGTATTTATTCCTTACGATATATTGCAAGACGCTAATAGAAATGATAGAGTGATTGTTTCCATTATATTCAAGAATGTATTTAATATTGCAAGACGCTAATACAAATGATAGAGTGATTGTTTCCATTATATTCAAGAATGTATTTAATATTGCAAGACGCTAATACAAATGATAGAGTGACTGTTTCCATTATATTCAAGAATGTATTTAATATTGCAAGACTATAATACAAATGATAGAGTGACTGTTTCCATTATATTCAAGAATGTATTTAAGCTAAGACAAAGAATTATTATCCATATTTTTAGGATAAATAACACAGAACACTCTTAAAAGGGTGGAGCGGCGGGGGAGGATGATGGCCGGTGGGATTTATCCAGAGGGCCCTCAAAATCTTCTTTGTCTTGGCGTTGGTCTGCACGTACGCCAGGCGCTTGTCAGCCGGCTTCAGGATCCGGAGGAGCACTTTATCGTGTAGTCCACTGACATCATTGCTCCTGCATTATCGAATTCCCTGCAGTACCAGACAATGTATTCTATAAATGTGAACCATAAATAAACCCTTGAATATAACGCATAATTCACATACAACAAGCTGCCGTAGGATTTAAAACCCTTTACTCAATGCTGAAAGTCCATGAATTTTTGAAAGCGGCTCTTGTATAGCATTGTAGGGAATTGTTTTTTTTAGATGCTGTCATTTCATAAAAACAATATTTAAAGCCGTTTTAATTTATAACATTTCTAGTAATTTATTGTTGGTTGTATTTTTATTGGTGTACCTACCTATTTTTTTAAAACTTATAATATTATTGTCACTTTCCTCTTGCCGACAAACTACTGGAAGTTGCTTTGCAGGTTAAATAGATATTTATTATAATGTAAGCAACAAAAATACTCCAACAAGTGTGATAATGAAATTCTTTCCAAGAAAACTAATAAAATAATAATAGTTAATTCTTTAAAAAACTTTTATTTAAAATAGTAATTATTATTAATTTAATAAATATGACTCCACAAACTTAGTTTACATCATTTTAAGAAATAAATTTTAAAAATAGATTTTAAAAATAGATTTTACAATTAATTTTATTTATTAGTCATGAGTTAGCTCACACCATTGTGTGTTCTAATAAATTTACAAACACAAATACATGATTCCACAAAGCCAAGACTGTTCTGGGCCCAGCGGGCCCAACCCAGACCCAGAAGTGTTGTACTAGTCAAGGCGAGGAGGTTAAATTATTTAAGAGTTCAGGCTTTTATGAATTGGTAGGCTGTAGTGATGTGCATAATTGAAATATAATCCATTTCAAAACTGTAGATTTTTTTTATAATAATCTTATATTATATATTTAAACTTTAAAAAATGTAATAATACTATTGTTATTTACTTTAAAAAACGGTTTCAATAAAGAAGTTTTGCTGGGTATAAAAGGTTGTGTTTTTATAATAAATTAACCGTTTTTAAATTGGAGTTCTGATAAATACTTTTATTATTTCTTTAAAAAATTCCAAAACATTTCTGTTATAATTCTAAATAAAGCATTTCGGCTGTTATCTTAGGAAAGAAATAAGGCATTGTTATTGTTTACATTATTATTAAACAATATAATTTCAGTTGTGATGATATTATGTTTGTGATATATGTACGTAACATTCTAATTCTAAAATTCAAATTAATTAATTGACCGGTCAGTGGCTGAGTTTGTAGCGCGTCGGGTTCCCATCCAGGCATCGTGAGTTCAATTCCTCGACTGGCTAAGTCCTCCATCTCTACATAAGCAACATTTTCCGCTTACTGTGATACTAGTAGGAGATTTTTTAAAAATATTGTCAGGTTATTCGTAACCCGGAAATGTTTGTATTTCTTTTTAAAGAAAAAAAAATACCAATGTAATTTCGGATCTTATTTTAAAATAATAAAATACGTAATTCTTTTTTCCGGTACATATAATTAATTTATTCTGCAGTTATTAAAATAGTTGGTGATGTAATGGTCAGCATAGTTGCCTCCCAAGCAGTTGATCGGGATTCGATTCTCGGACGTAGCAATATTTTAATTTTTAAATATTCATCTAATTCATTAACTTTTTTTAAAAATATTTAAGCTTTCATAAATTAAAACTTCCAGCTTCCCAAATCCTACAATAAGGAACTCCAGTAAAAAATATTCATATAGATCACCAAACACCGATGCTGAATATATAACTTTTAATATATATAGTTAAACGTAGAATTTATAAATCGTTATTTAAAAGTGAATAAAAAATCACCTCATCCAAACACCTTGTTATGTTGGTACCATTGCATTTGGAACATCTGACGTCACTTGCGCATTCTGTTTTGTATTAGTTTGTACGTTTTTATTTTTCATTTTTGTTTTATATTTTAAATATGTATTTTTTTAGTTTTGGCGAAATTTAAACTTAATTTGGGTGACTTTAAACTCTATGATTGTTTATCGAAGGAAGCAATCACTTTGTGGCTTGACATTATAATTTAAATAAAAAATGTTTTTGTTTTAAGCCACTTTATTTTTATACATATTTATGCATTCGACCGGTTTCGGTTGGACTCAACCTTCTTCAGGAATGTACACATATAAACATTCAGTTCAATGCATAAATATGTATAAAAATAAAGTGGCTTAAAACAAAAACATTTTCTATGATTGTTGTTCAATATAAAATAAACTATTATTAATGAAAAAAATTAGAGTATTTATGAGAAAACCAATTATCAATACGGATATTATGATAATGTTAATGCTCAATACTACTATTATTCTTTGAGTTAAAGTTTCTAAAAAGGTATATAACTTTATTACTTATGTTTAGTGATGGTTTACCGTGAATAGAATATAAAATTATGTACGGTAAAGCTCATCATTGTTTTGACATTTGACATTCTAACCTCAAAACCGACCGTCCATAGATTTGGAGCATTTAGGCGGGCTTCGAAAAATTGAAACTTTGAAAATTATTTTATCCATGAAAACTAACTTTAGAAAAAATAACTAAATGTATTGGTATTTAAATTTGGACGTGATTATATGTAATTTTTTTAAATCGAACTTACTTATTATAATATCCTCTGATTTTTCATAGGTAATATTATAACAAATGTGCAAGAGATGCATAACTGTTCTTTTCCCAAGGGTACCTACTCATTTTATGTTTGCTCTACAAGTCAATGATTTATATTCGTTCATCATTAGAGGCAATCATCATTCTAAACAACTGAGTTGAGTTGACAGCGGAATGATTACAAATTCTTAAATCTTAAATGTTTGCCCGGATATCTCTTTAAAAATGATGCACTACCAATGCCGTTCTCTGATAATAGACATTTGGATAATTTATATAGTGTGTATTTGTGAAAAAAAACTATTTTTTCGTTGGGTGACGAAAAGTCACCTCTGTCCCACTTCATATTATTTGCTCCACATTCAAACATACTCGTCTATTTATTACAAATTTTGACAAGGACGTCTAAGTATTTGTTTTGCGTGATCGTGCCATGTCTTTCTGGGACGTGTCCGACGACTCTTTTCATCCCCTTTGCCTTTACACTCTCCTGATGCTCATTCTTTCTTCGTCACCGTGTGTAAAGCATTCCATTTTTGCAGAAAATTCACGTCCTAATAATCTCCTATCTATGTGGGCTTTTTTGAAAGATAAATTACCTCGTTTTCAATTACATATGAGTTTCTGTAAATGAAATTTTGACAAAACACTATATATCACAAGCATAGTATTTGTGTCGGTAATGTCGGCACTTATTTTCATTTAAGGCCACTCTCTGACGGTCCGGTAGGAAATCGACATAAACCGGGTGCTGCAAAAATGCAGGCAATGTTTCGCGATATTTTGTCCATCGACTCTCTGACGGGTCTGCAGTGATTTGTAGCGGGGCCGGTAAATTGTCGGTATTGCAGATTTCTGTTATGTTTACCGTTATCGGATCTGTCAAACTCAAGATCAAAAAATGTCGGGGGAATCAAGTGAAGACGGGGCTCTGGTATCCTATTTATTCCTTCGAATGAGACAAAAAAGGAGGAGGTTTTAGGTCCACCCCTACATTGAACGTAATATTCATTGTAGGTTATTTGTTGCTGCCAGGAAACTGTCCGAAGATGATTTGAAATTCCGGCAAATGTACCGAATGTCAAAAAAAACATTCCAAGAACTGGTCCAGCGCGTTGCTCGTTGGATATTACAAAGATGAATACCAATATGAGGGAGTGCGTTAGTGCTGAGGAAAGAGTTTTAATAACCCTTTAATGCATATGCCAGTAATGTATAGTTATAAAGGCGTGCATATTTCTCTACCTCCATTATTAGCCAAAAATTCATACCCGCTCCGTGTTTGTATTCAAAGGATAAATGACGCGTAAACGATTGAAACGCAGTGCATAGATTTACTAGGGGCGTGTTTACCGAGTAGCTACTGAATTGTTGTCCCGCTTGTGGTATAACTGAAGTATGTCGCGCCGCTCCCGCTTCCCCCCCGAGTCGTGAGCTAGAGCCCATTAAAATATATGGCGCAGTGCCCTGTCGGTATCACGCGTGAGGTTTGTGTCGATTCTCTACCGGACCGTCAGAGAGTGGCCTAACCCTTCCCTTACGGTACTGGAAAATCCATCGACTCCGGTGCTGTGTACTCAGTACACACGGTGCGCATTAAGAATTTTGTGATTTTAAGTACATTGGTACAATGTACATAAGTAAAATATTGTGTATACTCGTACGTGGTGAAAACGAGGAAAAAACAATTTTGTGATTTTAAGTACATTGGTACAATGTACATAAGTAAAATATTGTGTATACTCGTACGTGGTGAAAACGAGGAAAAAACATCGGCCACGTATGATACGTTCATTACAACCGGCAGACCGCCGGCAAGTACTGACGACCGCGCATGGTGGCACGGTGAGCGAAACCCCGTACCCTTCCCGTTCACTACCCCACCACTCGGCAAGTTATCAACGTACGCAGACATATGTATCCGTAAACTTTTTTCCCGATTTATAGACAAAACATTTTTTTCTGTTGCGTTCGATGAATACTTATATATTTTAATTATTTTATCTAATACATAAATGTATTGCTGAAGAACAACTAAAATACGAACTCAGTGTTTAGTATATTTATAGAGATATTTAAATAATTAGATATATGTCAAATCAGCTGACAGCACCGGCCGGGAAGGGTTAATTTAATTCGACTATTTTATCTCACAAAATTTCTCCATGTTTTCGAAATAGGGTCAATCAAAATGACAGTGGACAGTTCATAAAAATTATTAATATAAATTATTGATAAGTTAAGTCCGATTACGCAACTTAAATGCTTTGAATACAGAGATTTCAGTGATTTGAATTATACAAATATATCATTTCTGGTTTCAGGAATTCCTGTTATTCTATTATATTATAACATACGAGTAGATATTATCTTCCCGATAGTAGAATAATGGATATGCACTACTAAATTGGTTTTGAAAAATATTTTCCATAATTAAAAAAGAAAAAAGAACCGCCGAAAAGTATTCACACCTCCTCTATGTGATGTGATATCCCCCTGGTAGTAGTTTAAACACTCCTTGTTTCAATTTGCTCTGATGGAATATTTGACACTGCTGTCTCACTGGGTACTGGGTACTGGGTACTGGGTACTGGGTACTGGGTACTGGGTACTGGGTACTGGGTACTGGGTACTGGGTACTGGGTACTGGGTACTGGGTACTGGGTACTGGGGAGTGGGGACATCATCAAATATGCAGTACCTGCTCATGTACAGTTCTGCCGCTGAGAGCTCTATTGTCATCTCTCTTTCTGTTATATGCGTCGTTTATGACAAAAAGAGATTACTATTGTATTTAATTCATAGAACCCGTTGAATAAAGAATACAAACACGAAGTGCCTCCCATGTAGATTTAAATGGGAGCCTCGAAAAAGCCAATTAAAAAAGAGCCCTCTGTTTCCCTTACATAATTTGATTTACTTTAAATAAATACAAAAAGAGAGATGTTACAACTTACAATGTAACGAAGCACCAGCGTAATGCCTATAGTAATTTTTTGTTAGTTGAATGAATTGAATCCAAATTTATTTAATCGACTCCAAATTTTGTATGAGTTTCCACATCGGAATGAATGTGTTGTATGTTGTTAATGCAGCGGATCATAATGTTAGCTGGCCTTGCCAGTGAATAAATCGCTTCTAATCGTTTATTGCTTAACGTCCTTTGGCAATGTTCCTAAAACATCGCTTTTTAGGTCTTGCGTTTAAAAAAGTTCAACCGAGAATAATTTAAATTCCTTTCTAATGCTATTTTTAATTTTATAAGATACAAATTTGTCCAAGTTTCAACACTGTTTTAAATCTTTTTTCCATATTGCACAATTGAGAAATATGAACAAGCGATATCGTGTTTTGTCTTATTTTTTGGCGGTAATTTTTCATCTTATAAGTCTGCACAGCTTGATACGGATAACTTTGCAGGCGGCCAAATGAGCAGCAAACAAAGAGGAAGTATTTTTTAAATTCACAGATTTCTTTGTATCCAGAAAATCTTTACTGGCGACACCACCGACTGCAAAATTATAATTTTTAAGTAGTTTTCGGTTTTACGCTTTTGGGGGACTGGCTTACTCTGTCCAATACTACAGAGATACGTAGTTTATATTGTACGTACACATAATGTCAACTTTAGATGGACATGGATCACCACAATTAGAGCTGTGAAATCCTGATTTTGTCAGCATATTATTCCCTCCCACGTAGGGCATGACTAGACGCGTACAAACGCCAGTCTTCATTACACGTTCGTAAGGATAGCTTACACCTTTCCATGAAATCGATTGAATCAACATTTCGGAGATGTTTTTCTATTGTGTCATGTTTTATTATGCCTTGTTTACCGACCGCTACACAGAGAAGAGGACGTTCCAATTTTGTAACGCTCGGATTTGGCGTGACACCTGTGAGATGTCAAGTCGTGTGGCTGATCCCACATATATCCGTGTCAGGGTCCCTGTCGCACCACGCCAACCACACCGCTCACTGCGACCTTGCTCCGGCACTGATTCACTGTCAATAGTGCCGATATCTCTATCACGGGTCTGTCACCACTCGGTGCAGGTGAAGATGCATTGTCACGGCAATCAATCTCACTCGGTGCAGGTGAAGATGCATTGTCACGGCAATCAATCTACCTGCGGTCGGTAAGGCAATATCGACTTTTCTGTTACGCGATTTCAACTTATATCTGCGATTTTTTTTTGCTATATCGATTGATCGATAAAATCTAAATCTTTCAATTGTCATTTTTGCACGTCTAAATAATTAAATTATAAACACCATTGGGTCAAAAAGATACTATCTAATGAATAGTTGTCAATGTAGCGAGGCCAGCAGTCTACAGTGGGGTGCTGATGCCAACCCTGGTGTATGGGAGTGAGGCGTGGAACAGAGGAAGGAAGAAAGTAGACTGAATGCAGTGATGCATGAGATCACTCACTGAGGCAGAGATCCGAAAAAAAAACGAATGGTCGATATAAGCTTAATAAACTAGATTTACAAAGGAATGCTTTGATGGTTTGAGCATTTATAGGGGATAGACCATCGATTATAACTATAGATTCGCCCTCCCTTAGATAATTACGATCTAATTGTGACACCACCTATGAGTGATTTCATAACACAACTTCCCATTGAATCATTGGTCGACGAGATAGATGAATAAACCAGTTGTAGGAGAATAATATAACGACGCGCAAGTGAATGGAAGAAGTTGAGGACGCAAGGAAGCCATGTCACGATCAAACGAATCAATTGCTTGAGCTGGGTAATGTCAGCAGTCTGTGTAATAGAATAGTATGCATGCGACGATGTATAAATGTGAATGAAGCAAGGGTCGTGTGCCATAACGTGACGTTCCGTCATGTCTAAACATAAAAAAGGTACGCTGAATTAATATTTCTATTTTTGAAACTGATAATACATGGTGGAATTCCATTATAATAATATAATAACACACATATGAAACTTATTTCCACTTTTATTTTATTTCTCCGTGACTGGTTTCAGCTTGTTAATTCATCTTCAGACTGGTAAAAGTTAATCTTAAACTACGGTTTATATACACAACATGTGGGGGAGGAGGGGTGGGGAGATAATACAAGGGATTTATTCTATTACATGGGTTTTCTTTATATTTGTCATTAAGACGACTTAATGACAAATATAAAGAAAACCCATGTAATAGAATAAATCCATTGTATTATCTCCCCACCCCTCCTCCCCCACATGTTGTGTATATAAACCGTAGTTTAAGATTAACTTTTACCAGTCTGAAGATGGCTTTAACAAGCTGAAACCGGTCACGGAGAAATAAAATAAAAGTGGAAATAAGTTTCATATGTGTGTTATTATATCATTAGTATGCTGAATTATTTGGTGTTGATGGTTAAAAAGAAAACTGTTGAAATGGTGGCTGGTTTGGTTATTATACGGTTTAGTTTAAACTTAATGATTTGCATAATATAATCGAAAAAATATAATATCGGTTTTGATAAGTGAACTTGCCTTTTTATGGCTCTTTATCGACAACGTTTCTATAAATAAGTAATACTTATTGGAAATGTGATGTAATCTAGGTCCGTTTGTCGATTGTGACGCTAATCGTGTTGACCTCGACGGTAATCTGTAATCGATGGGAAAATGCAGGCTTCGATATCCACTCGAACAAATTTAGAATTATAGGTAGCAATCCGTGGTGAATTGGCCGAACAAAATTTAAAAGATAGCCAAACAGATCCTCCGGAAGGATCAGCCTCGCCAGCCATTCCCCCAATTTAGTGTGTTGTAAATTTTTTTGAGAACCACAATTAATTTCTGAAATCAACAACAACAACAACCTATAATTCTTCATCATTTTTAAAGAGCAGGGGGCCCTAATTGACCCCGTACTCTTTATGCCAATTTATCAAAAGCTGAAGCAAAAGTTGGCCACATTTATATTTTAACTTTGATGTTCCATATTACCAAATTAATTAAAGCAACAAATCATAGGACGTGATGTGATACTGAAACTTCTTAAAATTGTAAGATGCCAGTTTGTAACTAATTGATGATGAATTTTTGTGAGGAGAATTGAGAAGCTCTTACGCTAACTTCCTGTTATCACACCGAATAGAGATTAAAGCGTGCAGTGCACAAGTACAGGGACGAAAGTGGGTATGAAGAGTTATCGTGTTACGTAGTAGCACCAATTCAGTTGGTGTGGTTAGCACTATTATAATAATGAAATATATTCCATCGCGGTTGTGCGCGACTTGTGAAATACACAGCTCGTCCTTTTTTAAAGTAAATATGCGAACAACAAAAACGATTATTTGACTACATAAGTATAGGGGCGAAAGTGGGTAAGAAAAATTAACGTTTTACACAATGTGGATCGCGACACAACACAATGATTGAACTAACAACGCGTTTTCTCCGCAACATCCCGACTTTTGCTTCCTGATTCCTGACTGGGGTGATTTACGAGTTTTAGCGTGTGAGTAGGTGTCGGTGTTTCTTCCCGATTCCGCGTCGCGACGCTCCGCCTGCGTTGCCACCGTCGCCGTCACACGAAATAACTTCGGAGTTAAAAGATAAATAAAGTGTCAGGCTTCCCTTGTTTCTTTTTTCCCCTCGGCTAGTTGGGCGAGGGCAAGGGGTGCCTGTCTGCTTGCTCGGTGCTCGGTGTTAGCTGCCCGCTGCTAGGCCCGCCGCCCAGTGTGACCCGCGACCAGTCACTCTCCGGTAGTGCGCGCCTGCCGAGTGCTGACTGCTCTTCGCCGCCTCCCACCACCGCCACCGCCCGCTCTGCACCTAAGCGGCCCTACTCGTATTTGTATGTTTTTACATACATCAGTTTACGTTTAGAAGTGTCCGCGAATGTGACCTCTTGCTGATATAACTGGCACGTGTTAACTTTTGACAGTCGGTGTTGTGACAGTGCTCGTGGTTTTGTTTACCCACGTCATGGGGTGTTGCGGGTGTCCGTTAGGTTTCCCTTGAAGTGTTAAGGTGTGATAATAGTGATACCTCCCTCGCCATGGATCGCACTATGTACGGGAAAGTCGTCCCAGGGACTTACCAGCCCTACCGATGCACCATGAAAGAAAATGGGATTTCCCCCGGATGTAAGTTTCATGCAATAGGGGTAGTGTTTAAAAAAATATTTTGGAATGGTGTAACTCTAATTTGATGTATTGAACATATAATTTTCAGGTATTTCCACCCTAGAACGTGGTAGTAGAATATGGAGGTAAGTTTAATTGCGTTTATATGTACATAAACGCTTATTTTCACCCATTGTCGTACCGTTTTCTTACAACTTTACAACTTCTTACAACTATTATAACTTTAGGTTAGTTTAACATAAAAAAATTTTCACGTAGAGCCAGGCTCAATATTTACTAATAATGTAATAATAAAAAAAATAAAAAAATGATAAGAAGGAATAAAGATTCCCAGTATTCAAGTGACTTTTGTGATTGGCAGTTTTATCTAAAGTTATGCGTTATCAGAAATTCGTACACTGATACTTTTTCTTATAAAATATTGTTTACGACAAAATGCGGTGCTTTTGTTGTTTCTGTTTGAGAGGTGGACGAGCGCCAAACTTGAAAATAGTAATACTAAGGGGGTTAAAATAGTTTCTCTTCATAGTTCTCCCTACTTCCAGAGAGAATTACTACTTTGTCATAATTTCACGCAACATCTATATTTAAATGCCGCCACATTCTCGATACTGACGTTTTTATCGTTCGTCTTACGACCAAATATACATTATTATCTAATTCGTGACGGATCATCGAAAGCGTAAAGTCGCTAAGTGAACTGCTCACGTCATATTCTAAGTAATTAGTTTCCTCGCAGTGTATGGGTTTGTTTTCAAGTATTTAACGTTTGGCTTATGTTTAATTAGGGACTGTTTCTATTAGCGCCAATAACGATAGTCGCATTGTTGGTGAAACTTCATCAAAGAGAAGTGCGCCAGATGGTTGGCTGGAGTGACAGCTGATGGAATATCATAGGCATATGGATATGCCACAGTCTGCTTCAGGGCCCCACGAAGCACTCACAATTTATGCACAATAGGAATAGACAATCTAATCAGAAGATATTGTAAAACGATATATCGTGTTAAGTCATCTTAAATCCACAGAGATAACCGCTATCATTTTTTTAAAATCCTATGATCGGACCGCATTTAGTATTTTTATTTAATTCTTTTCTATGAAAAAATATACACCAAATTGATTTACATATTTCCCAGGTTTTACGAGTTGTTGCTACAAAACAGTACATATTGCATACATATCTAATTATCGTAACGCCGAAGCATTATTTAATACAGAATGTTGGCTTGTCTATTGAAAAAAAAACAGTTTTCCTCATCAATTCATCGTTTTATAGATGTTGTATTTACGGCCTAATATATCTCCATTTTTATGGCTACTGACTTTTCCGTGGTCGCAGACACGAACTAATTACAATATTTAGCGGAATTCGTATTGTATTTTCTCCCCTCGTTGTGCGATGATGTCACCTGTCAACAATAAGATCTAAATGTCGCACGTTCACGGGCCTCAATACTAGCCATCAATTCTTTTTGTGAAGTGTTTGGAAATACGAATCTAGGATTTTTAAAAATTCGCATAAAATCACAAATGCAGCTCTGTTACCCTACCATAATTACACTTTCAATTAATTTATATTCACTAAATACCAAATAATGTATGTGTTAGGGTTGTAGAACTGCATTTTCCATTTTTTTTTGCGATTTATAGTTTAGATCTTCAATTAAGTCTCAAATTTCGAAGAGTTTGGCCTCTTGAAAATGAGTTTAAAAAAATTATGTTTTACCCATCAGGCAGAGGGTTAACATAAGAATTAGAATAAATAGAAACCGTCCAATAATGGTGTACAACAATCTATATACAAGAGAAAATAAAGTTCGATTCAAGTGAAAACAAAACAATGATTAAGATGTTCTGAAAGAGAGAAGTGAATAGAGAGGTAGAAATACTACATTAGAAGAAATTCAAGATATTTAGAAAAGTTCTGGGGGCTATCGCTAAATATATAAATTTTCTTGCCACTGCAGTGCATTTTATGAGAGATTGGGAGAAGGTTAATTGGTTATTTGGAAAGGAATATGGAAAGTTTCGGGATACCTTAGTATTTTTTTTAATGATAATTATTTCCAATTGCTTGCGTCAAATCCTCCACGGAACACATATATTAAATTTTAATTGTAATAATTTGGTGAAGCTTATGAACCTCATTGTAATATTGAGTTTTAATCCTAGACTTGTAGAAAAAGTCAATAGATGTCCCATATAAATACAAACCGGATAGGTATATCCGAGATACTATCTAGATTGCAAATAAATTCTTGTAGAATCTTGCAGTCAATATAGAAATATAGCAGCCAAAAATAAATGGGAATGAATTGAACATGATATTAACAGTTCTTAAATTGAAGTATGATATCGATAAAGATGACAGAACAATGGGGTGGCATTAACTCAATTGGTTGGAGCGCAAGTCCCGGATAGACCGAGAGGTCCTGGGTTCGAGTCCCAGATGCGACCGTTACCTTTTTATATTCTGTGTCTTTTCTGTTTCAAATTTAATTTGAGATTTGTTTTTCAATGATTAAAAACCTTATATTATAGCCTCGTAATTTTTATGGGATACAAGGTCAGATGCTGTGTTAGTGCGGTTATTGGGTCACCAGCGTATCGCCACCTGTGACCTGCTCCATGGTTTAGCCAAAAGTGAACAGTTAAATGTTGTCCTTATAAGGAATATCAAGTATTCGTGACATAGATAAAGTTGTTAAATCCAACTAGAACATATTCGTAATTCATGTTACGTCCTTAACATTTGAATTAATCAACAGTTTTTTTAGAGTGATTGTTGGTACGCAAAGCATTATCATTCTGTTAAGAAATTACTACTAAAAATAGAGTTTCAAATTCTCGGAGATAGTGGAACGAGTGATGGTTATGCAAATGTGCTGTGAACTTCAAAAAAAACTACGGCGCTCAAGATTCTCTTGGATTATAATATTACTACAGTTTGAACGGCCCGCCATTAGTCCATAGTATTTGCCCGTATAAATAAACAGCGCGTCACGACTTCATAGTAAACAAATCCACCAATCGGAACTCTGCGCTGCGAGCCTTATGTGCGAATCCCGGAACGCACACATGAAGCTAAAAAACCTATGAGATATTTCATACAACATAAATACGGTTTCGAACGTTTCGAGGCTGAAGGGTGCGGGGAGGGTAAGCATATGGGAAATATAATGGATACCTACTGTTCAGATGTGGCTATTAAAAATAGTTAAAGCCAATTCAAGCATAGTTTCTATTCTAAATTGTGGTCTCTCACCAGGGCGATACTATCTCGTTAGAGCCACTGCCGGAACAAACCTCACCCCTGCTAAGTCCCCAAACGTAGGGAATCACTTGGGGTGACCTATGGCAGAAGTGTTGGTTACACAATTAATGGTTCCCGGGGCGACGGTACCCATACCCGCCTCTCAAAGAGTAAAATGTAAAATTTGCGCATCATTAAGAAAATCATCATACATATCTATTATTCAAAGAGTAAATATCGCAGTGCTTGACTTTTGTGTCACATAATCTTTAGCTCTATAAGCAGTACATTTTTTTTTACAATTTCTCCACACAGGAGGCCCCGAGGGAAATAATTTCACTTAAGGCCTATGTGATCTCTGGGGATGCTGTGTGGAGGGTCTTTTAGAGGATAGGAAGGAGTGAACCTGGGTCTTGAAGAGATCCATGTTGTAGGAGGGAGGAAACACAGAGCCCGGCAAATCATTCCACAAAATGTCAACCGTGTACAAATGTTCGGCGCGCGTTTGGCGTGTTTCCCGACTGTGCACCGGTGCCGAAAGGATCAACGATGATAGTTCCTCAGAGCATCTTCCATTGAAATATCTGCAGAACAAGGACAGCATTCCCACCTGACGTCTGTGCTCCAAAGATTGCAAGTGGTAGTAGTAGATACAGTTTTCTTCCTTTTATTCCAGTACGGCTTAGTTTACAAAATAAGTGATTCGTTTTCCACAAAACAATGCCAACTGGGTTTGACTTTGAGAAGTTTTAGTCGATATGTCATTTCGTTGGAATTTTTACCAGACTTCCGCCCATAGGTAGGTTCTGTTTAAAAATACTCTTCGGCGCCTAGTATTATTGTTCCCAATCACTGTGCTTAGGCATTCACACTTTGTTTGGGTAAATAAATGGTCGAATAATCGTGCTCCCAGTCACTCTGCTTAGGCATTCACACTTTGTTTGGGTAAATAAATGGTCGAATAATCGTGCTCCCAGTCACTGTGCTTAGGCATTCACACTTTGTTTGGGTAAATAAATGGTCGAATAATCGTGCTCCCAGTCATTGTGCTTAGGCATTCACACTTTGTTTGGGTAAATAAATGGTCGAATAATCGTGCTCCCAGTCACTGTACTTAGGCATTTACACTTTGTTTGGGTAAATAAATGGTCGAATAATCGTGCTCCCAGTCACTGTGCTTAGGCATTCACACTTTGTTTGGGTAAATAAATGGTCGAATAATCGTGCAACTCGTTAAAGTACATCGTTATATCTTGGTTGGTCCCAATTACCGCGTACACTTTCTGCGAAATAAAATTATATACTATAATATTGTGATAATATGGTATGGCGAAACTTCATTCATGAGTAGAGACGAAAATTACGATTAAATAACCGCGAATTTTCATGTCATTTTCTCGTATTTTAAAATAAGAAACTAATATTGTACGTTCAAAATAATTCTTTTTCTATGGTTTTGACAAACTTGAATAGCCTAAAATGGAACGCGCCTCGTGTCGAAAACGCAGCGTACCGTTACTCTTTTTTTGATTTTCAAACAGTAGTATTTTTTTAAATAGGTAATTTAAAAAAAGGCAAAAATAAAAAAATAAATAAAACTTCAGCTAAGAAATGCACCACTTTTTTCAAAATACCACTGTGTTTATGAAAAATAACCCAATTTTACCAAAAATAACGCTAATTTCACCGAATATAACACCACTTTATCCAAAAAAATAACGCGAATTTTTCAGGTCTCTACGGATAATATTTTATTTTCATTACGATTCCCTCAATGCCCTCAAATTTTTGCCACACGATTTCATGCACACATATTTCGTGATTTCCGCACAGGAGTTCCAACTGCTCGAAGCCAGTGGGACTATGGCATCCCCAATTTGGGGTTCGTCGCGAGACTGAAAGAAGCGAGGAGAAGCAGGGGAAGGCTGGAAGTACCCGGCTATTCAGATCTAGTCACTAAAAATGGCTAAAGTAATTTCAATCCAAAATTCAAATCCTAATGGCGTTTAGTCAAATTTTAAACAATAATGCATTATAACCCTTAAGTAGGGAAATTTTGCGGCGTAATGTAACCTTTAAAATAATCGTCAATTTACTTTGGTAATAATTAGAAGTACTTATATAGAAATTATATAAATAGATCGTCCGTAAGTGGCTTCTCCGCGATTTGATAATGCCTTCAGAAGGCGAAACAGCTGTCACGCGTAGTAATAATTACTTAGTTTTTAAATCAATAAATCGTTTTTTAAATTGAATAATAATAATTTCTTCAGATCATGTAATATATGTATTCATATATTCCTGAGGATGACAGCATTGCTGTCAAAACATGTATAGATGTTTATTGATTTTTATAAAAGTGGTGTAAACATAGTGCATTTTTAATTATTTAATTGCCCGGTTGTCGTCAGATATATATGAAGTCCAACGTCAGGGTCTATATTATCTTGGGGAGTAGAATTTAAGAGGATTTCCCTAGTTCATGACTTAGTTGCTGGTCTTCGATTGATCTTTACGCCGAGGACTGCACTGATTGGGCCTATAAAACCTTTTATTGCTGAATCGGCTCTTAAATCAATCATAGACCAACAAACGAATTGTTGGTACAGTAATGATGACGATGGAAATAGTCTGAAGCGAGGGGAGTGAACGCTAATGGGCAGGAAGCGGGGGAGATTGGAGAGCTGATTGTGCAACTTTACTTCGACAAAGAACAGAAATATCCAACTAATTATAGGCAAAAGTACCGAATGTTCAAATTTAAAACTAACCAACAGGCATGCCTTTTAACGTGGGTCTGTTAGCCGACTTTGATTCTTTGAGTTCTATTTTTCTTTTCATCGTTACTTGGTCCCGATTGTCGTTCGTACTTGGTTCTGTCAAATTATTTTCCATTTTTATCCCGCGGTCCACAAATCTTTACGATTAAAATTTTCGCTAATGGTAGATTTTGATGTCCAAATATACATACAATGTTGTACCGTACTTACATAATAATAGGTGATGTTTTCTTATGCGGGTATATTCCTTAAAAAAACAAAATTGTCGTTCCTTCACTTCATTGAGAATGTATAAACCATGTTAATTTATTGAAATTAATTCATGAATTTTCTACCACTCACATTTATTCGGTTTTTTAAGTCTTTTAATTACAGTTTAGGCCGCTTTTAATTTCTGTCTAACGTTTAACTCGATTATTTTTTGTTTTTATACTTATATGTATATAAGTACGTGCAACTTCACACATTCTAGGTAATACTTTTATTATGTAAATTGGTTTTCGAATAGACCCAATAGTAAAATAAATAAAATATTCGCTAATAAGCAAACGATTAAGTTAGTTTTAATGACCAATTGTAATACTTACTCCCGCAGTTGATGAATTCAACTACCCATTGTAGAAAGAGGAAGATTAATTAGTTAAGTACAGGGTGGCGTAAAACTACCGTTATGGTTTGAATGTTTAATAACTTTTTAAATTTATTTATATATATTTTTTTTTATATCAGAATGTTGTGAAGAAAACTTGGGGATTTTGAAATGGAACGCTACACAACAGAACAGCGATCAAAAATTGTTGAATTTTATTTTGAAAATCAACGGTCAATTGTTTTGACGCAGCGTGCTTATCGTCGTTTTTTTAATGTGCGTACTGGACCTTCAGCACCAACAATAAACCGCCTGGTTGCAAATTTTCGACAACATGGTACAGTAATTAATTAATTGTTTTTGTGTTTAATTCGTAGAACTTCATTTAATTTTTTTTTTAATTAATGTAAATTAAATTTAATAATGTTATTATTAAGTTCTGCAAGTTATGTAAATCAAATTTAATAATATTATTAAATTTGATTTACATTAAAAATTTAAAAAATGGTACAGTAAGACACTTTCCATGTATCGGAAGACTACGTACGGTCCACACGGAAGAAAATATCCAACGTGTTGTGAATAGTGTGCAGGACAGTCCAGAAACATCAACAAGAAGACTATCGCGGAGGTTCGTTCAGAGGATTTTGGCCACATTGCACATGTTCCCGTATAAGGTTCAGCTTGTGCAAGAATTGAAGCCGATAGACTACCAACAACGGCTTGATTATGCCATTTCATTCCAAACCATAACGGTAGTTTTGCGCCACCCTGTATAATCTATGTGAGAGGCCACCATTCATAATTAAAACTTTACTTGAAATTATTCTTTCGCTTTGTGTAGTAACCGCCCGAAAACCTCGTTCTCCCAACCTTCTTGTATCCTTCAACTTCCCTCACTATTTCTTTTTCCTCGAAGTAATACTGATTTTGGAAGTGCCATAGTCTCACCGACTCCGGACAGCTGGAAAAAAAAACCGTAATTTTCTCGCATTGCGCCTCTTTCTGCGTTGTTTGTTTATTGTTTGTCTAAATTACTTACGTCATTTGAATTGCCATTGCAGATTGCACAGTAGAATTTTATGACGAAGTGAGTAGGTTGGGAAATACTGCGGACGTTATGGAATATCATAAATTTATTTTAAGTGAGAATGGCTCTATGGTATTTTTAAGTTGTAAAATAAATTATTTATTAAGTTAAATGTTTGTCTCAAATATTGAAGGCCATCAAGTGTCGGTAAATAATAGCAACTACGAATCCATTCAAATATTTGTTTTTTTCGTAAAACAGGTTTGTATTTTAGGTATTCGGGGTTCGTTTGTTCAAGAGATTTTTTTCTCATGCTTTTCAAATGATCTCACTGTTTATTTTTATAGCAATTTATTGCACTTTTTTGAATCGGGCTAAAAAATAGTCTTTGACTTAAAGAAAGATAAACTCATAGCATTTGAAGCAAGAAAGGAATATTATTATTATTGTTATAAATATATTGTGCTACATTTCGTTCTTCCAATATTAAACACAAACATCCTTATTTTTCCAATGTGATTTTTCTATAGTCAAATTAGAAAGAGTTGTTAGTCAATTTCATCACTGCTGTTACCAGAATTTTACAAGATTTACCGTTGTCTGACACCGTATTTCATATCTATCGACCGTGCCTGGTTCTCGATGAATTCCTGAACCTACACCTTTCTGGCGACAGGTTATCCGATAATTAATTATGTATGCGGCGTAGGCCATACGAGTTCAAACGGCAATCCCTTTGCAGAGGCTGAGAATGCTCTCATTGCATATCCAGCCTCGCATTGCAGGTCAGAGCTAGGTGAGTTGATCAACTGTCTTAGAACCAATCGGTATTCTTCAGACTTGGGACAAATAACACCAGACAGAAAACTACGCAGTCTTGATTTAATTATTTATTAAAATCTGCATCATCAGGTCTCCTCTTCACCAATTTTGTCATTTGTGGCATGCTTCAGTCTCCATTTGTGGGCTTATCCATTCCTTTACACATTTTTTTGACGTTACCATTTGGGGAATATCGTGAAGCTGGAGGAAGTGGTCGGGGGAAAGGAGGAGAGTGGCGATTGGAAGTATTCGACTATTCAGATCTGCTCACTAAATATAGCCAAAGTCAATGTGGATTTTTCAGTGGATACTGGGTGCATCTTTCACGCCTTTATGTCATCAGGGGGCGACTCGTGTTCTTTTTAAGGATAAGGAATTATCTTTATCCTTAAAAGTTAAAGATTTTTTCCTTAACCTCGGTTCTGATTCTCTCGAATGACAGCTAGAATCCTCCCGCGGGTATTTACATTTACCATTCAACGAATGATAAATGTAAATACCATAATTTAAAATTAAAAAAAATAAAAATACTTAGGCATTTATAATTCTGAATAACAGGTCTGTAGATGTTCTTCACGTAAGGATAATATCACTAAGTAGCTAATGATTCTAGCTGTCGTCTGATAGAATCGGAACCGCATTCAAGCAAAAACTTTTTAACTTTAAGAATAAGGATAATTCCTTATCTTTAAAAATAACCGGGATCACCCTCCTGTTCACGTTCTGTGCCTCCTGTTCCTTTCTGAAGTTCCCCTCCCTATCTGGGTAAGTCTGGGTAATTCACATTGTAGGTGTCTTCAGCACTTGGTTGCGGTTGGTTTGCGACAAAACCTGATCGTAAATACATATTGTCCTGAAAATTATACTTTTAATTATTGAATTAAATTAGATCTTACTTTGAGGTATTTAAAACTTCTCGAAAATTAGAATCTTCTAAAGAGATATATACCTTGTTATACTGCTCATTACTACGTTACCGTCCAATTTACTCCGGGATTCGTTGATAATTTATCTCTCACGATATTGTAAGTACGGTTGATTCACATATAAGTACAGTGTCGAGATTTTGACAACGTCGTATTATATAGTTTTTGTTGATTGATTATTTAGTCATTTTATTTAGAGAGAGAGACGCATTCTACAATTTGCTATAATAATAATTCATGCTCAATCGTTTAAAAATACTCATCTAATTTATTCATATTATGAAGGTATGGTGCACAAGGCTATGAATGAATTATGTTGAATAATAATTGCTAATTAATTTTATGATTAACAAACATATTGTAAGTTTCACGTACAGAAGTGTGCCGATGCCAGCATAGTTGGATTGTAAACATTTATGAATCAATAATTTCAATTAAGTACTTAATTTTTTAATACATTGTCACCTGTCAACTCACTCACCAACTGCACATTAGGGTCTTGCATTGAGAGAATAATTTATAGCATTGTTCAAATATATTAAGGGCATTCGAAACATAATTTTATCGCTACGCGCTCACAGTTAGCGCTAATTTAAATATAAAAAAAACACATAATGCTTTTTAATATATTCTGTATTTTTTTAATAATATTTTTTTTGAGTAATTCTACCTTTATTTTTTACTGTTTAAAATTTTTATACCTATATCGCGCAAATTTTACTTACTCCTGCACTGTTTTTTATATTAGATACACCGTGGTAAGTATAAGTGTTTTTTTTTAATTATTATATTGTGCAATGTGTAGGTACTACACATTGTACACAAAATAGGTTATTTTATATAACCGCGAACCGAAATGGACCACTTGCTATAACACGGCCCAAGCTAGCCTACGTAGCAAGTGGGGAACATCTTTACCTATAAATTCCCTTAATATATAACATTATTTGTAAAACTTACTGATGAAGTAAAAATATTATGGAATGTAAATAATCTATCTAAATATTGAGATGAACTGTTTGTTAGCGTGTGGGTACAAGTTTCTTAAAGGAATTCAGTTTTAAACCTACAACAACAATTTATTCCGTATGTACACCCGCCAACAAACCATACATCTCAATATTTTTTAAAAGGATTGACGCTAAAATTGTTTTAAAAAAATATATGTATTTTCTTAAATTAACGCCACCTGTCAGCGCGTACCGTTATAGGCATGTTTCGAATGCCCCTAAGATTTAAAGTAAGTTCGGTTCTGACTTCCATAGTAGTTTATCATATCATATAGGCTGTACTTAGTCCAATAACCGGCCCACCTTTAATCCCGTTCTTCAATTGATATTAATTTATTAAGTACCGGTATGTCAATTTTTGAATTAATTTATTCTGGAATAGCTTATCAGAGTTGACACCATCTCTGTTCAGGAATAGTTAGTACTATTATCTCTGCGAGCTATCCCACGCAGACAGAGACCACTTCCGCGAAGATATGATTTGAGATTTTCACCGCCAATAATAACAAAATGCTGGTTCGTTTGTTGTGCTTCCTTCTTGAGCCAACGTTTCGGACAGTCTCGCAGTGCTCATCATCGGGGCAGATATCTATCATCTGACCTGATCTTAACATCCTAAACAAAGAATCAACTTACTTCCACGAACATAATATTTATTTAGAAAAATAGTAAAATTCACAAAACCAGCAGTTATTCGTAATTTTCTTCAAAAATGTGATCCTGTTAAACTACAGTTAAGAAGTTTGTCAAGAGGATTTTCAGTAACAATGGAATGATACAATGATACACTAATTATAAATATATGTATATATATTATTATTATTGACATATCTGAAAAATTTCACATATTACGTATACTATTTATCAGTGGCGTGCATTGCTCTTTAACCGAGGGTAGGCTGTAACTTCCACGCTCCGATTTACACCACTACATCACCGTGAATAATCCTAAATCTTAGATATACAAATAAATGATTTCGATAAGAGTCATCTCAGTTGTTCCTTGTTGAAAATGACCAAGAAATTTATTTGGGTAAAACGATGATGAAGTAAATTTTTTTTTCTAGAATTATTTTATTCATTTTTACATAGGGTAGGCACAGCTTTCAGCCTTTGTGCAGTTCAGCACCCCACTGCTATTTATACATGCTAACATGTTTTTAGCATAATAATAATTTTTTGTCTCTAAAATATTAGATAAATTGATTGTCTGTGTTGTGTTTAATAGTACCTACCTACAATATGTTTAAAAAGTATGGTATTAACAACCCACTTGCCTTTTTCGATTTTTTCTGTATTTTTATTTATTTAAGCATGATGTAGTATTTTTCTGGAGGCAAGTGGATACTTTGAAGTTTGATAAAATCAACTCGTGTAAATTTTTGTTTTGTGTTTTTATTTATATTCCTTTATAATATAATTTCCACATATCTAAATCCATTTTCTTCCAATAAGCCGTATTGGCCAATTTGTTTCTTAATTTCAAAGTTTCACTCCAACACTTATCGCTGAAAAGATCTCTCGCGAAGTATTTATCGAATAAACAAAACGTTTCTCTCAAAAACTATTGCCGAAGTCATAAACAACTTGAGAAGTTTACTAATATCTCCGTGTCTTGTTCATAAATTTGAGGCCGCGCTCTACAGATGTCGCTTCAAATAATAATATTAGGCAAGGAAAAATTGGCTGCCTACAACTCTTTTATTTACAAACTGGTTGTTAAAAAACACCACAGCTAAACAATATAATTATTTTTATTTAGTGTCGATAAAAAAAATATTTATAATGGACGCCTACTATTGACAAATTTTTATAGTGGTATTTTTGTGGAATATAACCTCAAAGGTGCTTTACAAAGACCGAATATAACTTTTAACTATAATAATAATTAGCTGGGGTACCCGGCTTCGCTCGGGACAACATTCGAGAGTGTTCTGGAATGTTCCACAATGATGTTCCCGATTCCCTATTCCCGAACATTCCAGAATGTTCCGGGGTGTTCTGGAATGTTGTGGAATGCTCTCGAATACTTTTTTTAATAATATATATTGATTAAAATTAAGATTATCGAACCTTTTAGAACTTTCCGAAACCTTCTAGAACTTTCCGGAACGTTGTTTTTGAAATTTCTAGAGGGTGAAACTTCCAGGCCTTATATCTTCAAAAGCACGCCCTTTAGGTAAAAACGGGAACCCTCATCCTGGATGGGGAATGAGATCTACCACACCATATACTCCCTTGATCGTACCGGGACTCGTTTCTGATTTTTTGCGGGCAGCATTTTTTTAAAACTTTTTTTATAATATATATATTGATTACATTTTGTATGTGATTACCGAGATACAGGAATCACAACTGCTTGGAGCCAGTGGGACTATGGCATACCCAATAATTGTGAGGTGAGTGCGGAAGAAGAATGTAATAAAATACCTGGCTATTCAGATCTGATCACCGAACACGGCTAAACCCATTTCAAGCATTTTACTTATAATTAACGATATTTTATGAAATAAATATTACATACACAATATTATATTTAATAATAATATTTACGGATGCTGCGGGCGAAACAGTTGTGAAATAAGCTGTCAAAATAATGGTTCCATGACAATTCGGCAAAGTGATAAATCGGCACACTTTGAAAAGCGATATAAAGTCATTAAAGTTTGAAAAAAAGCTAGTCTAAAAATTTAATTTTACCTAATCCAGTTTTTTTTCATTATTTTTCATGACTTTATATCATTTTTCAAAAGTGTGCCGATTTATCACTGTGCCGAATTGTCCGGTTATACAAAATAATAATAATAAATAGAAAGACACAGTCGTTGATATAGTAGATCGAAATTTGCACACTAATTTTTTTGATTTTAGGTATTACTGGTATTATTATATTCTATATATGGTTAACCTGAACAGATGAGTTTATTGAACTCTTTTACCAGTATTAGATCATATGGTAGTCTATTCCGAGCTTTAATACTGATACTCCGAAATTAATATCTAAGCATTGTGTAACACAACTGTATTTCAAGACTGTATCTGTTTGAATATTTACTTTAGTCACGCCAATCGAATTCTGTCAATTGTAAACTCTTGACAATTTGAATTTGTCTATGAATCTAATTAAGTATCTCTCTCCGAGACACAGCTAGGGGATGTAGCGGGCTGCGGGCTGCGGTCCAGACGCGGATTGTGCTTCGTTATACCTGAGTGAATCTGACTTGAGTCATGTGGCTCCCGAAATAGCAAGCCTGGCGATTTCCTGAACTCTCCTTTTCACTCTTGGCACCGAGTCTAGGTTTTAAAAAGATTAGCGATATCGTACACATTTCCAATTAGCTTACAAACGTGTCTCTTTTGTTGAATAAATTGTATTGGCCTCCAAAAAAATAACGATTCAAATAAATGTTTCGTACGCGGGATCAGAGTGTCAAAAACACGCTATTAAACAAGTTGGAAAACCTGTGTCGCGGATTATAAATGTCTTATTATTTTTAAGTGACTTCAAGATGCATTTTAATTTATGAATTAATTCCTTTTACTAACTGATTGTACCAGATAATTCAATACTATTTTCTCGAAATATGTCTTTAATGGCCAAAATATTGAACGAAAATGAGCGGCGGTGATTTTTAACAACAACGGAGCTATACAAATGACCCGAATATTATTATTATTATTAAATAATTTTGTCGTACACATAATTTTTTCACAGTTAATTACTTAGTTCATAATTCTCTAACATGTGACGTTGGCAGCTAAAAGTAATTGCGTTGACAGAAAAATCTGTGAAAATTAAATAATGGCAGAGATCACCGTTCGTGAGTTTTTGCAGCTTCATATTAAGGCGAAGCTATCAGAGAAATCACTATTTCGATTAATCTATACTGCGAATAGGTTTCCATTATGAAAACAAACAAAAAAAGCTTTGGATATATTGAAAAGAAATTCCCCCGAAAAGATTAAAAATAAATATTTTTTTAATTACGTTGTTAAAAATATAAGCGTAAACTACTAAATAGTGTTTTTTTTTTCATTAGGAACTTATGAACGCACGTAAGAAAAAAAAAGTCTTTATAGCTAAGATTATTTCTGAAAGATTCCCGTGATATTTTTTTTTCTTACAAACATTTCTAGACTCCGCTTGCCAAGCGAATTTTATGCCTATTACCTATAATCGCAGGGACATAAGACACACAGCTTGTAGCAATATTTTTGGCTTGTACATACCCATTTTCTCATTATTTTCCCGTTAAAAGCTGTGTAACTTTAATGACCCCATTGCCCGTCGTTCTAAATTTTTTCTGCTTTATATTATTTAATATGATGTTGATGACGAATGATCAATGACTTTTTAAAGATGATTTGTCGCTTTTCGTTTGACATCTTCCCCGCCCATCGCAGGTTATATTACTTGATAATGCCCACGTATCCAAGGAATACGACGATTTAATAAATGAACCGTTTGGCTTCAGTAACGATGTAATTCAATAAATGATTTTATCGTTTATTGAATCGGCTGGGGGGATTAGGAGCTCTAATAATTGTCCCACTACAAAGGCGCAGAAAGCAGCGTTCAGTCATCGCTAGGAAACCTTTCTGATATCTTAGTTCATTGCTCTATAGAGATTTCAATGCTCTGGACGTGCGACAACGTTTAATTTACAAAGTCATTACAAATGTATACAAAAATAAAGAATATTCTAATAAAATCGAACACACATTAAATCAGTATCCGTAGTAGAAGTGATTTGACAACCCCAGTGAGGCCTTCCTCACAGCTTGTAGCAAAAAAAACACATACCTATCTTGAACCCAAAATATCATAAACCCACAAAATCTCCACCGAGGTAAGGAATTGCGAATTTTCAGCCATCGCCCAGTGGACGAAATGAAGAAATAACACGAATTCATTATTTTTTTATTAAGTATTATTGAAAATATATATTCATTGTTAATATTATTTTATAATCAGTATTTTAAAGAGAAATTAATGATTTATTCTTACGTAGGAATTGACAAAAAAAATTGTACATTTTGAAGATACAAAATATCTACGAATATAAGTTATATTCATATTAAATTAACTTATTATAATTCACTACTATGAACATAAAAACATGGGCTATATTTAGGTACACACATATTTTAATAGAGAAGTGGTAGAAAATCTAACTGTTACAGGTGTCTTCGTTTTCATCACTAAAATTCAAACAGTCATTGGACAGAATTCTTAGTAGACTTATAACTTCAGTAGATAACATAGAACCTTTTTTTAGGCAGTGGTCGAATAGAGGAAATTACGGGGTCTGATGAGATTAACAAGTTACTATCTAACTAACTAACTAACCATCACGCCGTTTCCCCGCAGGGGTAGGCAGAGAGGACGGACCGCCAAACAACTCGATCTTGGCATACACTTCTTGCTTCATTCACATTCAAACAACGCCTCATACATTCTCTTCTGTTATTCCGACTTCTGACATGGCCCGACTCAAGTATTTGATTCACTTGATCGTGCCATGTCTTCCTTGGGCGTCCCCGGCTTCTTCTTCCATTCACATTCGCGTCATATATTCTCCTTACACTCCTTTCTTCGTTCATTCGCTCTACATGCCCAAACCATCTAAGCGTCCCTTTCTTAATTTTGCTCACTACGCTTACATCAGCCTTGCATTCTTTACGAATCTCAACATTTTTCACTCGATCATACATGGTTTTACCACACATTCGTCTCAGAGATCTCATTTCTACAGCATTCAGTCTACTTTCATCCTTCCTCTGCCAGTTCCATGCCTCACTGCCATACATCAAGGTTGGTATCAGCACTCCATTGTGGACTGCTAGCTTCGCTTCTTTGGACAACTTTTTGTTTGCGCCAACCGCGTTCAGTCCTCCGTTAATGGAGTTTCCTGCATTCACCCTTCTTTCAATATCCCTATCAGTCTTTCCATCTCTCGTAAACATACTTCCCAAATACACAAACTCATCGACCTGCTCCAAGTATTCATCATTCACAACTATATTGCATACTGTTTTCGTACTCTCTCTTTCAAACACCATGACTTTGGACTTATTTACATTCATCATTAGCTCATTCATCATACATACTTCGTTCATCCTAGATACGAGGGACTGTAGATCTTCCATACTGTTAGCAATCAGCACCGCATCATCAGCATACAACAGACAACATACTTGCAGACTACTCATTTTCGCGCCCAGGCCCACCTCTTTCAATTCTTGCATACAATTATCCATGTATAGATTGAAGATTAACAAGTTGTTTGATATATTTGGATTTGTTCTTGTTATGGAAACTTTTCGGCTATGGTGTTTTCATTATCTCTTTGTGCCTTGATTCCTGTACATCTTCACTGAATTCAAAATCGAAACGTTACTTGGAATGGCTTTAGCCGTATTTTGTGACCAGATCTGAATAGCGAGGTACTCCCCCACCTCCCTCTCCCATCTCCTTCTCCTTAATACCTTCAGCGTCACAACATACCCCAATTGGGGATGCCATAGTCTTACTGGCTCCCGACGGTTGGGAGCAGCTGGGACTCTAGTGTGGAACTCATATAAAAAATTCTCCTATTAGGAGTAAACAGAATTTCACCTCTAATGCACCATGTATAAGAATTTTATAAACGCTTGTTGGCATGGGGTACCGATCATGTAGACGTACATAAAATCTGGCAGTGTCCAAAATATTATATTGTTAAAGACGTTTTTCGTCAATGCCATATTATCTGAACATTACTTTAAAAAATAGTGAAGATCGCCATACTAGATCAGTATCGACACCTATTATTTTTGAAGACAGAATGTGATTGTCAAAAAATCGTCGGACAGTGTTGCACCCATGTTCTACTTTGACATATATCTACCAGAAAGCTAGTTTTTCCTCAAAACTAGCTTTCTGGTAGATATATGAAAAACTCGCAAATAAGGCTCATCTCCCTTTATGCAACTTTTTTTTTATTTCTTGGTCCGCAGTCATGCAATGATTTAATTTCAAAACGATGTGATAACAATAATAATTGCATGATTTGTATAGTGCCGTTTTTGTGAAAGCATGCAACGTAGACAGACCGAATGAAAATGTACTAACCTCATACTCTAGATATACAGCTCTACTGAGATCATTCTTTACAGGTATCAATCAGGTCTTGATTTACATATATAGCACATTAATTTGTGTCTAATTATTGTTGTCAGTAAGTTGGAAACCTTTTCGTCGAGGTGAAAATGCTATCAGTTGAACGAGCTTTGCAGCATCACTTTTCCCTGCGCCCCGAAAATTCATTTCTGCTGCTAACTGCGGTTCGTCGGGACTGCGAGTCTGTAGCAGATCTTGCACTTTTTCTTGCCTTTATTTAAGACCACTTTTCTGAAATACTTTTATTTATCCACTCGAAGATTTTGACTATTTTTTCCTACAACCACTCACATTGTAACTGCAGCTTTTTTCCATATCTTAATTAATTGTATTGAAAATATGTTTATGTTTTTGTAAAATTTAGTGCTCAAAATGTTCGAACCTGCCGCTGTATGGTATTTTTGTATAATATATTAAATTTAAAAATTATTTTACTTCATAGAGTTGTCATTTAATGCACCCCATTCGCTCTCTTATTGCTTCAAATAATTCTTTACGGTGAATGCATATAGGCCTTCCCGAAAATAACAAAAGTGTTCAAGAGGGGACAAAATATGAAAGCTGAAACTGCGAAACGTTTCTTGAAATATGCGTTTAAAACATAAAAATATTACAATAATAGTGCTTCAATAGATATTCGTTGAAATGTCACACAAATATTAAAATTGCGTATGATTTAGTAAATTGAATAGAGAATATCTTGAGGAATGTCAGCCATAACAAACTTTTGAAAAATTCTCTTAACGTCATTTAATACACAACCGCCTTTGCTCTCACATGTAGGAGCGAACTGAATGATCCATTGCCAAACATCCAGCGTACGACACATTTTCGCGACATTACCAAGCTGCCGTTATTTTGACCTATCAAAATCAACATATAAAATGGACAGAAGACTATAGTGCTTCACTAAAAATAGTAGTTTTTTTTTTAATTAAATTTTGAAAACCACAATCAATTCCGGACATGTTTATAGATAACTCCCAGAACTTTACTAAATTGCTTGTTTTCACTTGACGCAAACTTTATTTTCTCCTTTTTTGTTGTTTGTTTTTAATTACGTATGTTTTATTTTTTACAGATTGTTGTTCACCGTTATTGGTCGGCTGGTATTTATTTTTTGTTATTTATTTGTAATTATTTTTTTTTATGTTAACACTCTGTTATGTACATTATAAATAAATATTAAAACAAAAATGGAATCAGTGAATAGTTCCAACAATAAAAAAATAAAAAATGAAACGCCCACAACTTAATATTTTTATACCCATCACATTTTAAATTTCTTAGAACGGGCAATATGCCTAGCTAGGAATCAATGTCGACCAGGCAAAACATAATCGCAGGCAAAGCATAATGTTAATCGGTTATTACTACTTCATCCTCCACCTTGAATTTCAGAATACGCGTAAATCCCGTTTATCTACGCGTTTAATTTTTTTCGTGAAAAACAATATTTTGCGTGGGACTCGATTGAACGAACTATTTTTCCATCGTTGTTTGTCATTGCCCGATTTTTCTTTCAGTACGCGTAACTGGAATGCATTTCGTCACCCACGTGATATTTTTTATAACACTAATTACTTGAACAATTATGTAGAACCAATGTCTTAGTAAGGTACGGTTGAATAAAATTTTAAAGAAGGCGTTTTGCAATATTGTGTTACCTAAATTTGTTAGATCTTCATTAATAATGGAGTAGGTTCGGGATCCAAAAACATTTTAATTATATAATCTCTCTTTAAATTTGTGGTGATGGTAAATTATAGCGCTTTTTAACATTTAACAATGTTAATTCCCTAGTTTAATTCTATTATTTGATACTGCATAAGCGTTTTAACCGCCCGGAGCCAGTGTAACTGAATCTCAATTTGGTGAATGTTGTGAGGTTGAAAGTCGCGGTGAGGGAAACAGAACGTAGAGGAAATTTTTGAAGTACCTGGCTATCAAAAAACCCATATAAATTCATACATATTTTATTGCGATCTCTGGATTATTGAACTCATTGACACGATATTGTTGAGATTTCGGGTTAATTTTTATCCTGGCAACCCACACCTTTTATAGTACCATCGCCACAGGCGACAATATTCTATATTGCACGAGTTCTATCAAACATATCAGCAAACCCAGGAGTGCCTATTGGCATCCTTGGGGATCTTGTTAAATCTCATCAAAATAAAGACCAATTCAGCAACGAAAGGAACGCTCATTTCTAACCTACCCATATCCAGAACAGCACCAGGGAGTTACACCGACCAGTCTTACCCCACATCACTGCTCTACCGCGGCAAGTCGTAACACGTGTAACACTACAAACAGCGCCGGACCTTTTTTTTTTAATATTTAATAGTACATATATATCTTAATAGCTAATTAGAAAAAAAGTATAAATTTATTTAATAAAAACTACCCGATTCAATAGAGAAAGATTTTCCGTGTTTGAGTTGGGGAGCAGCGCCATTTAGCGACAGTAATGATAACTAAGCATAGAAATAAAATACATCGAGAATGTAATATAGATACAGTTTGTTTTGTTGTACACGATGGTTACTACAAAATACATTAGCTACGAAATAGAAGAGTAAACGTACGCGATGATAGAAATGCAACAATACGGCGAATAAAAGATAAACGTAATACTCGTACATTTTAATTTTAGTAATATTTCGAAAGGCCTGATTTATTATTTCTAGAGGATATGTTTTAAAAAAAGTAAATCAACCTTGCCTGTATTGTATTACGACATCTACGCCTTCACCGAGACATGGCTGAATAGCAACATCGATAGTACAGCGTTGGGTGTCTTTGAACATACAATGTACGGAGGCGGTGTGTTAGTATTCACAAATAATTAAATATTGTAGATCCGGCCCTGACTAAAGTACTAAAACTTTGGGAAGAATATGATTGAGTCATCTCTGAGAGTTTGATCTTCTTATGCTCAAATAATATGTGGGATTTCCATTGGAAAAGAGAGATAATTACACGAAACAAAAACATTTCATTTAGATGTATATTGTGCCGATGTTGTTATTCCCACGTTTAAGAATTTTCGTGTAATTTGTGCCAACATAAAAAAAAAAAATTGGCTCGTTACCAATGTGATCCATATTACCAACTAGAACCGTATTTATGCCGTTAACCACGTTTAACATTTTTATTAATTAACGTAGTATATCATAATTGTCGGTGCCAACGAAATTAAAAAAGTATTTTTCTGTAAATATTTTTGTGACTACGTAATCCATAACACGCAATCCAGTGTGTAAATACCTGATATTCACGGGTTTCCAGTACTGAAATCTGATAAATTATTTATTTTTACTCCATTCTTTTATTTTAAGATTTCACATAATAAGTTATTTTTAAACAAACGCGGCTGTATGTATACCTGCTATTGCTTTTTTTTTGTTATTTATGTCGGCATAGTTTCTAGTGTTTTGTTTTAATTATTATAAATTGTCCGATTTGGATTTCTCTAGTTCTTTTAAAACATAATTAATTATTGTGGAAGCTAAAAATACGCAACGTAGTAGGTGTATGCACGGTGTCCGGAAACTAGTGGTACAAGCGGGAAGCTGGGGAATCTACATAATTTTTTCGATTTGTGCATTTTGATTTGAAGTTTAGGGCTAAGAAACTGTTGGAGTCAGGTCTATGCTTCAACACATTTCAAAAGACAAAAAAAACAGCTTAAAAAACCCGATAGCGACCGAATTTTTTATTGATTTCTCCTAAAAAATTCCGACTTCCGAGAGATCAAATCAAAAAAGGCTATACCACAAAATCAACTCGAAATTTGATGTAGATTCACCAGTTTCCCGCTTGTACCACGAGTTTCTGGACACTACGCATAATGGGGAAACTGAACGCCAGGAATAACCGTCGCCCGGTCGGAAATATGAATGCTTATGTAATGGGCATGGGAAGAGGGAATGACATTTCAAATAATGTGTTACAAACACTCTGTGGAGTCCGTATTTTGCTTACTATCATGAGAACTGTGTAGTATCATTATATTGAGTCATCCCCACGTTCCTCACGACAGCTGCATAGGCATTTTTGTAAATTTTCAGAATCTTTCCTCATAGAACTAAATCTATAATATGAAATGGAAAAATTATGTCAATAGTTATTTTGTGCTGCAGCCGTTATAGAGTTTGCATCCTCGTGACTCATTGTCAAATACGTATACATTACGCTATGGGGGCGCAATTTTAATGATAAATAATTACTACTATTAAAATTTAGATTGCGAGGTTTCAACCCCGACGAGGAACTCCGCTCCATAAAACAATTATCGATGCTATCCTTCTAACATAAATACCAGTCTAATATATTTTTTTCAAAATCCGCGAAAACTTTCCATATTTATGGCGAGTCGGGCGTGATGTCATACAGATGAAATCTTCTGTTCTCATTAACGAATTTTGTATGCCAAATTCAAGACCTATTTCATTCTTAAAAATTTAACCGCTTTTAATTGAAGTAAATGTAAAATGTCAGCATCTCGTCACTATCGTTTTTACAGTGTACCAGAGTGTAAAAAAACAACCATAACCGCACTCAATAAAATTTTTCCATGTTTCGAATATCCCAAACCTTGTTTTTTAGGTTTATTTTCAGATGTCAAAACAAGAATTAACTTTATCGTACATACTTTAATATTATATCCATATCAAACCATAACTAAACACAAGTAATAAAATTATGTTCTCGTTCACAAACTTTAACTCCAAGAATAATAATAATAACATTGGAATAGAATCATTAACCACCTAATTGACAGCTCTCCCATCATCGCCACTATTAAATTATATGTACCGACGAGGAACACAAGACAAATTGTAACATTTTTTTGCAACACGTACACAACCAACTATTAGTCACACTCATTAACCAATAGAATGCATGATCTGGGCAACAAGTTTATAGGCATTGTTGATATATTTGCTGACTCCATTTATGAAGTAAACCGTCATCTATACCAGCACTTTGATGAATCCCACAATTAATTGTTCTATTTGGGATAATTAATGATTTGGCCTTAATGATTTTTGTTATAATATTGTTTTAGTTTTGTTATTCGCTAGTTAATGGTTTAAAATTGCAAATTTTTTGATAGCTATTGTTCTAAAAATCCATGTAAACCCCAGATGGGCGTATAATAAAATGTATAATTTCCGTATTGACAATTGGTTGGTTGTCGTTTTGCCTACGAATAATATATTTTTTTTAATTGAATAATTATTGAGCTTAACGCCCAACTTAAGCTTAATTTTCGTCAAAACCACAAAAAACGTATACATTTGCGTATTTAATATCAAAACATAACTAAAATACGCGCGAACATCTGCGTGACGTCAGAAGCCGACAATCCAATGATGCCAATCAAACAGCGTTTTTATTTGAAGGTATTTATTTGATCTTTAATGGTTTATTTATTCTGCGTATAAATATATATAATAAAACTTAGAAACTTGAAAGAGGTGGGCTTGGGCGCAAAAATGAGTAGTCTGCAAGTTTGTTGCCCGTTGTATGCTGATGATGCGGTGCTGATTGCTAATAGAATAGAAGATCTACAGTCCCTCGTATCTAGGATGAACGAAGTATGTATGAAGAATGAGCTAATGATGAATGTAAGTAAGTCTAAAGTCATGGTGTTTGAAAGAGAGAGTACGAACACAGTGTGCAATATAGTTGTGAATGATGAATACTTGGAGCAGGTAGACGAGTTTGTGTATTTGGGAAGTATGTTTACGAGAGATGGAAAGACTGATAGGGATATTGAAAGAAGGGTGAATGCAGGAAACTCCATTAACGGAGGACTGAACGCGGTTGGCGCAAACAAAAAGTTGTCCAAAGAAGCGAAGCTAGCAGTCCACAATGGAGTGCTGATACCAACCCTGATGTATGGCAGTGAGGCATGGAACTGGCAGAGGAAGGATGAAAGTAGACTGAATGCTGTAGAAATGAGATCTCTGAGACGAATGTGTGGTAAAACCATGTATGATCGTGTGAAAAATGTTGAGATTCGTAAAGAATGCAAGGCTGATGTAAGCGTAGTGAGCAAGATTAAGAAAGGGACGCTTAGATGGTTTGGGCATGTAGAGCGAATGAACGAAGAAAGGAGTGTAAGGAGAATATATGACGCGAATGTGAATGGAAGAAGAAGCCGGGGACGTCCAAGGAAGACATGGCACGATCAAGTGAATCAAATACTTGAGTCGGGCCATGTCAGAAGTCGGAATAACAGAAGAGAATGTATGAGACGTTGTATGAAAGTGAATGAAGCAAGAAGTGTATGCCAAGATCGAGTTGTTTGGCGGTCCGTCCTCTCTGCCTACCCCTGCGGGGAAACAGCGTGATGGTTAGTTAGTTAGTTAGTTAGTTAATAAAACTTACATAGTCAGAATCGGTTTTAAGCCATAATATTTTTCACTGAAGTTCTTTATTATTATTTACCCATTTGATCTCAGATTCAGAAAGTTATCATTATCATATAATAGTACCTACTACTGGCATTCTTGTATTGATTGATATTTAGGGCTTTGTTTCCATTGGGGGGACCTTTTTTAGGTACTAAGCACAAAATGTTGTAGATCCGGCCCTGATCGAATTATACTTATGATCGGCGCCATTATTATTTTTTTTTAATTTAATGCTGATTCTCGGCACGTTTCAGCTTTTAATCAAATTGCGATCAGCCGTCAGGCACGACAGCATGACCGTTATATTTGTCGGATGTAAAAAAAATGATCGAGAATTGGGAACTGTTAAAAATATGTCCATTTATAGAGAATTAATAACCCCTGGATCTTTTTAAACGAAAGCATTGTAATAATACGAAGTCTCGTAAATATATTTTCTGACTATCGAGTTTTGTTTCCATTCAATTCATAATTTATGGTTATTGTTTTATCAGCCCGAATTCTGAGGTTACGGCGATGTGTGGCCGTAAGACACTCCACTTATCAAAGTTAACATATTTTCATATCAAATGAATACAAATCAAAGCACGATTGAGACGCGTTTATCAGATTTTCTATTCTAGGAGTTAAACACGTTGTATAACCGCGCGTGGGACCGCTCCTAGTTAGAACTCGCCTTTGCGGCATTTGGAGTCCGTTCCATGACGCTGTAACACAGTATGTACATATATATTGTATGTCGTATCTCCTATTATCTCTGGACATATGTGGGTATGCGGCACGGCGCCTGTTTTGGTATCACGGGGGCCCACCGTCGCCTCCCACGTGCCCAATAATATCCGTTAATATATCTTTCTCTTGTCGGATATTGGCTTCGCTAAAGCCCATAATATGTGTGTTGCCAACCATGCCGCGACCAGTCAAGTACCTGTTCGTGTACCGCAATCAGAATCAACTTTATTTCTTACATCACATTGCATCAATAAAGCACCTTCGTTTCGTCTGGGATTGCGTAGTCCATGTACCCACTGGGAAGGGGCGTCTAGTCCACAGAGGCTTTGAAGCCATTTATCGGATTTTATTTCCATACTTTTCTATCCTCTATAGACTGCACGCCCCTGCTATTGTGCCCTTTGCAAATGTTATGGTTTCGGTCTCTTGGAAGGTTATATTTATAGGGCACCTGATAATTTTACCGATTTTGTTTTGATTTGTGATATTCGTTTCATCTTTCTACGTCACAGTCATGTTACAGCGTGACTCGCAACCGACTGCAAGGTTAAGTGTATCGATATGTATGCAATTTGCTTTAGTTTCAAATCAATTGTTGCATATGGAATGAAAAGAGGATTTAAAAAGAAACGAAAATAATTTAACAATTAAACTGATAATGATAATGATAATATAATGCAGAGCTATTGAGTATATAATGGAAATGAAGAAATACATGGGAGACATATTTTTTTGCGTCCAACGCCTCCAAAACCACTGTAACTACGAACTTGTTTTGCTTTCCTCAAGTCTCGAGCGAATCCCGGCGATTAACTTTGCACTTACATTCATGTAGGTTTATAAATCGGTGTCCCCTATAGTTATTATTGGTCAGTGAAAGCATTCCTCTCTGCAAATTCTTTTCATACACACTTAATTGACGTAGACAATTTCCTCATACTTCAGGAAATTCCGTCAGTCTTCCGTCAAGCTGTCCCGGAGAAAGTGTCGCAAGAGCAGAATCCTGTTTTTTCAGCTTCGATGTCAAATGAGATTGAATTTCACCGAGTTATTATATTGAACTTGTGCCAGACGTTTCACAAGACCGCAATCGCCTTCAACTTGAAAAATTCATCAATGATTCATAGAATAGATTGGACAGGATAGAATGACGAGATATTAATCCTTACTAGCGTTTTGCCCGTTGCACCCAACGGAGGTGATTAAATTGTATTATTATTCTCAAATGTAAATTTGTAATTTAATGCTTATGAATTGGTACTTGCATTTATTTTTCTTCATTATTCCCTAATTTAAATCATAATTTGACATCACGACTAAATATGTTCATAATACGTACTATTATTAAATTAAGTTACTTGCAGATTTCAGTAAACCATACCGAACCCAACCTAACCCAACCTAACTAAACTTACCTAACCTAACCATTAATTATGTTAACCTAACCACCGTTGACGTTGCTTTTTCCCGAAAACGTCGCTGTAAAATTGTTTGATTTATTGAAAAATAATAACAATTAAATACATTCTTTAGAATAAGGAACTCCAGTGAAAAATATAATGACTTTAAAAATATTTATTCATATAGAGCAAACGCCGATTCTGAATATATAACTTTCATTATAATATTACATAGAATTTATAAATCGTCATTTAAAAGTGAATAAAAAATCAGCTCATCAAAACACCGTGTTATATTGGGTACCATTGCATTTGGAACATCTGACGTCACGTGAGTATTCTGTTTTTGGATTAGTATGAAAAAAAATATTTTTCGATTTTGTTTTGTATTTTAAATATGTATTTCTTTAGTTTTGGCGAAATTTTTACTTTATTTGGATGATTTTAAGCTCTATAATTGTTGTTCAATATAAACAACTATTATTCACGAAAGAAATTAGAGTATTCATGATCAAACCAATTATCAATACGGATATTGTGTTAATGTTAATGGTCAATACTATTATTATTCTTTGAGTTAAAGTTTCTAAAAAGGTACATAATTTTATTACTTATGTTTAGTTATGGTTTACCATGAATAGAATATACATTTATGTACGGTAAAGGTCATCCTTGTTTAGACATTTGACATTCTAGCCTCAAAACTGATCAAAATCGACCGGCCATAGATTTGGAGCGTTTTGGCGACAATGGCGAAATTGAAACTTTAAAAATTATTTTAACTATGAAAACCAACATAAAAAAAAAACTAAATATACTGGTATTTATGTTTGAACGTCCATTGTTGATAACAAAACTGGAGTTCCTTATTAAATAAATAAATAACACATATTTCAAATATAGATTTTTGTTGATGTCTGTTATAATACCTTTTATGTAGGTACTTTATCGCTACCCATGTAATCACAATTAAATCGGTTGCAATAATTATATTTTTAATAATGGCCTAAAAGTAAAGGCGGGTTTCCACCTTCTATATTCTGTGGCCTATTTCATAGAATATTTCTTTGATATCTCACTTACTCTATTTCTATTATGCTTCAATTAATTTGTACTTGGGGATCTCAAAGAGACGCAGCAAATCTGTCAGCAAAATGTCGCATGAATATTGTGAATCTTAATTTAAATTTTTATTGATTTCATGTTTAATTTGTCGAACTCTTATTATTTTAATGTTACTTTTAATAATAACAAATATTTTTAACAATAAAGTTGAATTTAAATTGGAGTTATACAAATTAAATATGGCAACAGAGAATTCACTAACCTTAATTTTTTTGGAATAACTTTTTGAAACTTATAAACCTCATTGTAATATATTTTTTAATCATTGAAGGTAATATTAACAACTCTTGGGATGAAACTCTAAACTGAAAAGACGCAGAAAATAAAAAAGATAACGGTAGCAGCTGGGACTCGAACTCAGGACCTCATGGTCTATTCGGAACCCTTTGCTCTAATCCACTGAGCTTCGGCTACTCGTCCTGTCATTTTTATCGGTATCATACTTCGATTTCTTACGGATATTAATATCATCTTCAAGGAATTTCCGTATATTTTGGCTGCTTCCTTTTTATGACTACAATATTCTAATCCGAATTTATTTGTACTCGTTAGATATTGTCTCGGATAAACCTATGCGATTTTATTTTTATGGGACAAATACTTAAATACAAAGTGGCCCCGGAATGTTTTTCAAGTGCGATACATTTCGATTTTAAGCGAAAACAATAATGCAGAATTATATTAAAAGCCGTGTTTTATAATGTTTGAGCAATACTTTTAAGATCTAAGCACGAATTAAGCCTAATTACGAGTCCAAGCAAATGTCTACCCTACTGAAGTGCGAAACGTATGAAAAAGTCGATCAAATCGGCAAATTCGAATGCAATGGAGTGCTGATACCAACCCTGATGTATGGCAGTGAGGCATGGAATTGGCAGAAGAAGGATGAAAGTAAACTGAATGCCGTAGATATGAGATCTCTGAGACGAATGTGTGGTAAAACCATGTATGATCGTATGAAAAATGTTGAGATTCGTAAAGAATGCAAGGCTGATGTGAGCGTAGTGAGCAAGATCAAGAAAGGGACGCTTAGATGGTTTCGGCATGTAGAGCGAATGAACGAAGAGAGGAGTGTAACCGGAGACGTCCGAGAAAGACATGGCACGATCAAGTTAATCAAATACTTGAGTCGGGCCATGTCAGAAGTCGGAATAACAGAAGAGAATGTATGAGACGTTGTATGAAAGTGAATGAAGCAAGAAGTGTATGCCAAGATCGAGTTATTTGGCGGTCCGTCCTCTCTGCCTACCCCTGCGGAGAAACGGCGTGATGGTCAGTTAGTTAGTTAGAAAATGTATAAAGTATAAAATCTTTTACTTACGAACCCCTTTTCGCATATGGTTTTACTGTATAATGTGACTAAGTAAGTTCTTTAGAGTATTATCGGAATACATTTTAATATATCACAAAATAAAATAAAACATACATTTTGGCGATGTTTTTTTTTGCATAAATCAAAACAGACGATCCACGCAAGGAATGCGTGTGTCGTTTGAATTTTACGAATTGAATTGAAAAAAAAATCAGCTCCTTATCAAACTACAGATTCTTAATTAGTTACAACATGTTAATATTATTTACCCGACTTTGTAGAGGTTATTATAAACTCTCATAAATGATTTTGTGAAATGATGACTGATCTTTCAGACCTTTCCGCTTCAGGTCACCGCGCCGTTCATGATCAATTAAACGTGGCTTAATATTTGTGGAGCGGTTCAAGCGGTTCGAGCGGCTCGACTCTCGACTCGAGTCGCATATTATATCATCAGCTACTTGGGTACCTAATTTGAATTAGTAAATAATCCATGTGGATAATTTGTAACAACGCTCCACTGTGGGTTCCTAAGGTCGTTGGTCTCTGGAATGTATGGGAGATGAGGTGCACGGTTGAATACTAACTGATTCACCAAAGGCTTTGATGGAATCCGATCGAAGTTTAGTTGAATTTTCCAACCAACACCGACGAAAATATTATAGGTACATTTGTGGATTGTTTTTATTAAGTTCTCATTAAAGTAACGTGGCCTGTTGTGTACTACCTGTGGCCTGTACTACCGTGGCCTGTACCGTAGCCTGACTAGCGGTCAAACCGCGAAAATTCAGGGGGTAATAATTTGATTGCTGTTTTTATTTATTTGTAAGTTTACGCGCGTCATTCATACTAACCCGTTTTCGTAAAATATCTGGAAGACGAACTGGACGCAACAAAAAATGTAATATTTTTTCATGGGCCTTAGTTTTCACACGTACGTATTAACATATTTTTCTTAGAATCATGAATCACCCCTTGAAGTTTCGCGGTATGAGGGTTACACTCTAGCATAAGCAGCTTACGACGACCAAACTAGGCATATTGTCGTATCATTGTGGTCGGCATAAATATGTACAGAATTACAGATGTACCTTGTAGTTGTAGCATCGTGTACCTTGTAGGTAAAGACTTAAAGCAATCCATATTTTTTAATCATAAATAAATTAATGTTATTATGGCAATGCTCTTAATGCACGTATAACACAGTCACGTTCTCAAATATATGTTTTTTATTGCTACAAATATAAAAGTATTGAAAATGTAAAGAATATTTTTTAATTACCTCGCCGGCTTACTTAACCATGTATGAAGTGAGATGTCGCACGATTCTGTCAATTCGCAATTGGTCTCGTTTTCTATGGCGCGCACAGATCTCGGCGACGCGACAGATAGCTGCCGGGGCTGGTCGCTGGACCACACGGCGATACCCTACTAACGATCACTACCTATAACGGATTGTTCTATAAAAGGAAAAGCCGACCTTCGCGAGTATGTGGTAGACTTGCGGCTCCACGAACTGGGCCCGCGTCTCCATCAAACAGCAATGACACTAGTCTCTAGTCTCTGGTGTCCCGTCTGTCTTTTAAGACGTTTACACGGATTCTCGCTCCGCTACCATTATCCCCGCCATCGTTCGATTTCGGATCGATGCGATAATACCACGTATGTCTTAGAAAAATCCGCGTCTTCTCGGGCGGAGGTGGTCGGTGGTGTGTGTTCGTGTTGGCAGATTTCCTCTTGTGTTTCCGCGGGCGGTCCCGCCGACGCTACCTGCCGCTGGTTGTCCGCCGCCGCGCGTTGTTTATTTGCGTCCGTTTCGTTTGTCGTGGACTTGGAAATAGACCAATTAGCATCATCGCGGTGCGTATCAATATTTATCGCGAAAGTCGGTATCTTTGAATACTTACCACGTGTTTGGTATTACAAGACTTTCCACAGTATAAATATTTGTTGATTTTTAGGGTGTTTGATTTTTACGGTGCTGCCTCCTCCTTGAGCCAAAATTTTAAACTAATTTGCCTATTTTATTCAATAGATTCGTTTATTACGTTGATTTTAAAGGCGTTGCGGTATTTTGTACTTCTTTCAGACACCCATGCCATTGAGATTTGTCCTGAAGATGGAAACTGCAAGACTATCACAAACCTTTCTCCAGCCCAAATTAGCACATTGTATTCAATACAACCGTATGTTATTGTGTTGGATGGTTTTTGTTTGCCTTCTTGAACCAACGTTGCAGTTCACTTTGCCTTTAAGATCGAACATGGAAACAAAACATTTACTTATAAAAGAAGTACCCCGAAAACTAGCCATCGTAATACTGTTGGCCGTGAAAATGCAAAATCATATCAGAGTCGTGTGTGTCTACCAAATAATTTGCTTACAATGTGAAGTCTTGTTTAAATATTTACGTACCCAGTATCGATGAGTAATGTTTTCAGCGATGACACTAGCGGTTTTTTGGCATTGTTTCGTTGTTTTGATAATATAACCCCGAAGAGTTGTGCAAATATAATAAATACTTTGATATTTATATGTTAAACAGTGGTGTGCACAAGATATTTTTTTCAAAATAATTATACATTTATTGCAGAAGAAAAAACAAAAAATATAATATCTTATGCAAAGTTAAAGTGGTCATGTTTTGTAGGCTTCACGATCACCATTTAATGCCAAATTGTTGAAACATGAAGGGATCAACGAATTTTACTTTTCTTTTATCTACATAATCTAAGAGAGGATAGTATTCTAATAACTTCTATCATAAAATAGTGGTTTTCTGGTGAAAACGCTTTTCTGAAAATATTTTTTTGTATCATTTGTGTTCGTAAAGTAAAATTGAATTTAATTGCCTTATATACAAGTAGGTACGAGCTCGCTTACATGGCAATTATTAGTTTGAAATCTATCGAGTCGAAGCGACCAATTATGTTTTCCATTATTTATAGTAGGTAGACTATCCATTTGGCATTGACGCCCAATAGGAGCGGTGATGTAAGACCACTCCCACATCATCAGAACCGAGGTCAATCTGGTGATGTTAATTATTTTTTGCAGATGTTCCCTTACTTCATTCATATTACGAATATTCCAAAGAGATTTCGAATTCTCGCATAAAATTACACTCCGCCATTCAACCTGAACATCTGTCTCTATTCTGCCATCAAATTCATAAGGATTTTATTTAAATTTTATATAAATAACATCACGGTTTGTTGCGTCAAGTAAAACTTGGTATTTATTAGTTATGCAAACCTGTCACGTTTAAACAATAACAGGTAGCTAGAATATGATTTAAGTAAACCACGCGCAATAAGTCATAATCGTAATAATTACGGTATAACACCATTATGTACATGTACCCACACATTAAGACTTCTGCTGATAATTTCTTGTGCTAGTTTTATTTGATTTTGTTATTAGCATTCAGTTTAGATTTTTTAAACTAGAAATCTATGTTATACAATTTCGCTAGAATGGATAGCTTTATTTTACATACCTGATTCTATTTTACATGAAAATAAAGCTTGTTTGTTATTCCGGTTGATGAATTGCTCTAATCTATAAATGACAATGAACGTGTATCAACGATAATATAGTAAGGGTATTTATTCCGGTTTTACGGATGCTCGTATTCCATTTACAGTGCATAATATATTACATGCGCACCGAGCATAATTTGTAAGCCCTTATCGGTAATGGTAATACAGTGGCAGCGGTCCGGTAAACACATTCCTTTACAACCTTTACAACCCATTCATCGTAGTTTTAGTAGTGGCAACCGAGCGAATGTGACTTCATTAGAGTGTCGGAGGTGATGTGTATAGCCAGTGTATAGTGTATGCCGCTCGCAGATTTGTCTATAAATACATGCTGGTCGAGCTGAAAGTTCGGGTACAGCTGAACGAGCTTTTGCCAGCTTTTGGGAGACTAATGTCGATAACGAAATAAGCCCGAAGATCATAGTTCCGTTCGGCGTCCGCGACTTGGACATCGCAGTCGCCATCGATCAGTGTCTGACTGCCGCCGCCTGCAGGGTGACGTCGGTTTGTTTACGCGTCGCGACGGCCTTGGAGTACTCGACGTCTTGTCAGGGCGCGCGTCAGTGATTGGATCGCTCTTATCAGAAATAGTTTGATCGCGACATGGCGTCATCCACGATGCGCATGCGCACGGCATCCCCCAAGACCGTGTCCTTCTCGCCCATCCTGAGCAGGAAGTCTTACGGAAGTCGGTCCTCCCCCGTCAGTGCCCCGTCATCTCCACTTCCGCAAACATTTTTCCAATGGCGAGATCACTATGGCGATTTCAGTTCTTATGTTGGTAAGTTCATGACTGCAGTTTGGAAGTAAGATTTAGACCAACTAAAACAACTAAACCAACAACTTTATTACCAATAAACCCCAATCTAACTGCTTTTTACGAGCTTTAAAGTTATTTGTTATATTTATCAGCAAACGTTTATAGTAGGTACTTTCAATTTCAAATATTACTGCTACCAATAATAATACTTAGCATGTTTTCACTTGTGTATAAATTATGTTCTCATATGTTATGACAGTTGTATTCTAAAATCTATTCTAAACAGTAATGTTGAATTCAACGTCAATTACCTTGGCTTTATGCACCATCGAAACAGCTAAACCACTCATCGCTCTGCAAACTGAATCGCGTTCCTTTGGCAAGACATGACAAGAAAATTAAACGACTGAACTTCATTGTCATACTTTATTATTAATATATATGCCGTCGATGGATGGCCGTTCAATAATGCCCTGCTGACACCATTAATTGTGGTCAAAGTGTTTAACGACTCCGTGGTCTAGTTGCGCTAACAGGCCCATAAAACTTACCCAATAAATTTGAGTGCGTTCTAACTGCACCAATCGGTTTATTGGAAATACGTTCACATAATTACCGTTCCGTTACTGACCTCTCAAAAATAAACCCAAACTATAGAATTGGAAGCAGATTAATTTACATTAAGAGATTTTTGCTAATTCTAATAATTAGTAATGCATCAGTAAGTGAAGTTTGTCTTTAAAATTAAACAACGACCTGTTGTTTGACTTGAAATCAAATCAAAACACTTGACAGCTTTCACATCCTGTTCCATATGATCGTTCTTCTTAGTTGAACAAGTCATGCGGAAGGCGAAACAGTTGTCGACCAACTGTTTTTTTTCTATTATGCCACCAGGAGTTCTTTAAAAATCCCATTGTTTTTAAAAATACTAATATTGAAATTCTCTTAAAATATTACAATAGTTGTACCTTTGAATTTAGTATTAATCCCACAATTAGATATTAAATTGTTAACCTATTAAGCTTTGTTATTTAAGATTATTTTACCTGCCCACTGAGACATAGTTTTAAATCTTAACAAGGTTGTTAATGGTTATGATTATTTTAATTACAGAAAACTTCTGCCTTTTATCGTACAGAATTAATCGGGGTCGAATTTTGCGCTAAATAGTACAAAAAATCGAGAAGATCAGTAATAAGGGAATTATGAAAAGATAAAATATCTAAGAGATTTTTATTTATTTACTATAAATGCATGTTATGAGTATATGAAATAAGTAAAAATATTATATATGCTGAATAGACATTATATTAATTAATATGTTTTTTTTTATGTTTAAAGAAAATAAATTTAATAATGTTATTATTAAGTTCTGCAAGTATTAAGTTTTTATTATTGTGACAGCTGTTTTAGCGTTTTTAACTGTTTCGAATAATAAAATCTAAAATGCTTGCATAACTTAATAATAATGTTTTAAATTTTGCGTTCTTTAAATTTAAAAAAAAATAGTACTGTTATTTCTGAGTCGTGTCAGATTTTTTGTGTTTTAAGATTAATCTTATCTTGTGAAATTAGTAGTATTATTTTTAATTCTTCTTCCGTAGATCATTAAGCCAGGCTTTATTGTATTTCTTGAACTTAATCTCGTTTTCTATTGTCTTCAAATCTGGTGGATGGATTTAAATATATATATATTTTTGTTTTTTCTAAATTATTTGAATTTCTCATTAAACATACCTATATATTTATTTAAATTTAGGTTTGTTCAGTTAAAGTGACGATACGTTTATTTATTTATGGTTTTGATCTGTCAAGGATGCATATCGATGCATCCTATTGAGTTAAAATGTTTTATCTTTATTTTGTTTCTGTTTATTAATTGTTTTACGCCTTTTGAAAAACTTCGGTGGTTCTCCGCAAAAATATTTATTTTTTAATTTTTTTTTTATTTATTTCAAAAAATGTAACATAATATATGATTTTTTTTTCTTCTTATTGTTTTTCTCTCCATTAGTTGAGCTCCAGTAGCTCGTGATTATGAGGGGAGTATTTACATACATAATAAAAAAAACAATGCATAGTATGTGATATGTAAACAATATTTAATTACTGCGAATGTAAATTAACAAAATTATTTTAGAATAATATTAAAAAAATAACCAAATAGTCATTTATATGCTATTAATGGTACAGTATATTACTATCCAAGTTCTGGGAGTTAATTTGTTTTTTTAAATTGTTCATATTTCAAAGTTTCGATTTCATTTTTTTTTTGATAATAATATAGTGTATCATCTTGTACCTAAATACAAGTAGTGGTGCTGAGTCGTAGTCGTTATTAACACAATAGTTGGTGTTTTTTAACACACAGCATTCCCTCCACACTGCATCCCCAACGATGATATAGACCTTGAGGGAAATTATTTCCCTCAGGGCCTCCCGTATAGAGTATATAAAACGTATATTTTTTGCATAACTTCATTATCATCATTACCATCACCAGTGCTACAACCCTTGTAGAGTCCTAGCTGCATCTAGGAAATCCCTTCACCGCTGCCATGATTCGGCGTCCAGCTACCTATGTTTGGCTCTCTCTACACTCCTTCGTCCTGCTGCCTCTTACAAAGAAGCTTTGTCCCCTTATAGAGTCCTAGCTGCATCTAGGAAATCCCTTCACTCCTGCCAAGATTCGGCGTCCAGCTACCTATGTTTGGCTCTCCCTACACTCCTTCGTCCTGCTGCCTCATTACAAAGAAGCTTTGTCCCCTTATAGAGTCCTAGCTGCATCTAGGAAATCCCTTCACTCCTGCCAAGATTCGGCGTCCAGCTACCTATGTTTGGCTCTCCCTACACTCCTTCGTCCTGCTGCCTCATTACAAAGAAGCTTTGTCCCCTTATAGAGTCCTAGCTGCATCTAGGAAATCCCTTCACCCCTGCCATGATTCGGCGTCCAGCTACCTATGTTTGGGTCTCCCTACACTCCTTCGTCCCGCAGGTTCATTACAAAGAAGCTTTGTCGGTGGTCGGCAATATTCCACCCCCTCTATATATTTTCCCAGTTTAATAAGTCTTGTTTTTCCTTAAATTTGCTATTTTAAATAGGTTAATTTCTTCTGACGGGCCCTGCATTTAACGTTCTGTTATGATAACTTCCAAGTGCCGTTCCATGCGAAAAGCGGAAATGTGTTTCTTTTATTAAGTCTAACGGTTCAGCCGCTTTTAGTTTCGTTACATCATTAAGTAGGATACTTCCGCTGTCGTTAGTTATAAATAATCCACAGTTTTATTTTCAGTTACGTGATTATTAAACACGTAATACAATACAAAGGAAATTAATAGTTTTATTAGTATTCGAGACCTCCGACGTTATTTTTGAAAACTTAATTATTGTTGTTACTTTCTTCAATAGGTTTTTAGTCACTTTGTGACGTCATTATCAATAAATTAATATTTTCTTCAAACGATTGGTATTCACTTTGTGGCGTCATTATTAATAAATGAATTTAAAAATATACTTTGTATTCACTACTTTATTAATGTACATGTTTCGAAAGCGATGCTTTCTTCATTTATTTTATTTTTTTCTTTCTTTATTCAATGTTTTATAATATTTTTTTATTAAAATTTTTCATTAATTTTTTTTTTGAATTCCCCGCAAGAGAACTGCTCCCAACTGTGGAGCCAGTGAAACTGGCATTCCCAATTGGGGAATGTTGTTAGGCTGAAAGTATTGGGGAGGGGAAGGAGAAGTGGAAGGGGGACGTGGGGAAATACCTGGCTATTCAGATCTGGTCACCTAACTCGGCTAAAAGCCATTTCAAGCAACGTTTCAATTCTGAATGGTGGTCTTTCACCAGGGCGATACTAAGAGTATCTTCCACTTTGGAACGTGCGCAAATATACTATATATTATTTTTAATTTAATTAATTGTGATACAACACAAATTAATTAAATAAAATATACTTGCGCACGCCGGGATTTGAACCCGCGACCTTCGCAACCTACTTTAATCAATTTTTGTTTATGTTTATAATTTGTCTATTCTTACATTATTATTTTTGGTATTCTATATATTCCTCATGAAGAAAGCATCGCTTTAGAAACATGTCTGTGTATATTAATAAAGCGGGGAATACAAAGTATATTTTTTAATTAATTTATTTAAGAATAAATTGGTTTACACCACTTTTAATATATAAATATCATAATTGTTATTACTCATATTGGGTTGATCTTATTTTTTTGGAATCTGTATTGCAGTGGCGTGCATTTCTCTATGACCAAAGGTAGGCTGTGCGTAGTTTAAGTGTGAATTGTGCATTGCATATGTACTTAGAAATGGTCATTTTATTATCACCTTCTGCTGATTGTTGCGGCTAACTGAATAAATGAGGGTACAAGTTCCTTACCAAATTCACGGAAAAATGCATTTTCATCACAAATTTGTCGCATTTTAAAAATTTCCTTTAAATTTTTATGGTTCGTTTTTACTTAGGGTGGGAACAGCTTTTCAGCCTTTATAGATTGCGCGCCACTGGTGTGTAGATTTATTTAAAGGGACTTAATTTGTAAAGAGAACAACCCTTTAATTCATTATTATAATAACAAGTTGTCTATTCTGACATAATGAAATTGATATTTACATATGGGTCGCGTGTTCAATTCCTCTTCAAGTCCCCGATTTTAAAAACAAACACCATTTTGAGAGCAGCGACGGCTTTTTCAAAGGGGTACAAATTATTAAATTAATTTTAGTAAGGGAAGTACAAAAATTTCAGTAGGTGTCACTAGTTTTTCGTAATCAATATACTCGTATATTGTAAAAGAAAGTACAAAAAAAACGTGCGGTCCGCAAAAATTCATAAACGAGTACCGGTACGATCATATGGTGTGGTAGATCTCTATCCCCCCTCCAGGATGAGGGTTCCCGTTTTTACCTAAAGGGCGTGCTTTTGAAGATATGAGGGCTGGATGTTTCGCCCTCTAGAAATTTCAAGAACAGTTTTCCGGAAAGTTCCAGAAGGTTCGATAAAGCTGTAGAAAGTTCTGGAAAGAGTGGTGAAGTATGTTGGTGAGCCAAGAAGGTTCCAGAATGTTCCGAATGGTTCGCTAATGCTCTAGGAAGTTATGGAAGGAGAAAGTTCTAGAAGCTTTCAGAAATGAGTGTCGGAGTGTGGCGGTGAGTCTAAAAGGTTCTGGAAAGTTCTAAAAGATTCGGTAATCTTAATTTTAATCAATTTATATTATAAAAAAAGTATTCGAGAGCATTCCACAACATTCCAGAACATCCCGGAACATTCTGGAATTTTCGGGAATAGGGAATCGAGAATATCATGGGTGAACATCCCAGAATACTCTAGAATGTTGTCCTGATCGAAGCCGGATACTCTTGCTAGTAATTAATAATATTTAGTAACCGGATATTACAACAAAGTATTTCAGAAGAAATCACAAGCACATTATTCAAGGAAACTTAAAATTATTATCATCTTCAGTCTCAGAGATGGCGTTAATTTCAATATTATTATAAAAATGTACATGTTATGCTTTTAAATATTGAGATGAATTGTTTGTTTGCGGTTGTACCTACGGAATATGAAATGGAATAAATTGTTATTGTAGGTTTAAAGCTCAATTCTTTTCAAGAAACTTATAAAAATACCATATATCTTAGTGTTGCAATAATATATTGTATTTTATAAGTTTATGGAAGGAATTAAGCTTTAAACCTACAATAACAATTTATTCCATTTCATATTTCGCATGTACCCGCCAATAAACAATTCATCTCAATATTTGAAAATGCTAAAAATGTTGTATTTTTTTTCAAAATATTGAAATTAACGCCATCTGCGAAGATTACGAATAATTTTAAGTTTGACCTTAAACATTCTAATTCATAACAACAGTTCAAACTAAACAAATATTAATTTCATATGTAATATTGGAAAATGTAGTCAATTTAACCTTCCATTAGAATTTCATTAATTTTTATGAATTGTTTTGCACCAGATGCGCTTTATTTATACCCTAAAATATACGGAGTAAAATAATTATATATTTGTAAATTTGGCAGTTTTGGCGACATTTGCTTGAGTTTTTAGCCACCTGTTGGCATTTTCCAGAAGTTTTATGCCACGATCTGCTTTCGTCGGGCCCACTCACAAGTTTATTTGGAATAGAGGTGACCTACCCGCGGGTTATTAACCTATTGTTTCGTTTTATCGAAAAGTACCAATTATAATTTATTGCACACATTTTGAAGATTATCAGATTAACGTGTAAGTTATTCCAAAATGCTAATTTTAAAATTGTTTATCTTTGTTGAAATTTTCTTTCTGCGCCACCTAGCGGATTCATTAAGAATCGTGTCAGGCCTATCTTTGGTTCTGACCAAGGATTATTTACCTCGTCTTATTGATAGATGTTTTCTTTGAGCTTTCCACTGTTTCCGTTTTTTCATCTATCTACCTTATTTTTTTTTTAATTAAAAATGTGTACAATACATTATGCATTGTATTCCCAAGAGTTAAGAAATTCATTGTGGGATCACACGCAGAACCTGCAGTACAGTTTTTTGAAACAAACATAATATTTAAAATACATAATTAACATTCACAGTAAATTAACAACATTTACAAGACATAATTTGCATTTGTAATAAAGACATATCACTGGTACATTATAAAATAAGTGTACAGAGACACTTATTATAAAAAAACACATCACTGGTAAATTGTATAGTTATACTTATTACAGAGACACATCGCAGGATTAATCCTTAAGTTATCTTTCAAATAATAGAGTTTAAGCATCTTACTTTGAGACCTTTCACATTGGCTTGTATTTTTAATATCTTTCGATATTTTATTGTATTGTGTGTAAGCTATACATTCTAAAGATTTTAGTCCATATTTTGTTGAGTGTGTTTTTGGTATATGCAGTTTGTTGTGGTTTCTTGTGTTGTGTTGGTGTACGTCGTGATTATAATTGAGTGTGGTGTTAGTATGTGCCGAGTGTTGAATTACATGCAAGGTAGTATTTGTAATTTCACAGGTGGGAATGGTTTTAAACGGAGGTATTTTAGGAGTTTCTGTAGATGTCTTTGATGTGTGTGTCCCATGGCAAACTAAGGATATTTCGAAGGGCTCTATTTTGAATGCCTTGAATCTCCGAAATCATTTTTTTAGTAGCAAATCCCCAGATCCCATGAAAGATATATTATTTTTTCGAAGGAAGCAAACACTTTGGGGTGTGACATTATATATTAAATGAAAAACACAATTTGTAAAACACCACTTTTATTAAACTTATTAATAACCAAATTAATTTAACTAATAGTCCCATACTTAATTTATTCCGGTAATCTCAGCTGTTTCCCCCTCCCTTTCCCCCCCCCCCTCCTTTTTCCTTCCCCCCCCCCACTTACCCACCCTAAATAATGTCTCCCCTCCCACTCTATATGTGTCTCTTTCTTTCATTTTATATCTCTTTCACTCATTGTTTTATGTATATATATGTGCCTGTATCTAATTATCTTTAGTTAATAATAAGCCCTGACGAAGCTTCGGTGAAGCGAAACCTGGTTGGCGACGGTTATTAATTCAATAAAAGTGGTGTTTTACAAATTGTGTTTTTCATTTAATATAAAGATATATTAAATGTCAGTGAATCATGGCGAGGTAGTTCGATCTTAATGGACAGGTAGGAAGTAATCTGCGGAGTCTATATAAAACACCGGTTATGGGGGTAATTTTAGATAAAACATGTTTAAAATGATGATTCCACGTGAGTTGTGAGGCCAAGATATTTTGTAACATCAGCCTTTTTAAGGCGGTTATTACCAAGACTTATGTTCAGACTTATATATTTTTTTGTTTCGAAACAAAATGTTGTGTTTTTTTTTAATATTCAGGCTTGGCTTGTTCATTCGTAGCCAGTTTGCCAAACAAGCTACATCTCTTTCCATTTCCCTTTAAAGTTCGTTTACATCATTATTGTGATGAATAATCACTGTATCAGCTACGTAGAGTTGAAGTGTACCCTTTATTCCCCATTTAACTATGTCATTTATTACGAGTAAATTCTTTAAGCATATAAATTATAAATTTAACTTACAGTTTGCAAATAATAACGAATCTTTAAAATTCCATAACTTTATCACGCTTCAAACGCGACGCTTAATATTTAATCAAATCTTGTTATTTAAAATTATTAATAATAGCCTGGACTCGCCAGAACTCATTAACTTTATAAACTTTCACATACCATCAAGACCAACCCGACAAACCGATTTTTTATTTGCCCGCTTGCAGGACCAATCTCAGGATAAATTCTCCAATTCCCCGTATTTGTGTGCAATATAACGCACAATTTCACAATATCGACATTCTTCACAATACCCTCTCAAAATATCAAACCGCAATAATACGTACGATCACAAATTGTAATGCACGCCTATAAAATGTATCGAGAGCATCTCCTGTCCCGATCCTATCTTCCTCTTCATCTCCTCCTTTACTTCTTATTTTTGTAATAAAACATACTTAACCACTTTTAGCATAAGAAACTTTGTTGGCTTACCTTTTGTAAAACTTCCTTTGTATATAAAGCTGTTTGTTTCTTACAAATAAATAAATAAATATATTTGTACTTGATAAATTTGTTTTGTAACTTAACTTATTACTGTCAATTTAATTACAGGAATTAAAAAAAAAATGTTTACCTACATTCTTTTTGCTGTCACTAGGTAGGTACTTACATACTTGATATTTTTATTTTTTATTATTATCTAGATTAGAGCCGGTTTAGGTGTTTAAAAAAAATTCCATAGTTTGTTGTCGATCACTTTCCCCGATAGCTTTCCATTGTGGGTGTTTGCGGGCATAGGTTAGAGGGGTAGCTTTATTTAGTATCCATAAAAAAAAGTTATTTTGATAATTTTTGTAGCGATGTTTTGTGAATAATTAACTCAAGTGCACCATACGATAAAAAAAAAACTTATAAATACTTATTTAACACGTCTTATCTATATATTATAAAACCTTACAGTCTTAAACACTTACTGACCATTATGGAAAATATGAAGCAACATCTTATAAATAGCTAATGATGTCTTATAAATAACAAATTACAACAAGCGATCGTCAATCCATATAATCAACATACCAGGACTATATTATAATATGTGCATTGTAGTTGATTAATGGGTGGCATGTGATATAACAGATTATTACATTACTGTGTTACATTATGTACTTCTGTACTGGACAGATGTGGTTCTGGACACCTGCGTGCACAAAAACTGTAAATATAGGGCGCTGGTTCCAAATACGTTCAATATCTTCTGAGGATGCCTTATAGTAGTGCCATTCTTCTGGTCTCTCTGAGAGCGCTGTATGAGGTTGTTCTCTGTCTGATCCTGGTCCTGGCGAGCCCGAGCAGGGCCGGCTACTCCTGACTAGGTAGGTCCCAGGATCCCTCAGGCAGAGGCTTGGCGAGGCAGCAGATGGAAGGTTTCAGGGAAGGCGAAGGCAAGATAAGTAAAAGACTTGTTCGGCTCTTGAATGACAACTGACTCTCCATACTGGTTGTTTCTCTATTTATTTAAAAAATATTCAACATCTGTTCCACGTTTAGGGGTAATTATTATTAATGGGGGCAATTATTTCCAGGAAAGAAATGCCCGCAAGTATGATCAACAAAACTATAACACAGATGAATCCATTAATACAAATTGTAAATCTCGCATTTGTACAGTAATAATATCCCTTATCAAGGATACATCATCTTACGAATATTAAGAAACTCGTAAAAATATGGAAAATAAATGATTCGATTAAATTAATGCGAACCTCTAATGTGAACAGTGATATTATTTTAGGAATGCACAGAGACCTATAAAAAATATGAAAACAAAACCATAAAGCAAATGAATTGATTAAACCAATGCGAATCCACATGTGCACAGTGATAAGACTTCTTATCACGGCTGGGTAATCGTCTCATCTCATCTTATTATCAACTTTAAATTTGGAATGAATACGCGTCTGATACAACTTCTTACATAGAATCTTTTTGTTTGAAAAAAATCATCGATGTATTATTTCGAATGTAATATCGATACCTTAGTTCAATAGGGAAATAACTCATAACTTTCTGGGTTTTGAGTTAATGATGCAAAGTGGTAAAAAAAACTCTCCCTTCTCATATTTCAATAAAAAATATGTCTAATTCATCCTAATGGAATTATAATGAAATCAGCACATTCTTAGTTCAATAGATTTCAAATCCAGTTTTTCAAAATGATGTATTTTGAGTTAGTTCCCTATTGAACTAAGGTATCGATATGTACCTAGGTTAAAAAAATAGTTTTGTACGCCAAGATTCACCTAATTTATAATTAAGTTATAGAAATTTTAATTGTTTTCATAAACTTTAAATTATGAATATAATTACATACCTAATAAGGAGAAATTATAAAAGAAGAAGAATATGTGTTAAAGTTTAAGAAAGAGGTGACGAAATATGTGAAGAGTAATTTTGAATTTTGTTATCTGTAGTTTTTAATTGGAGATTGTCACCTAAATTGCATAAGATATATTATGTTTATATTAGAACATATTATCATTGTACGAATGTACTATTTTAAGTTATCAATAAGATTAATTTATTTATTTAATTTCTTTAAATTTAAATATGACCACAAAAACATTAGCCACTAATCTCACTGGGACAGTCCTGTGTTGAGATGAGCGGCTTTACAATTTAATAATGATAAGTAAATACTCGTAAGTAAATAATAATACATGAATAAAAAATAGTTAATATTAATAAGTAAATAATAGTAGATAAATAATAATAATAATAAGTAAGTAATAATAATAAGTAAATATTAATAAGCATATGATAATACACATTATATATTGAGTAAATATTAATAGGTATATAGTAATAAGTACATAATAATAATAAAAATAGGTAAATAATATTTAAATAAAAATAAAAATAGGTAAATAATAATATGTAAATAAAATAAAATTATGTAAATAGTATTAAGTAAATAATAAAATTAAATAATTTACGTGACTGATTCTATGACGCTTTATTCCCGGACACTTAATCCCCTGACGCTTTATCCCCCGGACAGTTAATCCCCCGGATAGTTGATCCGTCGTATAGTTGATCCGTCGTATAGTTGATCCCTCTGTCATTTGATCCCTCGCACCCCTAAGCCGACTGCACGTATAAGTATGTCATCTTTTCTTATTCGGCGGTATATCCTCTCTGCATTCTCCTTCACAAACACTAAGTTATATTATTTTTTTTCTGTAAAAATACTTGACCACTGTATTTTTTTTGTAAAGATGTACTATAACACGGCATTATTGTTAGCAACAAATATTTGTCAGGCGGATTTTTACTCAAGACGCCTGTAGATATAAGTATTTCGAGTTTTATTATACGGCCGTATATCCTCTCTGCACACGTTACCGTACAACTGAAATAATCCTTTTGCGGGATTAAGTGTCAGATGGATCAAATGATAGAGGGAGGGATCAACTGTCCGGAGGGTTCAGGTGTCGGGTTACCGAATAAGCATATTGAGAAATGATGAAGAGAATAATAAATGTAAAGAGTGTATTGAAAAAAAAAGAGTTTTTTTACACAATACTTACAAGAAATTAATCAGTTTTTGTTTTCAAATAACATTTTAGCCATTTTTTTGTCAACTCCAATACCTGTATCTTTTTAATGATTTCTACTATTTTTTTTGTTTAATATTTTGGCCGGATCACATTCTTGCGTTCTTAAGGATAACATAATTAAGAAGAATACTCGTATACCAGCAAAAAATATTTGCTACGAGCTGTGTATATACGAGTATACACGTAATATGTAATAAGCATAAAATTCGCTTGGTAAGCGAAGTCTAGAAATGTTTGTTGTAAGCGCAAAGAGCGGTTTTTTTTGTTGTAAGGAATTTTGTAAGAAGCGGAGTCTAGAAGTGATGCCGTTGGATACCTTTAAAAGATGAAAATTGATAATAGAAAGAATTACCCCAAAATTTTACAAATCCCTGAAAATGCACTCACGCAATGAGTTAGTATTGTATGATCAGTAAATACATATAAAATAAAATATTATCTATCGAAAGTACAAATTAAGTCAGCCTTTACCAGGCTAATTTGTATGAATATGTTATTTTTTTAGTGTTGTGAATAATTTTATGTGTACGGTCATTCTACCATAAAACGGTCTTGTATAATTAATGTATGATTATTGCTATTCGCCCAAGTGATTTAAATGGGTAATTTAACTTTACCTAATAGATAAGAAAAAAACTGTATTTATGTAAATGGTATAATCTTCAACTTGCACGGACGAGATCCATTAACTTTAATGGTTTGTTCACGTGAATTTAACCAAATTAACGGATTCCTAGCAAATGACATCATGGCGACATTGTTGCGGTTGGCTCATTTCCTATAAATGGTACGATGTTGTGTTGCTACGCTGTCCAAGTGGTCCACTTCATTAAAATTCCTATTTATTTCACGAGTACCACGTTAACATAATTCATATTTGTTATCAATCCCTTCTTCCCGTTTCACAAAATCGATGATTCACAATGAAAATGACATAGGCAAATTAACAAGAACGCGGCCTGGAAAGAATTTCGATCATCGGTGGGTCAAGGGCGGGTCACCCGCTGCTCTTTAAAAGTCTCGGTTTGAATTGAACCGTTTTGTACGAGTTCACCTTTACTTTCGTTTCCCATCCATTTGGTGTCTGTTGTCTGTTTATGTAGAGTATTTGTATAGAGTTAGTGCAGACGCGGTGGTAGTCTGTCTGCTCCCGTCTGCTCGCGTTGCCCCCTCGCTGCACTGCTCACTGCTCACTGCTCATTTGCTCGCCTTATCAAATACAAACAAGCACAAGAGTAGTATAAACTTACTACAGATATGAAACTAATACAGCTGGTTATATTGCTGGGATATTTTGTTTACCCGCGGTGATGGTGATTCAGTCCATAGCGAGTAGTGAGCGGCGGGCTTACCGGTACCGGTACCGGCACACATTGTTTTATTTTATTTCGCCTTTGGTCTGAAGCAATCGTATTCGTCCGTTTTATTTATACGGAGTGATGTCATTTTGCAGTGTGCAGTTAACCGTGTGACGCGTGTTTGTCATTATTTTTTACGATAGTTGTCAGGTTATTTCTGGCGAATCCGTTTAACAGTGTCCTAGCATAACCTCGCAAGCATGGAGAGTGATTTGAGCGTAGATACTGATCTATACAGTGTTGTCTTAAAAGGAGATCCAGTATTGAAACCGGCCGAAAAGAAATCTTTTGATATATACGAAGATGTCGACGGAATAGGTGCGGTGATTCTGAATAATATATGAATACTGTTGCGTGTTTTGCCAGACTTCCATATTTTGTGATTATAAACTATACAATCATACAAACGATACATTTACGTGATAGTAAATTATGTAGTTTTGTCATTCAATATGCTAATTAGTTGTATGTGAAAACATCTGCCACGCCTCCCGTCTCGAAGAATTCGCAAACATAAACACGCCCACCGCGATAGAATCAAATTCTGCTTCCTTTTTCGTACCTTCGTAGCTCTATTTCTAGTTGATTATGATTTACGACTCCAACTCCTAAATCATTTTCATTAAGAGAATTACAAATCAAATTACTAATAGGGGTAATATATGATGTGTTCATTTTATATAAGTAAAACATTGGTATGTACATCGTGCATAGGACGGGTATTTTGTAAGGTCGGTTTCAGGCGTGGGTGTGATATCTCTTTATTCTTTTTCCTCGCGAAACCTGACTTGTTTGGGTTCAATCTGGTTACCTTTTGAGTTCATTCAAGCCACTGAAGCAATTCGTTCATAATGTAATAAAACAAAATGCTATTCAACAGTATTTACAAATTAACACAAGAAACATGACCATCAGAATGTTATTATTTATTATTAATTTCATTACTATGTAATTTATGATATGATTATTGAACGTGGAATTTACTTGCCATTTTATTTGTGACTAATTTCAATGCGATTTTCATTAATTGACATATTTTTGTAAAAATTGTATAAAATTTGAAATAATATTTTAACCAATTACATATTATAATTTAAGTGTCCAGACTGCCCAGGTATATGGTGCGTGCAGTGCGTGCTCACGTAATTCTACAATCTAAATACTTCTCTTGGAATTTATTATGACGCATACGCATATTGTGACATATCGATACATGGAAATGTCATGACAGAGCTAAAAAACCATTACTAGGGCCTATTGCTAAAATTCCAAAGGTCATTGACTAAAATGGAACCAATTCAATATTATAATAGCTCAGAGAATTTAAAGAATGCTGGTAATGTTGAAACGATTCGTTAAATAAAATGCGCATCATGAAAATAAATATTTTATTTTATTATTAGAAACAACAGTCTTTGCACAAGAAAAACATAATACCGGATAATAGACATTATTGCATACTAAGTCAAAAGAGAAATTTGAACCCTTAAACATAAAGAATGTAATTTTGCAACGTTTAGGCACTAATTATTACTTATAAAACTATTTATAAGGTTAGAGAAATATGACACCGTTAAAAATGATTTCCTCATCCATTAAATTTTTTTCTTATTTAATTATTGTTTTATTTTTCCTTCTAGATGCCCTTCTCGCAGACCTGCAGAGTTCCATCCACGGCCGGCCTGGCTCCGCCGGGGGGTACGGGGCCCTCAATGGGGCGCGCAGCCCCACCGTGACCAGCCCCACGAGGGGCCAAGCCTCCCCTCATTCTGTGAGTCTAAAATTCAACAATCGGGGGCCCCGGTCCATCCTGACATTTTTGCAACTACAATTGTCTTATTATATATTAAAACTTATTACTTATAGTTGCGATTTCTTCTGAGCAGCGGTTGTCACCTTTGTAAATGAAAAACCGCATTATTTTTATTGAAGACTGTATGAAACCTGATAAAAGCATGATTAGCTTTGGTAGCTACACAAATAAATAATAATACTAGACATTTTAAAAACGTTAACATGATAAGGCAGATAGTGGCATGTTAGTAGTATCTTTATTTACATTTGAAACCGCTTTCGGATAAGTAAACCTAGTTTGTTTACATTTTATCTTTATTTTTCATTTTGTCCGCCTGATAGTTTTTCATTTTCCCCCATCTACCGGCTTCTGGCCGAATTTAAAACCCAAGATGTTGGCAAATGATTTCATCTTCCCTCGGTCAGATGGCGCCAACGGTCCGATTTTCCTCGAGGAACTTTTGCTCTGGGGAAGCTTTTAAGCTGAACTTTACCAGAAAGCTTCATATTTCTAAAAATAAATGTTTGGCCGTGGGATATCGATCAATCTCGATGAAAGTTTGGTGAACGTCATGTTTTTCCAATGGATAAATCCGGTGGCCTAATTCATACTGAAGAAGCAATCCAATTAATGCATTCTTGAAAACAACTTGGCTTAGAATTCGTTAAAAAAATATAGACAGGAACTAAAAATTAAAAGTTAAAAGATTTTTTAAATCTTAAATTAGTATGGTTTCACAAAACTAACTTACATCTATTAAAATAAATATTATTTCAAAGCATGTGATTCGATTTTGTTTATGGAGCATCCATTTTTTATGTATCTGTGTGTTCAGTACACCCACATTCGCCTATAATGTTTTAATATTAGATGTTACTAGTCTACACCGACTTTAGATCAAAATTTTATTGAAATTTGATATCACCGCTCCAAAAATATAAGTCTACGGATTGTATTGCTTAAATTGATTGTTTTATTAAGTTATTAGTGGGTGGGGACTGAGGAGGTTTAGAACACCTTAAAACTTTAACAACAATTATTAACAGCGCCCCTGAGGTGATTTTTCACAAAAGCGGCGCTATACAAGTCATCCAAGTATTATTATTATTATTATTTGTTGCCACAGAGTAATGAAAACTGAAAGCCTACGCACAATGCATTAATTTATTGCTATGTTATAAATTCCTCACGTTCATTTCGATTCTCTTGCATTGTTTTATTGCCTGTTATATCATGTCGTATGCGCGCGCCCCCTGGTGATATTATTAGCTATTTTCTGAGAGTTGATTTGAATCTTCAATTTTCCTCTCGTGGACGAAAAACCACTTTTTTTTCTTTATGTTTATTTTATCTTAGTTTTAAGTCAATTTTGTTATACATTAAATAAACATAACATGTATGTACCGATCAGGCCTAAAAACTGAACAAATTTTGTAGTAACTATTATAACAAGAATATTATGAATTTCCTTAATTAAATTATGATTAAACTAACAGGTAGGATGATATGGTTAAGTGCGTTATCGTTTTATAAGCGGGATAACATATAATCTTTATATTTTCGTAAATCACAATTACCTCTTTAGGCTGAAAAATAAGAATTTTTTAAACATTGATAAACAACATGTTTCATCATTATTGATTACTGACGGTCTCCGTGGTTGAGTGGTTACGATCCTTGGCCACGAATCCGGAGGTCGCGGGTTCAAATTCCGGTGTGCGCAAGTTAATTTTATTTTTGATTAAATCGTATTATTTCACACATTATTTATTCATTAAAAACAGTTTGTACTATATTTGCGGCACGTTCCACAGTGGTAGATACTGTCAGAATGACCACCATTCAGAATCGAAACGTTGCGCTTGAAATGGCTTTAGCCGTGTTTGCTGACCAGATCTGAATAGCCAGGTACTTTCCCACCTTTCTCTTCCTCATCTCCTTCCCCTCCTCAATATACTTTCAGCCTTACAACGTACCCCAATTAGGGATGGCATAGTCTCACTGGCTCCAGACGGTTGGGAGCAGCTGGGACTCTTGTTCCGCTGTGCCTGACGTGGTTTCGCAACTGAAGCTTGGTGTGAAAATGGCGATCTTTGAGGCGTGCCAGTTATCACGTTCCACGCCAAATAGCATTAAAAAAGTCATGTTTATTATTATTTCGCCATAAATTTGTTGTTATCCACTAGATTTCCTGTTTTTCCATGGGCTATTTTTGGCTCAGCCACGGAATAAAAATACATCCGCCGAATGAAAAAAATAACATAAGACGTACTTTAAAAATAGGAAAATCCGTCTTCAGTTCGTTTACATAATCTTTAATCTTGGCAGAGGGGGAATGCGAACGGAACTTTACGTCCGTTGCTAGTTGAAAATCTCCCAACCTTCAGCTTTAACGACTGAGTATGCTATTTCATAACACTTACTAGTCAAAATACTATCTTTCACATCACCATTAAGATATTATAATATTTATTTTTTAACGTTCTCCCCTTTTTTCTATATTTTAAACCAGTATTTTTTACGATTCCTCAGTTCTGTCTAATCGGTTGTCCAAATCTAAGACATTTTATAGAAATTCCATAAATGCTCAGGAGTAGTGCAATGGTGCTTTGAATCAGTCGCCCAACATACGAGCCAACGTAAAGCTTTTCCAAGGTAGCTTCAGAATTATAAAAATCGCGACAATTTGCAAATTGAAATAGCTAGTTATTTATTTTGGTAATTATGATGTGTATTAGGACAGCGTGTATTATTTTGTAATCTAATGCCAAAGTTATCCCCATTATCAAATATTTAAAAACGATTATCATTTTATTGTTTTAACTTTTGGACGGTTAAGCTGTCATTTTTATATTAAATCCACACAAGTGGCCCGTAGAGAAATATATTTCGTTTAGGGCATTTGTCACCTTTAAGGAATCGATGTCATATAATGTCTACTTAATTAATATAAGTAAATAATTTTATTTTGACTTGGCTCTTAGAGTGCAACTGGCAACCGCAATAATATAAGTTTCTACAATTTGTATGCATTTCAAAGCTTCTGGCACACGCAACAAACTGCAAACTAGATTACTATCGAGCTTCAACTTTGAACCGAGGCCCAACATTTTCATTGTTGAACTGGATAAATATTTACAATAGGGATATGTTATTTGGGCTTTTAAACCGAACCTTGATTTTGGGAATGTTGGTTTACATCTTATTTGCCAAAATAGCTCCACGGGAAATGCTTTTTGTTACTTAACACGCCACTTTCAAGCGAATATCATGTTGTAACTTAAATGTTGTCCATTTCAAAAGAGGTGGATTTCTTCTCATTCGTTATTTGGCGATCTTAGAAATTCTTGACCCAAATTCTTAAATGTGTGATTCGTCTTTAAACAGCTGTAGAGGTCTTTAGTTTAATTTCTCAATTTTTTTTAGTATTTTAATTTTTTATATAATTAATAATGACGCCACAAAGTTATCAATCGTTTGAAGAAATTTTATATATTATATTCTCAGGAATAAATTAATACAAGTATTCATTTATTCCTGAGGATGATATCATTGATATCGAAGCATGTAGAAATATTTATATATTTTAATAAAAGTAGTGTATACAAAGTGTATTTTTAATTATATAATTAATAATGACGCCACAAAGTTATCAATCGTTTGTAGAAATTTTAAATTTTTGTTCGCATTGCCTACAATCTCTTAGAAACAGGTCAGTTTCTAGAGTTCGATTTTAATTGTGGTTTATGTTGACTCTGTATGTTTCGATAGATCGAATCTGAATTGTCTGATAAAGCGGACGTCAAATGAAACCAAACCCTATTGTGAAATGAAGAAATTCTTAAAGCGTTCGAATGGTTCAGACTGTCTATATGAGATTGGATCTGGAGATACGTAGTAGAAGTCACAATATCGAACTGAGCGAAATGCGCTTGGTATCGAGCCCCCGCCACTCTGTATGGAAAACTCCCAGATAATGTAGATTGAATTGGTATGTCAGCAGAACCACTAGAGAGCAAATTAGTTGGTCGCACTGAACAAAGCTTCACATTGCGAAAAAACAATACGTGTATCACTTCAACCAATACTTAGCGGAGGTTAATCCGTGCAAAGAGATGACTTAAATTTATGTATTGTTAATTCTAATCATAGAAAATTTAGAGCTTTACATTATAGCACATTATGGCACGTTCTTATATCGCACCCTCGACCTCTATATTCTAGCACTGTGGTAATCATTCGCGAAGTTCGCGTAATAAATAATTTATCAATTTGTCCCGTAGCGATAGGGCGTGTAATTATCGGAACGGATTAAATAGTTAGCGGGAGAATGGCGCGCAAGACTGCAAGCTGCTATGATTTCAATGTCTGAAATGCCGCCCTCCAAATTGTTCTCGCGAACTTCACAAATTACCGTGTCTTGTATTTGGAGCTCATCCAAGAATCGTCCATTCGTCAGTGTCACAAGTCACCGGGGGCCACGCGGACAAGCGATAGGCGGATAGACACTGTTTGTTCCATTGATGTTGACCGCCTGTTACATTCAATCCCATCGGACGTATTCAGATCAGCCATAACCTCGGAATAATCAACATTACATTTATTGTTAGCACGATTTTAAAGATTTACAAATATTATTTTGAATGATCAAAGTTTGTTTTTCAATTCGCTAGATTTATTTATGACCCGGTGTTGCTCTGGTATCTTGGTAAAGAAACGCGCGAAAAATGAATCGTATAAAATTAAAAAAATGTGTTTTCAACATCGTATGCGGCCAACGTTCAGCATTCTAATGGAACTCATAATGTTGAAGATACATTCTATAAATTTATTAGAACAATGCCAGCTGTTTCGCCTGTTAGTGTTGGCCACCTTTAAAGTTCACAATTATGATAACTGTAGCGGCTGCAGTTTGTGGTCATAACCAATCTATACATTTTATTTCAATGGGCGAAACAGCTGTCTCGATAATGGTCGTGCCATGTTTAACGCTACCTATTACAATGTTGATTCTCGGGAAAACCAATCTTCGTTGGCAGAGGAATAGAGACGTCCCTAATTTTCGACAAAACACAGTCGTAACTCAATGCCAATTTCAATTTGCATGTCCATGCTATTAACATTAATGAAATAATATGCCGAATGTTGAATTTAATTGATCGTAAAATAATGTGATTTATTGATTAACTTGTACTTACATCTTCCAAGAGAAACGAAGGCAAAGATAAATGTTGTTTTTTCTTCTTGTTTAATACGGTATTTTTTTGTCTATCTGAGTTGAAAGCCTCTTTCATAGGATCTAGATTGAAACATAAAAGCAGTGATTTATCATAATGTTTATAATTGTTCATACTTGGTTCCCACATACTCCTCGGGGATCTCATTCCTCTTGCATTCCTCTGCCAGTACTTTCGCCCTTCTTCTGCCAGTCTGTGTGTCACTGCTGTGCATTGGCGTTGGTATCAGGACTACATTGTGGACTGCCAGCTACCGTCTTTCATTAATTGAGTTTTCAATCTCCTCCACTCGCTTCAAGGAGTCACTGTTCACTAATATATATATTTTTTATTATTGAAATTGGATACGTTTTAATTCAATTTACAATACTACACTTCTCTTTTAAGCAATGCTTGTGTAGAGAAGCGGAGTGTACATATTGCGTTTATATAGTAATGTTTCCTAAAGTTTTACAAGAAGATGCTTGAAATAATGAATAATATTATAATGATTTACACGATAATGTTGCAGAGTTGATGGTTTACATAATGGCAAAAATAGAGTGCATAGCGATAAGTTTTGATTTAGTAGTTGTAGTAAGCAATATATGTAAGTACAATGTGGCGTAGTATATGTGACGTATAGCATAACGGTATATTCTTGTAGTGGTATATGTGTGGAAATAAAATGCGACTGTACTGTTAAATGTGTAAATCTCAATTTGGACGTAAATAATTAAATAAATAATATCATTGAAGAAGATAATATTAACACATCCCAAATGAACCACGAAACCGAAAAAACAACAGAAATTAAAAAGATTTCAGTCGCATCTGGGACTCGTGTTTCGGTTTCGTGGTTCATTTGGGATGTGTTAATATTATCTTCTTCAATGATTAAAATATTACAATGAGTTTTACAAACTTCAATAAGTTATAAAAAAATAAAAATTGAAATAAATAATATGTTTTTGTTTATATATAAATAAAAATATTAAAAAATAATGTTTTTGTTTGTATATATAAATTAAAATATATATAAAATAAACTGTGTCCGTGTATTGTTTTTAGTTTGCTTGATTTTTGGGGACTTATAAGTCTATTTTGAAGTATTTTTAATCGCTTTTGAGAGTTCGTTAGTATCTTTTATTTTTCTAATGTCTTCAGGTAGTTTATTTTAATTTTTGTTTTAATGTATATATATATTTAATTGTATTTCAAACATGCATGTTGATCGGGAGGGGGGTGCAGCACCCTCAATCCTACTGCCGCTCGAAAGAGCGCAACGGGCAGTACTAAAGGTTATGCTCGATATATCTTACAGACATCCCACTGAAGCACTATATAAAGAATGCCAAGTGCTATTGGTCCGCCAATTATTTATTTACTGTTTGCCGAAATATTATAGAGAACGACCCAACCTAGACAAATTATTGTCCCACGGACGCGGTACCAGAAGCGCGACTTTTGCAAGTACCCTCCACTCGTACTGCATGCAGACAACGACCGCATACTTTTCTTAGTCCCTTCATATATAATAGCCACACCCCCAACTAAAAACACCCTGGACAAGAAATTTATTCAATTCCAGATTTAAAAAAAAAACATCCTTTAATGTGTGATTTCTCAGCAGCTGAAAGTATGATGCATGTCATCGCGTAGATTTGATTTAGCCTATTGGAAATGCACTAGTTGCTAAACACGTCCCAAGCTAGCGTAGCAAGTACAGGACAACTTTATCAATTAATTCCATTAATATAACATTATTAAAAAAGATACGAAAATAATGACTTAATATTAGTATTAAAGTTTTCCGCAATAAAGTAAAGTTTGTTTTTTAATTTTGCCAGAATATTTTGTTCGTTAATAAATAAATACATGTTCGAGTCGTGTGTTCTGTATATAGCTAAAATATTAATTTTTAATTATTAATTATTTTTATTGAGATTTAAAAACCTCATTGTAATATTTAATCATTGAAGAAAATAATATTAACATAACCTAAATGAAACATGAAACCGGAAAAAAAGGAGAGAAACTAAAAAGATTTAAGTCGCATCTGGGACTCGAACCCAGTTCCTCTGCCCATCCGGGCAACGCTCAACCGACTTTGGTTGCCAATAATAATATGAGATTAAAAATGGAAAAAAATACTCACAAATCTTGAATTTGAGATATGATATCGATGAAGATGACACAAATTGAACTGGTCTCATTAGCTAAGTCGGTTGAGCGTTGTCCCGGATATTCCCGGATATGTCCGTAATATTTCGACGGTTGGCGGCAAAGGCCACGTGACATTTTGGCACCAGCCTAGTTCAATGCCGTTCACGTTTGTTCCGCGTAATTTTGATTGCGGTAAGCAAATTATAAAACATTTATAAAGGGTCAAACTAAATACTAATAAAATATTCGGTTTTTGTAAACAAGTCGAACCTTTTTACTTAAATTGGCGGCACGCCTAGCTCTCCACTCTTATTTTGGTTTGTTCTCCTTGAGTGTTATTATTATTTACATAGAATTATCACGGTGACATTTAGCCCTGCTAAATACATTTTGCGCTATAAAACCACCCCTCAAAATCACAGTTCACCCTTAAGAGGAACGGCCTGTTTGATACAAAACTTATTTTTAGATTTGAGGCCAAAATACCCACTGAATGATCTTTTTTAAATTAAAGGCATTGTAAATATCTAGTACGGATTTAAAGTATTTTATTTATTTTTATTTAAAATTATGAAATATAGGCCATTAAAAAAATTATTTTACATGATTTTATAGGCAACTTTGAAAATTATTTGCTGGTTTATCGTACTTTTTAAAAAATATATCACATTTGCTATGTAAGTATGATTACATAAATAAAAGTATAATAATTAAACATTTAAAAAAAAAAGGTTTTTTCGGATCGATATTTTATATTCTGTTATGGCAAATTTGTGTTCCACCGTAAATTGGTCGTTTTTAATTTAATTTAAAGTCCTCCATAATGCTTATTTTAATATTTTAAAAATAAAATGAATTTTATATTTCATTATATTTTCAAAGCAGATTGGTTAAAACTTTTTTTTAAATCACCGTTAGCCCCTAAATAATTGTTAAAGGTGCCTCGAAAATAGTGAAAAATCAATTCCTTTAATGGCCGATATTTCATAAGGTAAAATAAATAAAATACTTCTCATCCGTACTAGATATTTACTAAACCTTTAATAAAAAAATAAAAATAAAACAGATCATTCAGTTTGGGGTGGGTATTTTGACCTCCAATCCAAAATTCAGTTTTGTATGAAACGGGCACCGCAGCCGTTCGCTCCTGCCCCAAAGAGTCATAATATTATGCGTACTAAACTGACATCGTCAATCTTCGCAAATATCACTTTATTATGACCTCCCATGTCCTTCCAATAGTAGAGCAAAATAAAAGTGTTCTTTTTTACACTTCTGAATTGGTCGATATCGCCGTGTTTTTTTTTCTGCCTTGACGGGGAGACAAATTTGATTCCCGTCGAACTGTTTTTCTTTTTTATGTATAATTTCACATCTGATTTAGAGCAGAACAGCATGCTTCATTGATGGATAAATAAAATATCGCTTTATTTACTTTTTAAAAAAATCTGCACAATTTGTCTTGTTGTAAGACGTGAGATATCTTTTTTTTTGCTGGGCGTCGATACACTTTCAGCTGCTGTCGACACATTAGAATGTTGCGAGAATCCTCCGCCGTGTGCCCCCCAATGTGTGCGATAGTTAAGTGGCTTTTCACGTAAATATAACATTTGATAAATTTGAGATGACACGATTAAGCCAGGGTCGGCGCTAATGGCCTTCGCTTGCCAAATATAATTACTCACATTAATAAACGGAGGATTAGACCACATTATGTCACCATAATATATTCGTGTATTCATAAAATAAACGGAGATAATATTAGACCCATTATTTTTACCTGTGAAGGTGTCAAACAATATCCACGTTTGAAAGTATAATTATTTGCTTGCCAAAATATTGCTGTCGCTTTTCGTCAAAATGCACAGCAGGATTGCAGTGATTATGTTTTGTGCTTGAGTGGAAATATATAAAAAAAAAAACTTGTAGTGTTTTTCAGAAAAGTCATTTTTTATGAAAATTTTCAACAATCTGGTTCGGCGCTTCAAATACTTTTTTTTTTTAAATTGGCTGTACATAGGTCTAAATATTTTCACATTTTTCATTCTTAGCTCAAATAGTAACGAGACGCCACTGATACACAGTTGACATTATCTGTGACTAAGGATTAATTGCACTTACGATGACCTAAATATAATTGTCAAAGGAAACCTATCACCGTTCGTACTCAATAATGTTCAAATGTGAAGTCAAAAAGCTCCAGGGTTCTTTTTCTAACCAACCAGCAGTGCAAAATCACCAAAACCACATCAACCCAGGCCAGAACACAGAATCAAATCGGCTTCTTAATTATATAAGATCCTACTTTATATTTATGTTATAAGCCATTCTACCTTACATAACTACTTTATTTTTAAATGTTTTTGGTTGCTCTAAATCACTACCGTTTCGTCCGTTGCACCGGATGGAGGTGATTAAATTATTATATTATCATTTCCAAATGTAAATTCGTAATTTTATGCTTGCAAAATGATATTTGAATTTACTTTTCTTTATTATTCCCTAATTTAAATCATAATTAATTTGACACGTACGATTTAAGATTTTCATAGTATATATTATTATTAATTTAAGTTACCCGCACATTTCAGTCAATCCGGCTGAACCTAACCTAGTACAACTTGATCTAACCAAACCACATGTACCTAACCTAAACTAACCTATCTAACCTAACCAACCCAAACCAAACTTAATTTAGCCCAAATCTTGAGGTTATCTTAAACTAAAACATAATATTATGGTATGTTTGACGTAACTACATACTTACTATTGAAAAATGTTGTTTTTTATGCGTGTAATAATTCTATTTTTAAAATTGACATGCAAAAATAAGTTATAAAATATAATATTTTAGGTAGGTACCCAACTACTTTCATCCCTCGGTTACAATACCAAAAATTCAAATTTGGAGACAATCGAATGTGAACGAATCACGCAATTGAAGACCTCCCCGGAAGAGGAACCTATATTTTTAAAAATTGTTTAGGAGGCAAAAAAACGGTTTCATACATTATCACATTATCGCAGATACGCACACTATCCTTCAAGTTTTCTATATCGGATATCCGTTTTTCCATTTGTTTACGACTTGGCCAGAGATGACAGTTCGACCTTGTGAGTGTCCGCCATTTTGGGTAACATCGGATTTATATGCGTTGAAAAAAATTCACCCACAGATATTAATCAAAGCAGTGTTGCCAAAATAAAATGAAAAATGTCAAGTACCTGAGTAATGCTATAGAAATCATCAATCTACAAAAAAAAATATTTTTTGACCTAATTTATATTAATAATAATAATATCTTTATTGTAATTAAATTTAACTATAACTAAAAGACACGTATAATATAATAATGTAAGTGTACAGTGGTTTATAAAGTAAAGTAGAAAATAATACAATAACAGTTGTAGTTGAAGTATCACATAACCCTAGCTAGCTGCCTCAACACAGGCTATCCTGTGTTGAGGCAGTAATTTTGAAAATTATGTTATAATTTTAAAATGTCTATGAATATACACGTATAATATGCTTCGTAAATAGTTGAATAAATAATTTCGAATTTATATTATATCCCTTCTTCCGGGGAGGTCTTCAATTCGGGACATAAGAAGCTTAAAAATAAATAAGTGTGGCGACTCTTAAAAATATAAGTACAATAAGGTTGATGTAAGAAAAATTTCTATCGCCATTTATGTAGTATAATCGTGTAAATAAAAAAAAATGTGTTGCTTTACAATGTTTAAGTAATATATATTATTCGCCGTTTGAACTAAGCAAAATCGGGGAACTGTTTGGAGTCCAAGCAAATGTCTACCTTACATAAGTGCGAAATGTATGAGAAAGTCGATGAATTTCAAATGATTTGAAAAAAAAAATAACGCTGAGGTTACACAAATGCGGTTCACGCACTAATCGACCTTATTGTAGAGCGAGATGTGGAAGAACGCGAGTCAAAATTGAACGATTTGAAAATGTATTATCCCGCTGATGAAATAAGAGTATATATAAATTGAACGATTTGAAAATGTATTATCCCGCTGATGAAATTAGAGTATACATAAAATATATAGATGTTTTATACAATGTATAATTTCATTTTGTAACAATTATTATAATATAAATAAAAATAAAAATAAATTGAATCTATCATATTGTCAAAATCGGTTGGTACCATTTACTTGGCGTTTTCCGTTGAGTGTTAATTTTCCACCTGTTAAACTTAGTGTGTAGTATTTTTTTACCTTACACCCACATTTTTTTTTGCTTCAAGGTTCATTATCTCGTTAGCTTTTACCGCCGAGTTATATATTTTTTGCAATGCAATGAAAAAACCGAATAAAATAGATATTAAATTATATACGTAGTTAATACACGATAGTTTTTCGAGTTATCGAAATTTGTTAAAATATTTTAATTGTTACTGAAATAATAAATCTAAAGTGTGCAATCAATTAATAAAATAAGCTAATTTTATTAATGTTATTCATAAGTATATTACGTTTTATTTGTTGATATTTTTAGTAGAATATAAATTAATGTAGTGGAACTATTTCGAAAACTATAATTATTATTTTAATATCTCGCTGTTTACAATAAATTATTGTTAGTAACGTTTGCCATCTCTGTCTCAATTTATTATTAATTTACGCTCGTTGTCTTCCAAATTCATTGCATTGCACTGATTTAAAATGAGTTTTCATTTATTCAATTAGAATTTTCATCTCCACATCAAAAATAGAGAGTTTTCAAATATTTATTTTATCAGTAAGATGATTCATTTTTTGTTTATATTTTATTCATAGCCCTGTAGCTTTTACTATTCGTATCTGTATTTATTGTGTTGGCTTAGGCTGCTCTCTGACGGTCCGGTGAGGAACGAACATTTCACTCGTTACTGGAGACACTGCGCAGAAAAGTCCCACAATGAACTGTGTTGCAAACCATTACCTTACTTTAGCAAACTTGACTTTTCTGTGGAGTGTCTGCAGTAAAGAGTGAAATGTTCATTCCTCACCGGACCGTCAGAGAAGCAGCCTTATTGTAATTACGCCTGCAAATTGTATATAGTATTGAATGCATGTACAGGTTGTTTGAAACGCACCTCACATTAAAAAACGTGGAAAAAACTTGTTCTAGGGCCTCCCCCATAGACCATTGGCTGAGTTAGTTGAGTTGTGTTTAATCTAGTGGAAAATTCTGAAAACCCAGAAATTTCAAGCTTTCAGTGTCCTGCATTGATAATTTGAGCTTTTAGAACCTTAATGTGAATAGGGCACTCGATGTTAAAAGCTTGTCGACAGTATAACGAGTGGGTCTATCTATCTATACGCATGAAATTGAATCACAACCTAGGCCGTCTGCGGACCCCCAGATGAAAATAATTCTGCAAAAACATCCTCTATGAATTAGTGTTGAAGGATACGGCAGATATAACTGGGAACGAAACACGTACGATAGCTAATAGGTACATATATTAGAGGTAAACACGATATATTAAAGATAAAGAGTGTGTGTATGAAGTTGTATGCGAGTGATTTACAATTTAATGACTTTGCTCCCCGGATTCACCCGAGTTTTAACTTTTTTTAAATAATAATATTTCTCATTGAACGATTGAATAGTATATAACATTTGATAATGGCGTTACATCTTCAATGGATATTTCAAAGCTCACTATGGATTTCACGGAATTCTAGTTCTTATTCTAGTTCTAATTCTAGTTCAACGGCACATTTTCAGCTGGCAGCTGATAAAGTTGCGTTTAACTATAAATTGCAGAAGGAAAAGGCTGTGCAGATTGTTGCTAGCAAGAGTTCACCGCCCGATAGTTTTTTCTGCTTCATAAACTAAGATCTTCTGCGTTCACTATTTAAATTCTTCTCTCAACACTGTTACCCAGATCAAGTTCGTTTTTATTTCATAATAAAGTCGTTAAGTAGTTTTATTGCTTCAATTTTATACTATTTGTTTGCGGCTTGAAGATGTATTAAATTCGTTCCAGAGATTATTCTTCAAACGGACTAGCATACGGAGCAGAGCATTTTCGAATTAATTGCCCGCCTGATTCGTTGTGATTTCCCGATAAAATCGTTAAGTATTTTCATTGCCTCAATTTGAGACTATTTGTTCGTTCATTAAATTCGTACCAAAGATTTTTCTTCAAACGAGGCACAAGCAGCGGAACATTTGCGAATTAATTACAGCATTTAACATTTGATCCCTATTTTTCCGCCTGTCCAGAGTCCAGAGGCGCCTTGCGTCATCCTTATACCCTATAAATAGACCTGATAAAGTCTTAATCTGTCTCCTGACTTGACTCCTCAAGTATGTATTTTTATATCAATTTTTATACCATCATAATTCAGGGGCCAACGATGTCCGCGACGTGTAATACGTAATAATTTAATACTTGTCCATTAATTTTGCTGAATTATAAAGACACCATTTTAAACGCAAAAGCAGCCCATGTAACAATGGTGCGCTAATGTTTACGCGCTCCAAAGTCGTGTTGTGTTATTAGAGAATGCTGCAGACAAGTATAGAAATGTAAATACACGGTTTTGAATTAGGGCCAATGCCAAAAGCTTTAATAACCCGCGAACTTGTACCGGAAGGTGTCTGCATTATATTATTCACTAGAAGAACAATTTTATTTATTTCTATTTCAAATGTGTATTGAAAACGGCGGATCTGAAGTTGATACTATATTTTGAGAAAGGCTTCGAAATTCTAAAAGTTCGAGGTCAGTAAATTCAATAAGTAAGTTCAATTAGTAAATTCGAGGTTAGTAAATTCAATAGATAAGTTCAATTAGTAAATTCGAGGTGAGTAAATTCAATTAGTAAGTTCAATTACTAAATTCGGGGAGAGTAAATTCAATAAGTAAGTTCAATTAGTAAATTCGAGGTTAAAAAATACGTTTTTTAATGTCAGGCCCATATTTTACAATGTTTTTAATTTTTAAGAATTTTAACGCCCAATTTTTCACACTGCACAATAAAAATACTGGAAAAACTCCTTGCAAGTGAAAAATTCGACGGATCCAAACGTTTTTAGTAGACAATAATTTTTTTCTGGATTTTAAAAATAATAATATTTATCAAAATAAGGTAGGTGTATAATATCATGGTCCGTTATTATCATAATGTCCCTTGTTATCCAATAAACGAATTAAAATAAAAAAGTATTTTTATTTATTTAGTAAACAAACATTTGTAAATCGAAGTATTAGCAATAAGAAATAAGATATTTTAAACCAATTGTTTTTTATTCTGTATATTCCTGATGAGGAGAGCATCGCTTTCGAAACATGTTGATATGTATATATTATTAAAGTGACGATTACAAAGTAATTTTTAATTAATTTATTAATAATGACGCTACAAAGTGAATACCAATCTTTTGAAGAAAGTATAATAATTTTTTAATTCATTTATCAATTGTTTTCCATTAAATGATTTTTTTTTACACATTTCTTTTGTATTTCGATTCGGGTATAAAATAAACACATAGTTAGAGCTAAACATGTTAGCTTTGAATACGAGTACCCACACATTTATTTTATAAGTTGTAACGCTCAATTACTAGATAATTGTACACACTACGCACTACACACGAGCATGCATTTTTTGCCGCACCTGCTGGCTATTAGATTTTATACATATTTATATGTAATATCTTGAGTGTTGACGAAATTGAATTTTCGCCAAGAGACTTCATTTCACGTGGTAAAAAATGTTTTCGATTCGTGTAATAATAGTCTCTTTGGGTATTCTAAAATGCATTCACGTCTATTTGGGATTGGTCGGACTCGGATCTTAGAAGCTGTAAACAAATTATCATCACTTTTGTCGAAACTAGAATAATATTTTTTTTATGGAATACTTGTGTATATAATTCCCGCTGCATGGCGTAGCTATTTAAACGACACCGTAATATAATTTTACACTTCTTTTACTCGTTTCAGTAAAACGATCTTGCTCCTGATTCCTAATAATTACCTAGGTAATGTTGTCTACGAAATTATGGATGTTAGGATTACTAAATCAGAAGTTCCTAATTCATTCCTCAATGCCAGCGGCGATTCCGTTTGTCGTTAGTCCCAGCGCGGCCAAGCAGTCAGTTTCAGTAGTCGGGTAGGAATTTCCGAAGTAATTAGTTCTTAGTAGGGTGCATTGATGTTATGTTTGGTCGATGGTAGGGTGTCATGATAATAACATAAAACATTATAGTGATTTCATCCTTTATTTTCTGTGATTGAGTGCCGCTCATTTTGAAACAATTTGTTTCGCTCGTAATATTGTCTTTAAAAACGAAATCATTATTTACTACATTGAGGTGCAGATACATATTCGTGTTATTTATTATCTAGTTGAGAAAGATTGTTATTTTTGTGTTTATTTTATTATTAAATTGGTTATTTCCAACATTAGTGCAATTTGCAATGCGAAAAAAATACCCCGTTTTTATTTATTATTTATATTTTATTATTATTAGCTTATTTTTTATGAATTAAATGAATAAATTCACAAGACCAGGTGAATTAGATTGAATTAATTCACTACCCCGAATGAATCTGTCCATGTATAGTAAGGAGTAACAGTAACTAAAATCATATGAATAAGTTGACTGTGACTTAACCACAGTTTGATAACGGCTTTGAATCTCAAAAAGCTTTCATGCAACAAACAATTTAATAATAATTAAATGGGATTCAATAACTGACTTAAAAATCAAAGCAATAGTTCCAGTGTAGCAAAAATTGCTGAAGGGCATCTGCATCAACATTCTCCAGGGTAATCTCATGCTGCTGGGCCTTCCTCAGGGCTCCGGCAAACATGGCGGAGAAATATTCACTGGCTGCCGAACTAACGTTAGGAGTACCTACTTTGAATAAATTATATATGCTGGAGTATGGTGAAATCCATTTTCAAGGCATTTAAAAAAAAAAAAAACGTTTTACTGATTTAGTTCAAATGAATCGATCCTGCTGATAAATTCGATAAAACGTCAAATTGTATAGAATAATACGAGAAATGAAGATTTTACTCTAAAGATTAACGTATTACGCTCGAGATAGTCTGGCTTTATGGCGCGATTATATATTAGTATTATAACGTTATATTGGCCAATAAATATTTTTCTATATTCACGTACTGGAATGTGAACCTGGAAGATGTTTACGTGTACGTCAGCGCTGCGAATACTAATCCTCGGGGCAGGTTCCTACGTACTATTCAATGTTATTCATTTTATTGGTGAACGGGCTAAGCTTTCTTACGTCAGTACAAGTTTTCTTTTGAATTTTCCTTTCAAATTGAAAATGGTACCTATACTTATTAAATTTTTAATTAAACTGAGAATCTCCAGGTTGTATTATTATATAATATTATTAATGTTTTTTTTTTCAATAATTAATATCATAATGGAATGTTAAATCCTAAAAAGTTAACAAAAAATTACCGTTTTTGTTGTTGTGAAGACCTTTGTTAAATTACGAACCCGTGAACTTATTCCATATGCAGAAGCGTAAATGGCTTAAAGTTTTGAATGTTTGGAATATACCTGTTGAGATAAGCCTGTATTATAATAATAATCAGTTAAATAAAATTGTATTACGCTGTGAAATATGGTGAATAGTGAATCTTTAAGTAAATATTGCTGAAGTGTAGCTTTTGTAGAAGTTTCTTAGCTTTTCTACGAACCCGCAGTTTGTATGACGAGTATGAGCAATTAAAAATAAAAGCAATAAACCGCGTTAGCTATGCACTTACGAAATAATTTCACGGTCTTTGTACAATTATGTACAAAGTTGGTAGTGAAGCAAAGCCAAAACTTGCAATATAAATTCCATTGCTGTATTACAAAGTAAGGATATTTCACTTCACCTAATGCAGATCCTCCGCACCTAGTATCTGGGTGTATAATCAAAGCGTGCCGTGCGGAAAACGCTAAGAATAAAGTGTATATGTACTCTATACATGTCATCTATTTCACATACGTGACAATGTGCTTTATACTTAGGTGTCGGCATTATTGATGTGCAAAATAACGAAATTCTCTCACTTCACAATAATAATATTTCCGAGCGTTGCGACTCGATTATTTCCAACACTGTTGATATTTGTAATGGCTCGGAATTAAATTGCATAAGCTTCACAGACACGGAGATTTCTGACTTCCGTTTTTTGTACGAAAAGTTGGTGGAACATGCTCCATCTACATAATGCGTGCGGCAAGTAAAAAGTCGGGGAAAAGTGGAAGATTTTGCATCGTAATGTTCTGTTGGCATCAAATGGGTTTAAAATAATATGTTGGCAGGACTGAAAAAATATACATACGTTCTCTCCTATACGTTAAATTTTCCGAACGTTGAAAAATTGTTGTTTATATTACGATCCTCATTTTCATGTCGCTTTGTCAAAAGACAATTATTCGTAAAACTCTGTGTTGCCTACGTATTTACGATGTCATTTTTTTATGGATTTTTTAAGAAGTAGTGGTCAAATATCTGTTTTATGTGTCTGGAAACAAAACGATCTATTTAGTAAGAAATAAAATGTCGAGAGCTGTTTAATTTATGTTCACAACACGAATGCTTTCCTGCGATCTTGATATTTTTACTCATCGTAAAAAGTTTATTTTTCTTGTTTGACTCCACCTGTGGATACAAATGGATACAAAAAACTTACTTTTTCTCACATCTGGTGACTTTAACCTTCCCATTTGTGAACTAAATTAAAAATCGGAAAATATGAAAGATGATTTTCGTTGAAATTATCTACTGGAACATTGTTTAATTATGTGGTAAAATTATAATGAGTAGCAGATAGTATTCACCACTTATATTCCCTTTTCACCTAAAAATATTTTTGATGATGATATTAAATTATTAGTAATTAGTTAAAATTATTACACTTTTATTATTATTACACATATTAAATTCAGCAGGAAAATCGTTAAATTCAATCTACTCTCGTGTCGCGCATGTGAAACCCACGTTACATTATTTATAATGTTATATCGGGGTTAGTCTGTTTCTTAACGCGCTTTATCGTGACCATTAAAACTCAATATTTTCATACTTATACGTAAGAATTTCTGTCAAAGTTTGGGATTGAAGACCACGGTAACGCTCGTTAAAAGATGGACATCTAAGGCCTTAAAGGATGGGCTTCGCAAAGAGACAATAACATGCAAATTTATTTTTTTCTTCTTGTGCACTCTCCTATCGAATTTTGGCTAGCATCAGAGCAATCTCTACCCTGCAGGCTAAAGCCCGGAACAACTCGGTGAAACTACACTCTTACTGTAAATTAATACAGAATAAAAAAAACGTTCAATTTTTGTTTCCTATTTTACTATAAAGTAGAATTTAAACTTGCTCTTCTCTGTCTGGAATTTCTAGGTCAACGCAACGTCATTTTTATTATGAACTCAGTAGAATTTTGAAATATCCTTATGTTGTTTGTTTAATTTTTTCAGCTGTTTTCAAAAAGTGTGTTGGAACTCGTGCAAAACCCGGCAAAACTATCTTTTTGATAAAAACTAATAAGGTATTTTCTTCCAGCCCACCTACCAGAATCAGAGTGCGGTGACCAGCGAGAGGATGGTCAGCAAGTCCTACTCCACCCAGCAGGCCCCGGCGCCGCCCCCGGGCAGAGGGGGCCCCCAGGGGCGCGGCGGGGCGGGCAACCTGTCCGAGCTGGACACGCTGCTGCAGGACCTGAGCAGCGCCCGGTATACTACTACGGGCTATGGAGATAAGGGTAAGACATACTTTAGTTATCGTGGTAGTTTTATTTCTACGCGCCTCCTTTGTTATAGATATACATGCTAATGGTGGGCGAAGCGGCTCGGTTTAGTGATCCGGATCACTAAATCAGCTCTCTGTAAAGACAATCTACGTGAAAACTGGAAGAAAAGAGTATCGTGCAAGAGCGTCTTAAGGATGTCTTTAGGAGGGCCAAGGGAGCGAGGGAGAGCGCATGATGCGGGGGGACGCGAACCGTCGTTCAAACGAGCCGGATCACCGAACCGGTACACTAGAAAGAGCTGATTTAGTGATCCGGCTCACTAATACCTGCCGATGATGATTCCATGACAAAACGGAACATTGAAGAAATGCGAAGAAAAGGCACAAACTAACAACAAACCTAACCTAGTCTATTATTTTATCATTTTCTGTTTTATTCGGTTACCAACGATGATGCACCCATTGTAACCAAAGTACCTCAAATCAAATCACTCTGGTCAGTTGGGACTCTTGTGTGCGGGCATACAATTATAAGCGTAAGTGACCTTCAAAATCGAATGATACATTCAACAGGCCGATATAGGCTTCATTGTTGAGTGACTAAAATTCGAGGAAGAGAGTATTTTTATTATGCACTAGCTGAAGTACCCGGCGTTGCCCGGGGTCATGGATGGTTTGGAGTAAAATTTTGATAATGCATTAACCCCACTTAGTAATTTTCCCCCTAATTTGAGCGTCAAGTGTGCAAAATTTCATTAAGAGATACCAACATTCGGCTTTAAGAGATAGGAAGGGGGGATGGGGGTGGTTTTAGAAATCTCATGTAGACAGTGACCTTCCTCTTGTCCTCTTCCTCGGATTAAAACTGTAGATTTGTATTCAAAACAAACACCGTCCCGCCCGGGACATTCTTCTTTAATTAACAGAAGATTAATAAGGACAGGCTGCTAAAAATTTTTTTAGTAGAAACATTTCATTAGGTAGAATTATTGTGACAAAAAAACTCCAGTTTTATCAAAAATTTGTCATTGTTTTTTTTAAGTTTTCCCTTTTACGGTTCATTTTGAAATGGAGCCGAACAGGCCTTCCACACGGCGGCCCAATACTAAAAAAGCCATGTCATCGAAAGGTTCGACCATCCGGTCGTTCTTTCCTAAAGTCAAGCCTACGAACTTTAAAAAAGGACGACCGGATGGTCGAACCTTTCGACACCATGGCTTTGTTAGTATTGGACCGCCGTCTCGTGTGGAAGCCACTTAGAGCGAGTTTTATCTACTGCACGCCACTGGTGCGGGCGGTAACCACATAAAAAAAACCTCTCCGCCTTTCTCATAAATGAATGTGAAGGTTACAAGGAAGCAAAGGGCGGCAGGATCATGTGGCGGAAAATTTTCGCCTGGCCCAGGTCAGGTTTTATGGTGTTGATTTTGAACATCTTGTCGAAATTACTTGACAGTTTACAGTTTGATCACTGACACAGTGTAATGTTGCTCTTTATGGTTTTTGGTGCGATTTACTAGACGAATTGCACATATTTGCGCGAAACTGTAGTCTCGCCACATTGGAGCCACAATTTTTTTTTTTAAATTTATACGAACGTCCAATTATACAAAACATGTAACACGAAATGATACAAAATATGAGTTATAGAAAAAAGAACAGTACACACATAATATTAAATGAATGAAGCAATGTCAAAAATATACATTAGACAGAATATTTAAGTCAAAGCCTGAACAAGGTTTTGGTGGAGTTCATGATTTTATTATTCAGATTAAATGATAAAATCCTTCGAAGCTTATTTTCGTGAAGACTGATAAAAATCATTTAGACCGGCACCAAAACCTGGCTGTCCCTAGCTTGAGTTAATAAGTCTGGACAGTGGAGAATGGTACCCATAATTTGCAGGAAGTTGATTGAGGAAAAGCAATCAATTGTTTCTGATTTCTTCAAACGATGCAAAATCATTTTGTGGAGTCATATTTATTAAATTAAGAACAATTACTTTGTTTAAAAACACTATTTAAGAGGAACGGCTGCGCTGCCTGTTTCATACATAACGTAATTTTGGATTTGACGCCAAAATACCCATCCAAACGATATATTTTTTTTATTAAAGGTGTAGTAAATATCTAGTACGTATGAGAAGTGTTTTTTTTTTATTATTTTGATTTAAATTATGAAGTACAAGTCCATGAAAAAAAAAAATCATAATTTTAGAGGCAACTTAGAAAATTATTTGCGGGATTATTGTATTTTAAAAAAAATAAATTAATATCGTATTTGCTATGTAAATATGGTTGCGTAAATAAAAACATAAATACAAAACATTTAAAAAAAAAACTTTTTCTGGTCGATATTTTAAATTATGTACGGCAAATTTGTGTTCCAACGTAAATTGATCGTTATAATTTAATTTAAAGTCCACCGTAATGCTTATATAAATATTTTTTTTATTTCATTATATTTTCAAAGTAGACGGGGCAAAACTTTTTTTTTTACATCACCGTTAGCTCCTAAATAATGGTGTCTCTAAAATCGCGAAAAATCAATTCATTTAATAGCCTATATTTCATAATGTTAAACAAAAATAAATAAATTACTTCTAATCCGTACTAGATATTTACTATACTTTCTGAAGAAAAGGAAGATCATTAGGTTTAGGTGAGTATTTTGGCCTCAAATCCAAAATAAAGTTTTATATGAAACAGGCCGCCTAGCCGTTCCTCATAATATGTAAATATCTATATGTTTGCATATTAAATACAGTGGTTCTTAACAAAGTAATTGTTTCTGAGTTTACGGCAAGGAATGTTGCGAGTTGCAACAAAGAAGGGTGAGTCAATAATAAAATGAATATTTTAAAATGCAAATTGATAATGAAGTATCGAAACAGAATTGATCGATTGTCAAAAAGTTGAGTTCTATATGAAGGGATTTGACCGTGAACCAAGAATTTTGTATGTCTGCCGCGCATTTCTTTTTGTGTGCTACGTTAAATATATTTTGGGTTCCGTTCTGTTGTTTAAATTACAAAAGTCGTCAAAAAGTTCTAAGAAATTTAATTGTATAAAGTCATTCTAGGGTTATGCTTCGAAGGTGTAATGGAAAAATGCATGTCTTCTTCGAGATAATGGTTAATAATTGATCAGCTAAGAACACAATGAAAGTAATGTTTTCAGTCTACATTATTTGCGAACAATTAGATAGTCGCATTGCTATGTTCTCAGTTCTGTTGATACATCAAATTCAAAATTACCCTCTGCACGCCGTGTGCGGTTGTTGCTATCCCGATTTTAGCATGTTAATTATGGAATAGTTTAAAATACCTGTATTATTGTATTTCCTCACATAATTTGTAACAGCGCTTTGAAAATATTTACTTTGGTCGGTTTTCACCTCCATTCACACTTGGGGAATTACGTCACAGCCACTATTGTCGAGCTTTAGGTGAGATGTAACGACTATGTGGAGATGATGCCAATTTTTTTTAACCTAATTAATAGTTTACTTATCGTGTCGTTTTAGTGATAGATAAAATGTAAGTTTCCACTCTGGGATGCGATAAATTTTAGAATGATGCATGGTGACACGAGTGGCGGACACGTTCCCCGCGTCCGTAAACGAAATCACAACATTTCTCGCTGTTTTCGCAAGCTTTCGTAATTCCTTGGAAAAATGTACGAACCGGATGCAAATTGCACGCGTGCTCCGTTTAAAATGTTAATACCGTGTTGCATAATTAGGTTTTATTGTTGATTTTAGTAAACTAAACAGATTAAGATAAATAACGCTAATAAAGATGAACACCCCGATGCCGACGGACACTGATATTAGACTCCTGGTCTAGGTGACATAATATTTTAAATAGGTCATCTTTTATTTTTTGGTACATTGCGTAAATGAATTTTCGTCCTTGTAAATGTTCGAGTTATTCTAAATAATTTTGTGTAAAAAACTCCGTTTGCATTTTCCAACTAGAAATAATCTAGATTCCACGTGATATTTCACTGATAAGGAAGAGTGTTTGTTGCATTTGCGCACATTTATTTAATCGTAAAGTTTCTGAATTACCTAATGGTTTTCTTGGCACGTAGAATGATTGGGGTTCCAGCTTTTTTTTATTTCTTGTATGCAAACGTTTGTTTATACTCACCCACCGTTTTAACGACTTTAATCCATCAAGTTAAGAAGGACAAATCCAAGGTCATCCGCTAAAGTGTTGTAATGTTTAGATAGTGGTAAGTTAGTTAGTAACTACATTTAAATTATCTCAGTACTCACCATCTCTGAATTTTATCTTGTAGGCGATCTTTAGTACCCACTGTCATTATTTTAAAGCAAATACTATTTTTTTATTTTTTCGAAGAAGAATTCTTCTTCTAGAAGGTTTTCACTTACTATTTTTTACGTTTTGGTCGTTATTTTCATTTTACTAAAGCTACTTACGATAGCTATTTTATCTGTAGAGAAAGAGTTGTTAAATTGTGTTGAAGTTCCGACAGTTATTAGTTTAATTTTGTTTTTATTTTATACTAATATTAATATGTATACATATTGTATTAGTATAAAGTTTTTTTTTATATAATTCAGATCTCCCTATGTAACACTGGATACGTTACATAGGGAGATCTGAAATAGAAAATATATTAACACCAAATACAGACTAACACCGAAATAACTCATTTGCACTTAAAATATCCCACCTTACATTTATTTAATTTTTTTCATCAAGCACATCAATTTAATAAAATGTAATTTCATATTTGTAAATGAAATCTTCAGCACGGGAAATCCCAGTGAGGATATCATTATTTGTTATTTTTTCCAAAAGGAGATAATAAAACATTATTATTATTAATTAATAAAAAAAATATATTTTGTTTACACCACTTTATAAATATACATAAGCATCTACATGTTTCGACAGCAATGCTGTCATCATCAGGAATATATGAATACTAAAAAATAATTTCAAGTATAGACAAATTATAAAAAAATAGAAGGCAATAATTTAAGAATAGACAAATTATAAACATAAAATAAATAAATAACATTATTATTTCTTCAAATGATTGATAACTTTGTGGCATCATTATTAATTATATAATTGAAAATACACTTTGTATATACCACTTTACTTAAAATATATAAATATTTCTACATGTTTCGATAGCATAATAATATTTTGAATAAATCGGGAGTATATAAATTGATTTGTAATGATTGCAACTATTTTTACATCGGAAAGACTTGTAGAAATTTCAGTATTAGGGTTAAGGAACACCTAAGGTGTTTAAATAATAACAACTATTCTGAATTTGCAAATCATATTTTAGAAACCAATCATTCGTTTGATATAAATAAAGGTTTAAAAGTTTTACATACAAATACAACTGGTTTACAATTAGATAAATTTGAAATTTTAGCAATAAGAAAAAGTGTTAATAGCGAATTAAATTTAATAAATAATCAAATATTTTTTAAAAATAGCTATCTCTTAAATTTATTTTCATATTAATATTAATAATAATAATTTTTATTTATATTTCTAATTTAAATGTATTATTCAATGTTTTATAATTATTTTGTCATTAACATTTTTTATCTGTTACTTACCTACTTTAATTCATTTTTGTTTATGCTCATATTTTGTATATTCTTAAATTATTGTTTTAAATTTTTTATCATTTTTCTATACTTGAAATTATTATTTAGTATTCATTTATTCCTGAAGATGATAGCATTGCTATCGAAACATGTAGAAATATTTATATATTTTAAGTAAAGTGGTATATACAAAGTGTATTTTCAATTATATAACATTATTATTATTATCATTATCATTATCATTATCATTATCATTATCATTATCATTATCATTATCATTATCATTATCATTATCATTATCATTATCATTCCATTATCATTATCATTAATATTATTATTATTATTATTATTATTATTATTATTAATTATTATAGCGTATACCCACTATCTGATGTACAGCCAATAGCCACCTGGTTAACAATTATGTTTCAGGGTAATGTTAAACATTTAAGGGATGGCAGAGAATTTTTATTTTTGATATTCTATTTTAGTCCATTCAGTTATTAGAACAATGATTGTAATGTGATCAATGCGCTATCTAAAAATCCAAAGTTGATTTTTCTTTTAAATTTTACCCTACTTACTATAAAAAATAAAGGTACATATGTTAAATCGTATTTTTTCCTCAAAGGCAGTAAATAAATTTGATAGTTTTTATTTTTATCATATTAAAATCATCATTATAACAAAGAAGTAATTTATGAGACTGAATCCATTTTAGATTATTGCACATAATTAGTAAAACATGACATTTGCAGGAATTTAAAAAATCCGAACCGTAAAAACATTTCCGAAGAAAATGTCAATTAATAATGATGATATACCTACATTTTGTTCACATTTATGATTAATTAATTGAATTTTCTGCCGGAACACGGATGATGTAATTTATTTATAATATTAAAATCGATCATTTGCTATCCACTCGAACGTCCACCTAAAAAAAGAACACTGAAGTATCTCGGAAATAAATTTTTTGGCCGCCTCGATTATTTTCTAAAAAAAATATATATATAAAAAACTCTTTCGCATATAATAAAAACTTTCTATGGACTGTTATAATCTAATGGAGGTAATCTGCCCTTCCGGCTCCGTCTCCGCCCAAATTCCATCTCATACCCTCCATTACCTTAGTGAGCGAGTTTAAATATAAGATTACTATCCGTAAGTGCCGCTAGCACATAAAACATAGTTTACATACTTTGAAATAAAAATAAATAAAAGTAGCAATAGGCAGCCCGCTCAATGGGTAGAGAAGATTATCCCCTCATTTATGCACCTCTACCCACAGTTGACACAGGAAGACAGAGAAATGTTCTCTGGCACTGTACACTAAAATTTGACAATACGATATATATGAAGGTAATTAAGTGGGAGAGGGACGTCGGAGTGATTCGAAATAATGATAATATTATTATGCTATACGATGAATATAATGGTTTTAAAGAGAAAATATTTATTTTTTTAAATTATTTATAAAATAATTTTAAAAAGTGGCGAAAATTGCAATCTTTTCCCGGCACGTTTTTTTGTTGTTAAATACACTTGACCAAGTACAAAAATTTGCATTTAAAAAAAAATACATTTTAGTAAATACTTATTCATTTGATAAAAAATAACACCACAAAGTAATTTTACATCTTTTGAAGGAGAAATTTAAGTTAGTGTTTATGAAAAAATGAAACTACACCCCATTATTTTATTTTTCTGAAAATTTCATCTCTGCATTTTAAAGAAAAACATTCAAAAAAAATTTAGGGATGCTCAACATTTTCAAATATTTTTTAAAACATACGTAGGACGTTCATATTTCGTAATAATATTATCATTATTTCGAATTAATAAATAACCCCTCTCCCCCTCCACATGCAACATAATAGCTCTTTTTGTAAGTTGTGCCGTTTTTTTAATAAAAAAACCTTGAAAACATCGCGCCAAATATTCGAAGTCACTTTAGTAGCATTGGGACTAGGGACAGTTCATGATTTCGGTGGAACGCCAGTTTAGTGGGTTTGGTTATTAATTACGTATAATGTAACTACTTATTATAATTTATATCATGAATGATTATCTTACGATTACGCTTTAACTCTTCAACACATAAAAAATAATATTTTCTGCCGAAATTAAAAAAAAAAAACTTCTATCTCTCTATACTCGTAGATCTCTCACTACACCCCCTCACAAGTTAATGTGCAGAGATTTTAAACTATGATTTCTTGACATCAATCCCTGAATTATGTTTTTCAACTCGGTTAAAAATATTTTCAAGGTTTTGATATTTTAACACTGTTTGCGATTATTTCGCGATATAAAATTAGCAAACATATCAAATTGGCAAAATACGTTGCTTCAACAACGACTCGTACGCAATTAAAACAAATCAATATAAATGAACAACTGAATTAGACTGCATTAATTTGTTGTGCAAAATAATTAACCTGCGAGATTATCAATCGTTTAGCTTCGAGTTTCAGTTACAGCAAGAGATGGTACTTAGTAAACTTATATTTGCAGTTATATTTTCATGCTATACTTTCCTAGTACCTATCTGCATTCGTCGATTGAGACATAGCCAGAAATATCTAACATTGCCAGAAATTTGTTTATATTGCCATGTCATATATATATCGAAATTAGTTAAGTAATAAAATGTTGTATTTAATAAGCCGGTCATAAACCAAAATCAAGGGATGTGTACATTTAGAAATTACCCACTGATCTCTGTTTTATTTATGTTGGACACTTATAGCTTCAAAAATACGTAATACATGAAATGAATGTGCTTACAAAGCGTGATTGGAATGAGCTTTTTGCTCTAATATTACATATATATAATCCAACATAATATTTCGGTCTGGATAAAAACAAAAGGTACAGAATTTACTATATACTTAATAACACCACATCAAAAATAACACAATAACATTACAGTATATATTACTATTATCTTTCTTATAATATTTTACAATATTCTTTAACATAATAATATAATCAAGTCACAACATTACTACATATATAAAAAACACGTGAACACCTCGGTACAGTCTCTTCTTGTGTGGTGTTAACGAAACACTATATATACTCGTACATATTGTATATATTTATTTTTTTAAAAAAGAAAAACAATATTTCTGGTTACAAATAACCTGATAATTTTTGAAAATCTCTTACTACCATCACACTAAGCGGAAAATGTTGCTTGTGTCGTGATGGAGGACTTAGCCAGCCGAGGAATTAAACTCACGACGCCTGGGTGGGAACCCGACGCAATGCGAACCCAGCCACTGACCGGTCATTCATAATATAATTAATGAATTATTTCTATAGCGCCGTTTTCGTGAGAAAATCACCTCAAATAAATAAATAATTTACAGCACACATCATTCTTACTTGACATACATTATACACAATCTATAATATTTACTGTTTAAAAAACAAATAATATTAAGAATATTTAATTACTAGCTGAAGTACCCGGCATTGCTCGGGGTTATGAATGGTTTGGAGGAAAGTTTTGAAGTTGTGATGTGTTATTCCCTACCCCTACCCAGTAGTTTTCATCTTATTTTGATCATCAAGTGTGGTGAATTTCATCAGGAAGTACCAAAACTCTGCTTTAAGGGGTGGGAAAGTGGAATGGGGGTGATTTTTCGAAATCCCATGTAGACAATGACCTTCCTTTTGTTTTGAAGGTCAAGTGAGTAAAATTTATTCAAGCTCACAATAAAACTTTAGATTTATATACAAAATAAATAAACAAACATCGCCCGACACTCTTCTTTATATATATATATATAGATAGATTAGACTATAAGCCTAGTGCCAATACTCCAGGATAAATTAAAGGGCACTAATTGTAAAAACTTGTTCTGAGATATTATCGATTAAAAAAAAATTCTAGTACCTGTGTTTTAACTACAAAATATGCAATTTCGTGTAAATGTATACTACAAAAACCCTGTTATGGCAAGGTCCCATATAGGCACCGAAGCCTCTTGCGTGTTAGGGCATCTCTATATATCATTTGCTCTGTGGTGACATCAGTATTCTTTCAAGTCGGTAAATATCACGCGTCTATGGATTTTCTGTTTAGTGCGTGTGGGTATTATATTTATAATATTTTTCCAGGGGATGGTTATGGGAAAACAAATGGAGGTCCTTCCCCAACAGGACCCCGTGCTCGACCCTCAGTGGACAGCCTCCTGGACCAGCTAAGTTCCGATATTCCTAACGGGTAATTATTTCCTTTCCTTTTATTTATATATTTTTTTACAGCCACTGACAAAAACTTCAATATTTTAAAATCTATAATCTCATAAAGTACCTATCTATATATGTATAAACTTTAGGATTTTCCGCTGGCATAACATTCAGCTAATTCAGGAGAATAGCTTTTTTACAAAAATTATATCGCGGCATTACTCAACTATCAAATGCATAACCCAATATTTCAAAGTATTGTTTACGTATTCGTGATTTCACGGCCTTACTGAAAGCTAGTTTTTCAGGTCATGTTTGTAAACTAGCATAATATTTTGCTGCTCCTTAAACATTGACCGAACATACTAATCAAAACAAAATTAATAAACAAAACTTGAAAATGGTAGTGTGTTGTGTAATGAATATGTACTGACATAGTGAACTAAACATTGATCCTGATGTTTCCCTTGATTCGTTCACGATGATCAGTAAACAGGGTGTTCTTTTTAAAATTAATTAATTGTACTCAATTTTCACAAAAAATATGTGTTTATCGTACATGGAATATTCTTATGATATTCTCTTTGATATGATTACTTCAGGAAATGATTATCTTGAATAAGCAAATCATTTTAAAGAGCGCATGTTTGAATGTATTTGTGCACATCGATAGCGCTTCAAATTGTTTTGAAATACCCCTCAGTAACCCTACGATATAGTACACAAGCAAGATTCTCTTGAGAATGATTCTATTGCATGTATTTGATATTATATAAAATAGAATATGTTTATGAATAGAATATGTATGTGAAAGGAGCACTGTCGGAATACCAGTGAATGGAGTTAGTTAATCATTATTTTTAAGTTTGTTATAGTGAAAACTTAAAGTGAAATAACGCAAAACTGTGCTATATAAATGCTATGTTATTATTATACACTGTTTAATAGAGCCAAGTTCTTGAAACAACTGTTTTGACAAATAGGACCAAAACTATCTTCCGTGCCAATATATATCCTGTCTTTACAGGTGTACCGCTGATAGCTCTAATGTAACCTCTCCCACTTTCTGATAAACAAAGCGAGGTTACAACGGAATTCTTGGCGACAGGACCATATCTCGCAATCTCTCTCTCTTACACATCGCAGTGTGGATTTATTGTATTTTTATTAATTTGATGATTGCGGTGTCTGTTTAGCAATACGGGCACTTCTCCACGTCCGGGAACGAAACAAGTGACAGTGACAGTGAAGGAGACAGTGGTGGAGCCAGCGGCCACGCGAGCCCATGCGCACCCCATACATGCTCATGCCTCCAACGCCACCAGGGAGCTAGATGACCTCATGGCCTCTCTCTCTGAGTTTAAGGTACTTGTGCAACTTGCTTGATTTTTCTATGGTTAGTTTTTTTTTAGGTTTTATATTGCTTTGTATTTAATATACATTATGTATTTAGATTTCAACATGATTTTACTGCCACTATATTTGTTTTTTTTTTTTATATAGCCCCCAGAATTATAATTGATACTTTGTTCTTTCTACATTGGAGAGCTTAGACAAGTATGTGCCAAATTACACATTTTATGCTTGAGAGAAAACGTTTTGTTCCAAGAGGCTCGTTCTCACAGAATAATTACTAGCTCATTCAGAGTTTGTACCTGAGAGCTTTGTATTAATGGAGTTTTCAATTAGTATTGAATTAAAAGAGACAATTAGAGCACCATGTATCAGCACACAGCACCACACTACGACTTATGATTTTGGCTCGCTCCACTGTTCTAAGACTCCTTTATTGGTTCTACCATCTTAAAATAGTTCTCCTGCCTCTCCCTCTCAGCTGTTTCCTCTATGTTCCCACCTCCCCCCCCTGCTCCCACTGCGCACTGGTGTGTGTGGAACCGCCCTCTTCTTGGTGGGGGAAACTTTCTAGTTATAATATCGGTCAGCATAAGCTCCAAACGTTTCACTACTATCCTGGTCTCTCCAGAGTTACTTTGCATTATTTAAACACTTAATCTCATCGAAATATTCTCCCAAGATTAAATCAATATCTCCGAGTGTAATTCTTGAAACGTATATCTTAGAAATATTATACTTGTTTGAATTATCGAATCAGGCATTCAAGGATTGTTTGATTGCGATTAAAGGTATCGCAAGGCGGCGTTCAGCATCAGCAGTACCGCGCAGGCCAGGCAGTCCAAGCGGTGGCGGGCGGCGGTGACCTCGAGCGGATGCTGGGCTCTCTGCACGCAGACATGTCTCGCCAGGGGGTGAGCACGGCGCAGAAGGGGTGCTGCGGGGCGTGCGACAAGCCCATAGTGGGGCAGGTCATCACGGCGCTGGGCCGCACCTGGCATCCGGAGCACTTCACCTGCGCCCACTGCTCCCAGGAGCTGGGCACGCGCAACTTCTTTGAGAGGGATGGGCGTCCCTACTGTGAGCCCGACTACCACAACCTCTTCTCGCCCAGATGCGCATACTGCAACGGGCCCATCCTCGACGTAAGACTTCTTCATTCTTGTGCCTTCAAAACAAACTCTACCCGTCGTGTCTTGGTTCTATACAGACAGTGTTAAATTGTTATCAGCTCACCAATTATCTTTTTTTAAGAAGTGAAACTACAGCAATGTGAAATTTGAAAAACATTCTAAAAATAGCGTTCAATAATAAATTATCACCATAAAAATTGATAGTGCAATACTTTTTGATGATGCTCATTATTTCACCTAAAAAATGCAAATTAATTTTGTTTTCAGAAATGTGTGACTGCCTTGGAGAAGACCTGGCACATGGAGCACTTCTTCTGTGCCCAGTGCGGCCAGCAGTTCGGAGAGGACGGCTTCCACGAGAGGGATGGCAAGCCGTACTGCAGAAATGACTACTTTGACATGTTCGCACCCAAGTGCGGTGGCTGCAACCGCCCGATCATGGAAAACTATATTTCCGCCCTGAACGGACAATGGCACCCGGACTGTTTCGTTTGCAGAGTAAGTATCGTCAACAATAACAATATCTTACAAAATACATCCACAAACATCGCTATATCCTCCACAGAAAAAGCTTCTCTCTTTATGTATTGTATATTGTGCCGTAAATTAATATGTTACGTTTATGTTATGTATATTTTTAATGCTGTACGCAGGATTGCTCACTACCAGTTCAAGGAAAGTCTTTCTACGCCATGGAAGGAAAACCCGTCTGCCCTAAATGCGCCGGCGTCGATGAAGATGAAGAATGACCTCTCATGACTATGATTCCCTTCATATGCAATCGCATATGAAGGATGCCCCCTCCCCCCTTTTGTTTCAGCTCTACAAGCACCATGGGCGAATGTTAGGATATTGACATAACTAGTAAAGAAGAGTTAGTTTTGTAATGGCGAGGGAAGGAGAGAGAGGGAAGGGAATGTGCGGTGATTATTGAATAATCTAAAGAGCAATTACCCGAGAGAAACTATTCTTGATATTTAAAGTAATTTACGAAAGTGGATGAATGAATACGAAAATACCAATATTTTTTATGAAGCTTTATTTATATTTGGTTAAATAATTACTAGTCGCTGAATTAAACTAATCAATGTTTTGTTATATTGTATATTATTTGAAATAAAATAAATAAATAAAAAAAAAAACAACAAAAAATAAATATAATAAAAAAAAAAACAAACAAAAAATAAAAACACACTATTATAATATGGGACCAAACAATGCACACGCGTTGGGCCGAGCATTCCACATGTCTGTATGTTGGATCGATGTTCTTTGATTTACGACGTTACGGCAAAAACCAGTTCCAGAAATAGATCTGATAATTGTTAATTATTATTTTATTGACGCTTAAAAATAAATTTCACAAAATTAGAATCCTCTCGAAATAGATGATAACAATCCCTATAAATAAAGTATACTGATTTAGTTTTTAATTTAACAATAAATTTTCTATAATAACCGCTGATAGGGTGAAACAATGTGTATTTTAAAGTTTTGGATGAGTTAAAGCTATTTCGAAACCTGTGTTAGCGTCTACCGTGGCAGCGGGCCAATTCCTGTAATATTTACTTTTAGAATTATGTCAACTTAAATTTAGTCTTCTACTTGAAAAACAAGCATTTTCTCAGACACATTGTCTTCAACAAATTATTTTTTATTTTCATTTCACAAGCGCAAGTGTAGTATTTTATAATGTTAGAGATATAATGTTGCATGGAAAACAGAGCTCAGGCGTTTTCAGCCAATATTGAATATAAAGATGTAAGAAATATTAAAGGATGTGTATTGCGTGGTGTTAGAATAATTACTGTGAATGTTTTGAAGGTCAATTCATCTCTTTTCAAAATTTTCTTCAAATTATTTTTTTTTGGTATTATGTTCGATTAGGGTGTAGAGAAGGTTTTTTTTTCATCAGTCACTGTATTTATTTTTCAAATATATGTAAACGCTTAACAATGGTGTATATGGATTCATTTATGAAAGATAATGTTTTAGTTTATTGCAAGTGAATTGGCATGATGTTCATGAATGTTGATTATGGCTTTGTACACTAGGTAAAGTTCTTACAAAAGTAAGGCCAGGATAGTGAAAAACTTAACTATTACCACGGCGTAGGTATAGTTAAATCCGCCTTAAACTGGCTGGCTTAATTAAACCGATGCAGAACCGGCACATAAGAATCTAATAAGTAAAATGGCGAATGATTGCTTAGTGCTTAGAAATATTTATAGCTCGATCTCAACCAGTGGTGGCTCGTGACTTTACACAGAGAGTGCTAGAGTGTTTTCATTGACAACATCAATGACATCGTTTTTTCAATCTTTACTCTCTAGCACACTCGCAAGCCGCCACTGATCTCAACAGAACTCTATTTATGTTGCACTGGTAATGAGAATATCTACAGTTGTAATGTCCCTAACTGCACAAATAAGTTTGTACATGTATAGATGGGTTGTAGTTAACTCTCAGTAGTAATATTTCCTTATTTTAAAGTTAATAGAACAGTAGTCGACACCAATACTGCCATCATTGTTTTACAAATATTAAATAAGTACCTGTAATTTCTCTTACGTATTAAATATAACATGTTTGTAATTGTATTAGAAATTAAATAAAAACATTATTATTATTATTATTATTATTATTATCATGAGAAAGAGATACGTATGCAATTTTATGTATTTTTTCATAAGTGTTTCATTAGCATTTTTGACCAATTATGTATACCCATTTCATTCGTAAAACCACTTATTTCAATAGATAATATTGTTTTGTACTGAAATCAGTGGTTTTTTTATGACAGAAATAGATATATTTGGTCTCAAAAACGCAATGGAAACACTAATGTATAAATATATAAAATTGCATATACGTGACTCTTTCTTATGACGGCAGAATAGGCAACTGAATGCCATCCGAATATAGCGACTGCGTGATGTAGTCCCCCTATAACACACCTTAAATGAGTATCAGCTAAGAACGCATGCAATTTTTTTTTCATCACTGAACAGATGAACCAATAGAAGTGGGTTGTGGGCATATCCGTGTGCCCAAAGTAAGCCCAATTTTTCCCTCACTTCTGCTGACATTGATCAAACATTTTAAAAAAAAAAAGTAAAATAAAAAAATAAAATAAAATATCCGTGTGCCCAAAGTAAGCCCAATTTTTCCCTCACTTCTGCTGACATTGATCAAACATTTTTAAGCATTGAAATTCTTTCTTGAACAAATAATCACTTCCCTTGGCCTGTCTACGCGCCTATCTGTAATTAAACCTTTTGTCTGGCCTAAGAGACAAAAGGTTTAATTACAGCGGCCTTGATGTGATTTTTCACAAAAACGGCACTGTACAAATTTTCCAATATATTATTATTATTAATTGATTTTTTCGTATTACCAACAGGACTGCAGACAGCCATTCCAAGGCGGGTCCTTCTTCGACCACGAGGGCCTGCCGTACTGCGAGACGCACTACCATGCCAAGCGGGGTTCGCTGTGTGCCGGCTGCCACAAGCCCATCGCCGGGCGCTGCATCACGGCTATGTTTCGCAAGTTCCACCCGGAGCACTTCGTATGCGCCTTCTGCCTCAAGCAGCTCAACAAGGGAACCTTCAAAGAACAAAACGACAAACCTTACTGCCACGGATGCTTCGAAAAACTGTTTGGATAACTTTAGTATGCTATGCATGCAGGAAACGTAAACCATTTTTTTCATCAACCTGATTACATCATCAGATTATTGACTTTAATGTTTTGTGATCCAAATTAACAAAGTAAATTAATACGATAGATTGAACCATCAAGGATGTTTCGTAAAACTATTTACTTTTTTCAGGTCATTTTTTAATTTTTATGTTTTGTAATTCATAGTTAACAAAGCAAATTTACTTCACCGTGGCCCAATGTATACGAAATAATCGGGTACGCGCCTTTTTTCTTGGCAGATGCACACTGTCTTTTTAAATAATCACATTATCTGATGTGTGAAGCGATGGGCATGTACCGTTTGCGAATAGGTTAAACTATGTTTCTGTTGAGCAGGGGCGTCCATAACGGCTTTAAAGCTGCGAATGCCCAAGAAAAGAAGAAAGAAAATAAATTTCCATTGTGGAAAAGAAGTTTGTTCGTAACTTTATTTATTTTTTACTTTTTCTTTTCTTGGTGCATATAGCTTTACAGACTATGAACTACACGCTCCTCTGTTGAAAATTTTAGTAGTAATCTTCTTTTTTCTTAATTTTATATGTATTTCTTATTTCAGAAAGAAAATCTATACAATTACCCGAGTTCAAATTTGTAACAACTTGTTATAAATTGTGAGCAAATTTTTTGAAATAATAATTATTTTCTTTTCTCAGGAACTATACTTCCGGGTTCAACTTAAGAAAACATTTAAATAAGGTGGAATAACATTACTGTGCACTTCTAAGTGAACAAAAAACATATATGTACCGTGATTTGTCCATACATTATATCTTAATATCGTCTAAGTACTCATTAATGTGCAACATCCATAATTTTTAGCGTATTTTAATTTATTACCTAGTGCATTTATTAAAATGATAGCCCCCTCCAGTTCATCTATTAGAAAAGTTTTGTCTCAGACTCAAGCATTATCATATATTTCTATGGCTAAATATTTAATTCAGCTTCAATAAACTTGGCTGTTGACGAAGAAATAATATCTCTTAATTGATAAACTAAAGTTCTTAAAAACTTAAGACAAGATTTTTGTGCATAGCGCAAAGGGTAACAATTATTATTTTTATAAACAATAATTATTAATCTAAAACACTCATCCAAATTGAAAAAACCTTCCGAGCAAAGATAAATGTCGCCGTTTAATAATATCTCGTTTGAAATTGTCTATTATGGTCAATAAGTTATTTTTGAAGTCGGTTTCTATGTAGATTCATTAAATTCATAAATACTTATTTTTAATCTGAGACTATGTAGTTAATTCAGATGCTTAGCATCCCTTTTGATATTAAACAAATACATAAGTACCTACTCACTATAGTGTTTATCTTTAAACGATTAAAATATATAGGTATTATTTAAATAAATATTATATAATAATATTATTTTTCTTAACATAATATCTCTTTATCTTTACATATTTAGTTCTTAACAGCGGGTATTTTAGGCAATATATATATATATGTATATATATTTTTTTTTAATCATATTTCACTTATTTGGAGTCAACAGAGGAAATCCATCTTTGCATAATATCACCCTGAAACACGGTGTATAATAAATAAAGTAATTACTGCCTTACGATAATAAATTATTATACGCAAGTCAATATTAAAATTATGTTTCGAGAGAACTACTACAGCGCAAAGGAGAAACGAGATTTAATAATAAATTTTACAAAAAAATTGCATGTTGCAGTGCCTATAAAGTAGTATGTATGACCATACCAATTTTCAAACAATGTTTCTGGTACTTGTACTCGTATATTATGTGTTTTTTAAAAGGTCATTCCTTATCAGAAGGTAATCTAAGATGGCACCCTCATGGGCTGGCATGGAATCAACATAAACCGACTGCTGTAAGAATGCGTGATACCGAGAGTGCTCCGTTCCATATATTTCTATTGGTACCCATACACGGCGCAGGAGGAGTGTTACATACTTCCGGTATACAGGCAAGCAGTGCACGATTTTAGTAGGTTCTCGATATTATCGCGTCACCGCTGAGATCACTTAGGAACTTTTTCATTAATAACATTTCATTTTGTTTAAAAATGCTACATTAATAATATCACAAAAAGGCACATTAATAATATCACAAAAGGATTGTGAATTAATGTTAAATTCCACAACCTCGTCGTCACTTGACTCACTCGACGATATGCTGAATGAGGGACGGTAAAACAGAAATCTGCAATACTGACAGTTTAGTGATTACAAATATACTGACCTCTGCAGACCCGTGTGCGAGTCCATGCGACGAGTCATCGCGCAACATTACCCACATTTTTCCTGTACCCGGTTTATGTAGATTCCTTACCGGCCTTTAGCCGCCAACTCAGTCCAGTAGGACTAATAACAACCATTAAAAAATGGTCTTTTAAATTGGAGATGATATATATGTTTGATATTGCAAACCGAACTAAATATTTATATGATATCACAAAAATTAATAAAATATACTACATATAATTAAAGTCATTAAACATATCGTTGTTGTGCATGTGTTAGAAGAAAAAAATTACTTTTCGTTTTGCGATAACACCATTACGGAATCTCTATTTTGCTCGAAATAGAGATAATAATGTCTGTTATACAATCTGTAAAAAGGAGTTTTGAAAGTATTGTATCGCTTGATTGTTTTTCATTTTGTTTCGCAAATATAAAGCCTGTTGTATGAATAAGGAGTTTTTAAAATGATGTTTATTGATTTTTTTTTCAGTAATCTATATATAGGAATTTAATTAAATAATATTACATAATTGTTTTGTGTTTATTACCAATAACATAATGTGCCAAACCTATTCATGGTGCATTGCTTGACTTTCTTTCATTAAAAAAATCTAATATTTCAAATTGACAATTTATTTGTATGTGGTAAGTGCTATTATATTTATATACAAATTTTAACTGTTAAATAAACATGTTAATAAAATATCCAATGTTTCATTTGACACATAATCTTATTACATATAACTAATACTTTAGAAATGAGTTATGACTGTTCATTTATATAGTCAAGTAATTTATCTGAGCGGAGACAAATTTAGAAATGCCAAACAGTATCTTGGAGATAAACAAAAGTTCGGCAGTACCAGTTGATCCTATTGATGTAAAATCGCATGTGTCAAATCCGCACAATACCGCGAATGTGACATGAAACAAATTGTTCAGAAGAGAGCAAAACCATGACAAATTTGCGTATTGTCCCTGGAAGCAGTGTTATTAACATATTGTTGAAAAAAATAAATATGTATTAATAATAATGTTTTACTATCTTCCCTTTTTATAAAAAATAATGGTATCCTTACTGGGATTTCCCCTTGCTGAGGATTTCATTTACATGATGAAAGAAATTTAAATAATTGTAAGGTGAGGTGTTTTAAGTGCAGTTGACAGGTTTCGGTGTTAGTCTGTATTTGCTGTTAATATATTTTCTATGTCAGATCTCTTACGATCAGATTTATTACGGTTGTTGTGATTTTTAAAGGATAGTGGGATTTTGTTGTAGAGTTTAGCACCCTATGGTACTCAACATTTGGACAAAAAAACTTCTTATGCTATCATAAGAAGTTTTTTTGTCCAAATGTTGAGTTTGTGGTTCCTTGTTGTATGTGTTTTTGACTCTGAGATCTAGTGCTTCTACTATGTGTGATTGTTGTTTTCCTTGTTTTTGTATTTATGAATGTAAAGTAGTATTGTTTTAGAGTATAATTGTTTTATTGACATAATGTAAAGTTCGTTAAAGATTTTTAAACGTTAAATAAAAACTGGTATGAAGATCTCAGGGTTTAATTACGCCTTCAGGTAATTTACATTTGATACATTGGTAGGTGCAATAATCGGATCTATATCTAATTGATAGTGTCATATGATCCAAGCCTCACAGGGTTAAGGTTCAGACTGCTCGCGGAGAAGTGCGGAGATACAGCCCTTATCTGGACCTTCAAGTGGTCCCGCCTGCACCATGTTGACAGATATCTCCCAGTCGAGTTCATTTCTAAACATGTGTTACAATGTTAATAAAATATTTGGCATTCTGTGGATGAACGGCATTAAAATATTGAATTTAATTAAATATATATCACCTTTGGAATAATTGAATTGTTTATGAGAGAGAAAAAAAGTCATAGTTCAGACATTTGAGGCCCTGATTATAATGTAGTAATATGGTACAGGCAAATCATTGTAAAGAGCGCACAATTGAATGCATTTGTGAGTACCGATAGTGGTTCAAATTGGTTCTAAATAGTTTGGAACACCCCCCCCACAGTCCCCTCTTGCCCCTCAGTAGTTGTATGATACAATACACTACTACACAAGTAAGAATCTCTTGAAAATGATTCTACTGTGCAATTTTTACTACATGCAATTAATTTTACTATCGAGATTCGACTTGTCTTATTTTTTCGACAGCTAAATAAATATTTCAAAGCCCATGATGGAAATTGTTGCATTCATTTAGAGTCCGAGTTCTGCTTTTGCTGATAAAATTGTCCAAATCGAGTACCGAGTACAAAAATTCTTTTTGAGGGTGGAAAATCTTATTTATTTATTTCTTAAAATAGAACACAATATGTACTTTGGTTACATGTATTCTAATATGAACATAATATGTCTTACACACAATTTTTTTTTTACAATATTCGCAATAATACAATAGTACCATTTATTACAAAATTAATTACATATTAATTACAAAATTGCACTTTGCGTATTTCATCATTTCCTTCTTAAATTTTAATTTATATCATGTTGAAATTTTGTCACCATCATCAAGAACTTTAAATAGTAGTGAAGGTAACTAAAATAGATTTTTTTCCTCCAAATTTAATGCTGGACGAGGTAAGAACATCTGTAGAAGATTTCCGTAATTTGAGGCTCCAAAAATGTTTGCATCACGCATCAAAATTCTATTAGATCGCTGAATACTGCATCATTTTTTTTTTTTTTTTACATTAACTCCACACAGGGGGCCCTAGAGAAAAAAATCTCCCTTAAGGCCTATGTCATCTTTGGGGATGCTATGTGGAGGTTTTTTTAAAAGGAAATGAATGAGTTCTGGGAAGGAAAAAGAAATGAGGGTGGGTAGGAATCTGGGGGTGAGTGTATCTAGGGGTGACAGACGTACGAATCCACACCTCCCACTGCAGTGCAAGGCTATGGGTCAAGATAGCCCGGCTGGAGAGGTCAAAGAGTCTCCCTATACCGGCCTCTCCCGATCCGGCCTGCCACGCAGATGGTTGTATAGACGCATTCCACCGCTGAGATCTGTACAAACCTCATCCCATAAACCCGGGCACCTCTGCTAAGTTACAAAACGTAGCTAACCACTTGGGGTGACCTATGACAGAGGTGTTGGTCATCCAATAAATGGTTTCCGGGGTGGCGCACTGTGGGGCCAAAGGGTTCATAGTATGAATATGATAAAAATAATGCGAATATTGAGATGAATTTTTGGAATATAAGTTGATGAATTTATTTAGATTTGTATTTTATGAAGAGCATATTAAGCATTCCACAGCATCTATTAATATCGACAAATAAAAAATAATACTATTTTGATACAAATATAATTATTTTTTATGCACAGGAAAACATTTATAAAATAAAAAATAATATTAATAAACAACGTTTAACATTTAAATAAAATATGTTTTTTAAATCTCATATATAAACTTACAATAACGAAATTGATAACAATTAATAAGTTTATTATTATTATTCAGATTAGTTACCCAAATTTTCCAACAATGTTTTTTTTAGCTTCATCTTCTAAGTCTAGAAGTTTTCGTCCTTTATAATATAATAAATATGGATCATAATGAACTATCATATATGGATCAGAACTGTACATGAGAATGTGCATTACGTCTTCATTTGTTGATGATCGTGAGCATTTTCTAGCGTGGTGCAGCCGAAAATATTTATAATCCTTGTTTCTTGCTTCAGAATTCACATGAATTGGTAACAAAGAACGTTCTTGCAGTATTTCCATCATTAGAATTGTCATTTCCTTGGCAGGGTTTGTCGACAAAAAGCCCATGTTGGTCTCTGAAATTTTTTTATACTTCTGCCTTTTTAATTTTTTTTTTAGTTTTTTATTCTTTTCATTGATATTACGGATGATGAGCCCTTCGATCTGATAAATGGAGACGGTGATGACAGAAGTGCAATTATTGGCCATCGCAATAATAGAATGGGAATAGAAAATGAATTTTCGTCATATGTGCCCGCTGTAAGACGGGACTACATGACCTTTACACGGGAAAACACAACCGTGAAGTGACATAATTTTTTTTTTTTTTTCTCTATGTATTTAGTTTTTTATTAGATGCATGGGATACAATTTTTTTAAAGTTTATTATCAACAAGAATCATTAAGTTTGATTGATATTTGTCCATATTTATTTACTAATAACACATATTATCAATAGCTGTTTGTGCACCTACTTGCAAAATCAGTACAGCACTAAAACGGTTAAAGTCAAGCCTATCAACTTTAGGAAAGGACGACCGGATGGTTGAACCTTTCGACCCCATGACTTTTTTAGTATTGGGCTGCCCGCTCGTGTGGAAGCCACTTTTATTTTATTTATTGTTTCTTTACATTGTATCTTTTTGAACGTAGAATTTTTAACCTCACTAAGACAAGCCTGTGTTTAGTTTGGGTTTTTTAAGAAAGAAAAAACCCAAACTAAGAACCTAACAACATATGCTTTAAATATCCATTTTATGCAGTTGGCACTTTCGAGAAATATGCCTGGCATAATATTCTTGACAAATAATCAATTCTGAACTAATCATGGCATTTCCATGGCAACCCCAAAGTCTTTGACATTTCCTTGTAGTTTTTCAAAAACTATCATACCCGATCATTGTTGTTTCCTTTAGTTATTTATTAATAGTTACAAATCATTTCAAATGAATAGACCAATGAATAGTGGAACTAGGGAAGTTATTTAATGTGTATTCTGGTACTGTTTAGCTGAATTTCAAGCTACGAAACTCCTGTTTAACTTTGAGGACGTTTTCAAATGCACTACTGAAATGACTGTGAAGGTATTATGGTCTATTACCAATTTTTATCAATTTCGTACGTATTTAAACAATATTTTTGTGGATTTATGCTGTTTTTTAAACAATTATAGCAATGTGCATTCAGATTTGAGATTACGCTTAACGTTTGAATTTGACAGTTTATTTTAAACAAAAACGTCCAGAAGAAAAACGACTCAAATCTTTTTTTTTTGTTTCGTTTTTAAATATAATTTAGATTGTGAATTTCTTTTTTTGAGTTGGAATCGAAAAATGGAAGCGGGTGGCATGAAATATCGGGAAACTGGAACAAGAAGCGAGAAGTGACTTGAAGAAAAACCAAAACATAAATGCGGGAAGTTAGAAACTGAAACAAGAAGAAGCAGGAAGCGAGAAATTAAAACCAACGCTCAATCCATTCCTTTAGTCCTATCTATCCAACATTTCCATATTGGCTCTAGGTTGCCATGTATACCGCCTAATTAAATTCTATCCTCCTTCTCATTCTTAGAGCATGTGCTCCAAATTCTAGCTTAATCAGTGCCCCCTGGACCCTGGTGTTCTGGTGAGACTTTATACTTAGTGCACTCTTACTTTAGTCTCTTATTTACACTTATATATTTTGTAACCTTACCTGTAAATTTTGAGTTTTGAATAACAAGCTCCTGTTAGACAAACTACAAAAAGTAGTTTATCTGGACTTTTTTGCATTGTATTTTTTCTTTTGTAAAATGTAAATAATAAAAAAATACATCTTCAATAACTGTAAATTCACTTTGTGGCATCATTTTAAATTAAATAATACAAAATATTTGCTTGGACCATTATTCCCATGAGCATTATTCGTGTTGCCATTTGAAACCTGTTGAACGACAACAGCGCCATCATTTTTTGGTTACCTTTAAATGTCAGACTGTACATACTAATGTTAAAAATGGCATCATTTCTTCTTCAATATTTACGCGTTTTTATATACAGAAAGTTAAAAAATTAAGTGGATTATTTTATATTTCCGCATATGCAAATATTTTATTTTTATTTTTATGAATTTAAAAGTGTTTTTCTTTTTTTTAAATTATGAGTTTTTCTACTGAGTCCCAACTGGAAATATTTACACAAGTAGTATCTGTTTGAAGATGGAATATTATTTTCCCATATTACGTGATTACTTTGAGAATTCACTAACCAAGGAACTAAAGAAGTAATAAAAAGATTAGCACTTTCTCCAGCTTAAATTTGTTTATACTCTGACTGTCCCGATGATCCATCGCACCCCCTTTTTGACATACTCGTATAATGTCGTCTTTAGGGAGGGCATCGATATATCAACAGTGCCGATTTTTTAAATCATTTTTATGGGTTGGTAAGTATGGTTAATAAGATAGAGCACCGGATTATGATTATCTTTATTTATTTTGATTTTGTTAGGGTCAGTCTGTATACCGTTTTATTGGACAGTTGAATATTCTAATAGCTATCTTCACTCTGATAACTGTATACTATTTTTTCTGACAGCGTCAATATTCGGAACGACGAAAAATCTTTTTCCTGCAGTTGTCATTGCGGTATACAAATGGAGTAAACATCAACTTGCGAAATATGGGTCACACAAATGAGGCCAATTGACTACATTGAGACAACACGGGCTTCAGTCGATTACAAGCGCTCGCCGGGTATGGATCTCCAAAGATTATTGCAAAATGCATAAATGCCTACATGACATGGCACAAGTCGTTCTGGAAAAAATAGAAAAAGTAATGGTGTTACCTTTCATCGGTTCTACCATAATCAATATACTGTAAATTGGCCTTTTTATTGCTAAAAACACTCAAAGAGCATCTCAAGTCGGTACGCGTCGCCAGTGAGAAATGCTCGAGGCAGCGGGGCAGTCAGCGGTTGCGTTCTGTCGTTAGCGGTCGGAAGAATTAGGGCTACATCGACAGCGCTCCATCCCCCTTTGTATCTCACGCGCGAGATCAACTTTTTAGACTGATTTTGCTAGGAACGTGGACTCTATTTATATACCTCTGTGGTAGTTGTAGCAAAAGCATTTTTGCGGAAAGGAACTATATAATATATTTAATTATTTTTACGATCTCGGACCCATGGCAGTTAGATAAATGCATGCTTAAACAGTAAAACTCAACACAGCATTCCCTAGTTCGCTACCCGCTCAGAATTTGGATAGATATTATGACGTGAAGTTTGCACAATCGGGCTTTCGGCTCGTGCAAACTTTCATAAAATCAAACTATATTATATGAGTATAATTTCCATCCGAAAAGTTGAATAATATCAAAAAAATGGTACAAGATTTAGGTATGTTTAGGAAAAAGAATGTTCGGCTGTTTTCCAAACTATAGCCATTACGTTACTAGGACGTCAACTCCGGAGAACGTTAAGCGGCCACTGACCAGTTGTCCACGTGTAGAGGCGACCGCCTTCACTAGCCCGGAGTAAATATCGCGCACCATTGCCAGGTCATCCCACCCGCCAGCTGATGGCCCATCCTGCATCCCAAACTTTTTTTTCCCCGTGGACTCCTTTCCCGTTCTTTTAATTTTCTGTAGACCCCCCCCCCCAGCCTGACTGTCTAAAACTTTGGTGCAATACTGAACAATTTATTTACTGCGTGATGAATTGCTGCTGGTGTGGAAATTTGTAAAAACTTGCACGTTAACGTGTCTGCGTGGACGCAATTCTATTTAAGTGGGCAGTAGGCTTGTCGAGCGAAGCTTACTACGGTGCTTTACTATGCGTGCAGTGTAAATGAACTCCGATCTGTAGACCCCATTTACACCTTACGAACCCTTTTTTTCTCCCTGCCATGGAACCCTGCAAATCAATATGGGCCACTAGGGTCCGTAGGACCACTTTGGGAACCTATGGTGTAGAGGGATCATAAAGGATGATGGCACTTATTTACAACATTTTCATCTATGGATTGCATTGCATTATTGCACAGACAAAGTGATTTGGTCGGTGCTCGGTCGGTTGTCAATTTTATTGTTAAATGTTAATTTTATTGCACTGAGGCAAAGTTGTGCATTTGTACTTATGCTTTCCGTTTTATCATTGTTTTACTGAATTTGATTCAAAATTCATTTTGTAAAATAATACTGAAATACAATATTTAGAGTATGTGTTTGTACAGAAAACTATGTTTTATTTTAATGTATTAATCGCTATCCATAGTCTCTAGTTTCGATTATGATATCATTTCAAATAAGTAAAATTAAATAAATTCAAGGATTCAATTTGGAATACCTTTATTATTGCGTTATTGTACTTTTCAATCTATTGAGGTTATGTTTATTCTCATTATTACAAAGGCTCAGGAGAATAATAATAAATTATCTTCTTGTTTATAGTTATGGCGTCTACTTCCACGGCTGGTGATTCGCAGTCAAGTACTGCACAAAAATCATGGGCTCTGGCAAATAACATGGAGGCAGTATCCAGTATTGATGAGATTTATCGATATGATAAAAAACAACAACAGGACATTCTTGCAGCCAAGCCTTGGGAAAAAGAGTGAGATCTTACACAATCTGAACTGTTAATTTATTTATTTATTATGGTTAGGGTAATACTCTACGAGTCTGCCGCATACCGTTTCCAAAAACATGAATCTATTCATTTATTACATATTTTAGGTTATTGTTATCGGCCCACAAAAATGTATCAAAAGTGAAACGAACAGTTGTCATAGCTAAAAATGCCTATGTAATTACGATGAGGCAGACATTAAACAATTACAATAAAAATATGTTTTCATCTTTAACCGTAACTGCCAAAGAGTGCAATTTCGCTCGTCCTCTTTGTTGTTGAAGTTATTTTTTTAAATATTGTATTCAACTCTTGTGTTTTATTACCATTTACATACTTATGACAATGGTTATGTTTTCATTATTATTTATATTTATATTATATACTGATGTATTAATCGTTTTTGTATTTAATTCGTAGAACTCCATTTAATTAAAAAAAAAAATTATGTAAATCAAATTTAATAATGTTATTATTAAGTTCTGCAAGGATTTTTAGTTTTTTTTATTGTGACAGCTGTTTCGGTGTTCAAGGCCACTTTCAAACTGTCTAAAAAAAATTTCAAACTGTCAAAAAATACTGATATTGCTGATAGTTGCTTTCTATTTTACACAGTTTTTATCGATTTTTTGTACACCCTCTTCTACAAAATATTGTTGGAAATTTTGATATAATATGAGAAAATGAAGTGATTGAGTTGGGGTTGAGTTAATATTTTTCCTCTATCTTTTTCTAGTCCACATTTCTTCAAGGACATAAGAATCTCTGCACTAGCCTTGTTAAAGATGGTAATGCATGCACGGTCCGGAGGCACACTGGAGGTTATGGGTCTCTTGTTAGGTAAGAATTCAATGTTTACATACTGAAGTGAAAAACTTGATGATTTACCAAAGGTTTTATATACAACTTATTTTTGAACAGGAAAAGTGGATGCGAACACCATGCTGGTGATGGATTCCTTTGCCTTGCCGGTGGAAGGAACGGAGACCAGGGTTAATGCCCAAGCCCAGGCTTATGAATATATGACGGCGTACATTGAAGCTGCTAAACAGGTACTAGCATCTTGTCAATCTAATTGAATATTTCACCAATAGTTGTACTTAGTATGTATTGAATCATTTACTATTGGAACAGATTGACTATTTCATGCTTCACCCAGGACAAAATATCTCACACTTGCACATATGTAGTAATATAGATTCTAACATAAACAGTCATCGTCCATCGTATTGATCTTTGTAGCTCAGAACTTCAGATTGAGATTGTTTTGAGTAACTGCCGGTGGTGAGGAGTTTATTGTTGTTGAATAGAATTGCTTCTGTCATGGTCTATTTACATAAGCGAGGAGATATTCGAAAGTGAATCTATCATTGTTGTAACCTTCACCGCTGCCTATATAGCTTCTCCTTTATCATTTGATGTACAAAATTAAATAATAATATTTATTATGATTAGACTAATTGTTAACCATTAAATATCACAGGATGTAATTTGACTTGCATAGTTCCACTTTTAAAAATGGCCTGCAAAAGTTAGCCATATAAAATATATTATAGGTAGGTATCTACTTCAATGCTTGTCCAGATTTGAAAAGATTCTTTTGATAATTTTCTCAACACATCAGTTTCAATTTTGAAATGAATTTTAAAGCTTGTACGGACGTACTCACAAAGAAAATTATGTTGTTTGATATTCGGAATATTTTAAGTGTTGTTTAATTTTCAGGTTGGCCGGCAGGAAAATGCCATCGGGTGGTACCACAGCCACCCTGGCTACGGCTGCTGGCTGTCGGGCATCGATGTCTCCACGCAGATGTTGAATCAAAACTTCCAGGAGCCTTTTGTTGCCATCGTTATCGATCCCGTCAGAACCATCTCAGCTGGCAAAGTATGCCTCGGTGCTTTCAGAACCTACCCCAAGGTACACCACCTGCTTAATTAATTTATGGTTGAATCAAATATTGATGAATATTGAGGAAATGGTTCACCGTTTTTTTTTTTTTATGGAATAATTGTTAAAATCTATGGTTTTTTACTCCATTGTAACATCTTGAAACCTTGCAAATTTTGAGTAAAGGGTTAATTGTAAAGCAGCTCTCCATCAAACAACTGAATTCTGATAGGTTTTGGTAACAACCACGTCAAGTTATTTAATAATAATAATAAATGTTCATTCTGGTATGTGGGGAGGTTAGTACAGTCCCTCACATTCCATACAAAATATGTATGAAAGTAAAAAGTAAATAATAATAAGATAGGTGAATGATACATAACAAAATAAGTACATGTATAATCAGCACATACATAAGTATTTCTCATTAAATTTAACATGTAGTTATGTTAAGGTTGAAAATATGTATATATCAGTGACGTGCAGTCCATAAAGGCTGAAAAGCTGTGCCTACCCCATTGAAAGACATACCATAGAAAATTTAAAAATGCAACGAATTTCGGACCAAAATGTATTTTTTCCATGATTTGGTAAGAATCTTAAACACTCTATGTTTGTCACAATAATCAGCGGAATATGATAATAAAATGGCAATTTTCAAATATTCAATGCATATTCTTTATTGTTATAAAAAAAGAAAATAATAAAACATTATTATTATTATTCATACTCGAAATGCACACAGCCTACCTTTCTTTGTTCATAGGGCAATGCACGCCACTGGTGCATAAAACAAAATAGCTCTTTTCTTAAAATATGATATGGTAAGATTAAAGGGACGCTTAGATGGTTCGGGCATGTAGAGAGAATGAACGATGAAAGGAGTGTAAGAAGAATGTATGATGCGAATGTGAATGGAAGAAGAAGCCGGGGACCCCCGAGGGAGACATGGCACGATCAAGTGAATCAAATACTTGAGTCGGGTCATGTCAGAAGTCGGAATAACAGAAGAGAATGTATGAGGCATTGTATGAATGTGAATGAAGCAAGAAGTGTATACCAAGATCTAGTTGTTTGGCGGTCTGTCCTCTCTGCCTACCCCTGTGGAGAAACGGCGTGAGGGTTAGTTAGTTTCAAGCACAAGAGATCCATGGCAGTTTGGTTATAGTCGGGAGACTATTTTTACCTGATTTTGCAATGTTGTGTTGCTTGTTTTATTCAATTTACTGTTTTTTCATAAATATTTTTTTAATTGTAGGGTTACAAACCGGCTAACGAGGAGCCATCTGAGTACCAGACTATTCCATTGAATAAGATTGAGGACTTCGGAGTGCACTGCAAGCAATACTACTCCCTGGAGGTGTCTTACTTCAAGTCCTCTCTGGACAGAAGGCTCCTGGACTCTCTGTGGAACAAGTATTGGGTCAACACCCTGAGCAGTTCCAGCCTGATCACCAATGCAGATTATACAACAGGACAGATATTCGATTTGTCTGATAAGTTAGAACAGTCGGAGGTTGCTCTTGGTAAGTAAATATGTACATACTTTTTTTTATTTTTATATGATTGCCGCACAAGACCCAACTGCTCCCAACCGTCTGGAGCCAGTGAGACTATGGCATCCCCAATTGGGGAATGTTGTGAGGCTGAAGGTATTGGGAGGGGAAGGAGAAGGGGAAATGCCTGGTTATCTTTCAAACAATTTACAAAATTCAATATCTTCACCACCATCATCGGAATTACAAACCTTGCAGAGTCCTGACCACCTTTAGGAATTACCTCCATCTCCTTTTGCCTAAGGATGCAGTTGTTTGCTTACACACTTGATAGCTACGATTCTTGGCTACGAATCCGGAGGCCGCGGGTTCAAATTCCGGCATGCGCAAGTAAATTTTATTTGATTAATTTGTGTTATTTCACAATTTATTCATTTAAAATAATATATGGTATATTTGTGGCACGCTCCAGAGTGGTTGATACTTTCAATATCGTCCTGATGAAAGACCACCATTCAGAATCGAAACGTTACTGAAATGGCTTTAGCTTGTTTGGTGACCAGATCTGAATACCCACCTTCCTTCCCTCCCCACTACCTGCAACCTCAGAACATAACGTAACAATACCTTACTAGAATATCAAGCTGCTTATCACATTGTTGTCAGAACTGAAGGAGAGGTGAGCAAAAACAACAAATTAATTTGCAAAATGTCTCTATTTGCTAAGCTGTGTGCTAAGGTAGTTTCGCTTGAAGCGCCCGACCGCATGATACCATTACAGGGGTTCGAAACCGCGAAACTACAAAAGCGCAGATAAACCTAAAAAAAATATAGCTAACTAAAATAAAAAAAGAGGAAAAGAGTTGCTTTAGGCAAGCTGAAATCAATGTAATTCCTCAAATTTCTCCCAAACCAGACGACCCTGAAGACGACGACAAGAGTGTCTGGGTAACGAAAACCTGGAAACCATGAATGCTCAAGCCTGTCAACCATGAATGCTCAAGCCTGTCCGCATTATCAAAGGGACCGAGGCTGATTCAACATTGCGTGCTAGTTTTACGTACACGCTTGGCCATTCTGCACGGAAACAGAAGTGGAAAACATTGCAAACTTTATTAATTCCCAGGGAATCAGCCGTGACCAAGTCAAAGTAGTTAAGTTACAAGCCCGCGTAAACTACAGCTCATTCAAAATCAAACAGAAGAATCCAAAGATAAACTCCTGAATCTAGAAGTCTGACCCGCTGGCATATCTGTCAACAAATTTAAATGTCCTTTCAATAATAATTCGAAACAGGAACAGACAAAGAGTTCCTCCGTATAATGGATCGGTTAGGACTGACATATCAAAATATAAGAGGTCTAAATACAAAAATGAATGAGTTTAAAACAAACATATTAGCACAAAATGTCAACATTTTTGCACTAACAGAGACATGGTTGAGCACCTCTGTCCAAGATGTCAAGCTATTTGACAATAGATATGAAGTCCATCGGTGGGACAGAAACAATGCGAGTGTATCGGCAGCTGGTGCAGGTAGGAGCGCCGCCGCCACAGTGTTATGCGGAGGGCGCGTGTGCTTAGCTATACGGAAGTCGATTGTCCCAACGCATGTGTGAATTAGAGACGGAAGGCGAAAATATTTGGGTTAAAATTACCAAAAATAATTTCACTGCACTTGTTTGTGTCGTATACTTTTACTGCACAGATGACAGAGACACTTGTATTTAATTTTATGAACATTTTAATAATAAAGGAAGCTTCCTGCTCAGCAAAAACATTATCATTATGGGGGACTTAAACCTGCGTAACAAGCCAGATGTTTTGCTAGACCACATTTGTTTTATTTAGTCAAATAAACTGCAGAAACACAATTTAACATCAATATACTCGATTTGGTGTTAAGCAACATAAACATTTGTGGTGTGATATACAGTGATAAATCATTGGTCAAAAAAGAGAAGGAGTTGGGCCGTTGCAGTAACGGCATATAAAATTATGCATAGTTTGATACAGTCCATACCTCTAGGAATGCCATAAGCTGTTTGTACCAAACAACTACTGTCAGGGATGGCACCACGATCTTATATGCATACCGCATAGAACAGACATGTTGACTTAGCACAGCATGATAAGGGGTATGGTAATGCTAAATAACATCTCTCTTAATATCTTAAACAAACCATGAAGGTTTAAAAAAAAAAATCTTGTCTTTATAATTTCATACACATTATTGTTTTATTCTTGTGTATAGTAAATGGATGCAGTCTGTTATACACAATAATAATAATTTTTTAAATACCCCAATTAGGGATGCCATAGTCTCACTGACTCCAAATGGTTGGGAGCAGCTGGGACTTTTGTGCGGAACGGTACTCACATAAAAAAAAAAACTTAACCACCTAAATTAAGGTCTTTACACCTCCTCGTCCTGCAGGGTTATTACTCAATATTATCACTACGCCTGCTTTCCATTTTTCGGGAGTAAATTCTTGTAAAAGCATTACGAAATCTAAAATTCAATAGAAGATCTTAAGAGGAACGGCTGCGCGGCCTGTCTCATACAAAACTTAATTTTGGATTTGAGGCCAAAATACTCATCTAAATCTAATGTTCTTTTTTTTCATCAAAAAGTATAGTAAATATCTAGTACGGATTGGAAGTAATTTATTTATTTTTGTTTTAAATTATGAAATATGGCCATTAAAGGAATTGATTTTTCACGATTTTAGAGGCACTTTTAACAATTATTTGGGGGCTAACGATGATCTAAAAAAAAGTTTTACCCATCTACTTTGAAAATATAATGAAATGCAAAATATATATATATTTTTTTAAATATTAAAATAAGCATTATGGTGGACTTTAAATTAAATTAAAAATGACCAATTTACGTTGGAACACAAATTTGCTGTACATAATTTAAAATATCAACCCGAAAAAAGGTTTTTTTTTAAAAATGTTTTGTGTTTTATATTTATTTTTATTTACGTTATCATATTTACATAGCAAATATGATCATTTAAAAAAAAAATAGAGTAAACCTGCAAATAATTAGGTTGCCTCTAAAATTATGAAATTTTTTTTTTCATGGCATACACTTCATAATTTAAAACAACAATAAATAAAATACTTCTCATGCGTACTAGATATTTATTAAACCTTTAGTTAAAAAAATACATCATTCAGATTAGATGGGTATTTTGGCCTCAAATCCAAAATTAAGTTATGTATGAAACAGGCAGCACAGCCGTTCCTTTTAAATCTAAATGCAGTTCTGCTACCGTAATATAAATACATTTTCAATCAATTTCCATGTTTAAATTTGTAATTTGCCTTGGCTAAATACCTTATGATTGGCACTCTGATGTAGCTGGCAAATGTTAGGATGTTCACCGGGCAGCTAATGTTGATAAGTGAAGTATGACAATAAATCAGGATGTTTTTACTTGTTTGATTGCTTATCTTTGTGCATGTATGTTGTAGGGCGCGGTGGATTCATCGTGGGCGGTTCCGATCCCCACGAAAAGCGGACTGAAGATAAGCTGATGAAGGCCACTAAAGATTCTTGTAAAACCACCATAGAGGTCATCCATGGACTGATGGCACAGATGATTAAAGATAGACTTTTCAACAGCGTCTCCGGCAAACCTGACAATTCTATGACCGAATAATAATCTTTTTGCTCATGTCTGTTTTTATATATTTGCATTAATAAACATTAATTTAAGTAAAACCATTGATTATGTCCTCCATGCATCCTACGAACCTAATCCAAATAGAAAATAGCATTTCAATGTTGCAAGTTTCCTTGTCCATTATACAGTCTCATATCACGTATGAATGAATAAATAAAAATTGTTTATATTATATTTTTTGTGAATTTTTTATTCATTTAAGTAAAATGTCAAAATAATAGCTTATAGACTACATTACCAATGGTTCTGAGAAATTGATAGTTAAAAATAAATTGACGCAATATTATAAAATTAAAGTTGTCAGTTTTTCATTAACATTTTTAAATATCTTGCAGTATATAACAATAATTTTTTTGTTTTTGTAAGCACCGAAAATTAAAATTATGCTATTGTATATCACCTAAAAGCAGATATCTACAAGATGCATTAAATGTATTGCATAGTGTGTTTGTCTTCATGGATTGGATGAGAGTGTATTACAAACCTACCATTCGAGCAACCTATTTCAGAAAATCTGCACATTCTTTCTAACTTTGTAATAGAATGCTCTAAATATAAAATACTGTGAAATGTTAAATTAAATAATAATTAAAATTAATTTTTTCAGCAGCAGTAAATGATAATAATTTAATGCTCTAATATTTAAAAGATAGCCATAAGTATTGACTATTATTTAATGATAAATTTGATTTTAGTGTTGAGGTGTTACACTTCATACTTACAAGTAGTCCAATATCATATGTATGAATAAAAATAATAAAATATTTTTAGATAACAAACAAGGGCTCACAAATTATCAGTCTATACAATTATCTAAAGTTTTCAATATTATGTAATGCGGTTTTATAAAGTATTTGCTCAAAACACATTACTCCAACTGAAATAGTGCAATTTTAGTTACACATCATTTAGCATAATTCTAAAAAATACATATGTATTGGAATGTTAACATAATTCTGCCCAAAGAAATTGTGAACTAATTTATACTAAGTACAAGTGTCAAGCGATTATGCTGCACGTTAAATCCATATAGAAAAATAAACCATTTTCACTCTGTAAAGGCTTTTACATGACGTCAGCTCACCTGTTTATGTATGCTGTCTAGAATAAGGCCGCAGGGATAGCAAATTTGTAAGCTAATGATATAGAATATGTCCCGGATAGTAACTTAGTGCCGTGCATTTAACACAATGGAAATGAGGGTTGAATGCAAAAGGCATTCAAGTAACACTACTTTGATTGATAATATGATACAAAATTTAAATTTGAAAGTCAATTATTATTAACACGGAGTTTCTTCAATCATTTAAGGAGTGGAGTCACCCCCACTATATTACATATTCCGCCAGCGACAGTTACAAAGTAAGTTTAGTGTGGCACTGTATTGACTTTCCCATTTTACCGTGTTGGGGTGTTCTGAAATGTATCCAAAAAGGTACTACTACTCCATATTGAAACAACACATCTTGACAGTGTTCAGTGACTAAATCCGAATTTCAAGACTACTTCTTTTTCCTGTTTTCTCAACTCCCCTCCTCTGACCATAACTAGCATTACATAATATTATGTTACTAGCCTTCCCATATTTCAACTATGAAATGGTCCGAGGATGCCTATTATCACATTAGTTATGGTAAGAAAAAAAAAACAAATGTGATTAAGAAAATGAATAAATGAATTTGTTATTTTATTTCAGTATCATTTTTTAACAATATTCTTGATTTAAAATTTTTTACATTTAATAAGTAGAAGTAATACATAATATAAATTTAACATATTCTTATGGTTCTCAATGTTTTTACAGTGTTATATTTTTCTATATTATAATAATGCTAAATTAAAAATTTAAACAAAGAAAAGATAACAATTTTACAATAACAAATAATTTTGCTGATAATTTAAAGTCACTAGAAATTTAAGTATTTTTTAACAATAATTATGAACATGAAAGTTATTGCAAAATTGATGTACAAATATCCCAATATTGTTAGATATCTCTGCATAATTCGTACTGATACTGATCAAATATTGCTTTATTGTTGTTTCGCTTCACCAGAATAATAATATACAGTCCATGTTGTGTCGGGTGGAGTCAAAACTGGAATACGTAGGTACTAGCTTATTTGAATTAACTTAAGTGAGAACTTGTTGTGTTGTTTAAATCCTGAAATAACACAAAAGCATTGTATGCCAAAAGGAGATTGTCTTTTTATGAATATGACAAAATATACTTATCGCACAAGTATTTACATGACGAGACTGATAGAGTTTAGCAAACACAAAACATTCTGGCAGGAGTAGGTGACGCCTCGAGGGGGAGCTGCTGGAAGCATACTCTTTCCGCGACTCCTCGCAGCTCCGGGATGCGCGGGCTGGCCACACGGCGGGTCAGTTCCATGTGTCCATGGAGAAGTTGTTCACTTCCGCCTGCTCCAGCACCGGGACGCCGTCTAGGGTATACGAGAGCCTGATCCTCAAGCGGAGAGTGGCCTGGAATACATATATTTAATGAGTCATAAAAATGTACAGCCGATTTGAGGAAAAGCAATAAAATATTAATAAAGGAGCAACTGTAACTAGGTTTTTGGATTACTAGAGAGTGATATGCGCATACTGCTTCAGAAATACAACGATAAACTCACCTTGGTTGTGTTAGTAATTTTGAGGACTTGGGTAACTTCCCCTTGGGAAGTAAGGACGGTTCCTGATGGAGACAGCATTTGCAGCTGGAATGTCTGAAAAATATAAGATAATCAGTAAGTCGGACTTGAGTTAATAATTTATTGTACAGTATAAGCTGCATTAACACTAACGGCCGTTCTTCCCAACTTTTCAAATAATCAATCTGAGTCACTGATCAGCCAATTATTCACTCTGTTTGCCTGTTTCCATGCATTTTTTATCCTAAATTGTCTATGGAAGATCTCGCCCACTATAAAATAGTGCCCGCCCACTTTCATACACGATAAAATAGTACCCACCCACTTTTAGGACAATAAAGTGACATCAAAGTAAAAAATTTCAATGTAAAATTAACATAGATGAGTTAGTATTGTATTTATTGTGAATACATATCACCTGTTTTAGAAACTAATACATAGACTAACATTTTATACTTCACAAAAGTGTGTTAACCGCTTCATGCTCGGGTTTTTTTTCATAAATAGAACTAAAAACTTCAGGTTATTTTATTTTAAAAGCAAAAAAAAAAGCAATAAAAATGTAAAAAAAAAACTTAACCGAACACAAAAAAAAACAAGTCTATAATAATAATAAAACAAATCTAAAACTATGTTCAAATGTCATTATTAGTTTAAAATCTATTTTACACCATTCAAAGATTTATTTCCTTTTTCGAATATCAAAACATGTTTTTTTTGTATGTTTTAAACAAAAGTGAAGAGAACCTAACTTATTTTACTTGTAATAAGCTACGTTTTGTCTTGTTTTTTCACAGACCAGAAACGTCAAATGTACGAAACGAATAATGTGCTTTGGCAGCATTACCAAAAGTCAAGCTAACTCTTTATTTTCAAAATATTTTTAACCACTTCATACTTTTGAACGATCAGTGCTTGTGGGTTGCGCATGTGTCGTATTGTGCCAACCCGAGCACTGCTTGCGTGTTCGACTTGTTTGCGTTACATAAGATAAACAAAAAACTGAGATCGCCAGTTGCCACTTGACGCTCATAAAGCAAATCATTTCTTCTGTTTTAATTTATGTTAAAACATAATAAACTAATAATGACATTTCAGAGACGTTCATTCACCCATTCACTTTTTATAAATAGTCCTCTGTTGATGGGAACTTAACCCACAAAAATCGATATCCTAAATTCGATTGAGAATTTTGTTGGGAAGAGTGTATTTGTGCAGTTGAATAGTGTTGAGGCAGAATTTCAGCTCAACAGTAGCTCAGTAGGGTTGGGAAGAATGGCCGTTAGGCCTCGCACAGACAGTTTGTCGGCCACGAAAAAGAAGTCACTTGTGAATGGCTGTACATGTTTATGGTACAGCTTAGATGAGATGCAAGCTGTCGCCATCACAGGTGGCAGTAGTTATGACTCACCAAGCCTGTTATTAAATAGTGGTCACTCTTCACAAGAGAATTGGTTTGCATTTCTTGTGGCCCTCCACTCCCCGGTTGTACTCGCGTTTCTAGTGTCGAACTATCGCCAGCTTAAACAGCTGCAAGTTACGTCAGTTCCGGTCAGTTGTCGTGACAGTCTGTCGCCTGTACTGATCACAAAATAAACATTCGTCTGAGTGTAGCCTAAAAGAGTTTTTATCTGCTAACTATGAAGTGCAGGCAGCAAAATTAGTTGCTTACATTATCTATGAACGCGTGCACATGGTGTAATGTGAATACTCTCTTCTGTGCCGTACCTGCCACTATACGCGTCTGCACTGCACGGTGCTGGTAGATGTGAATATATCTTTGTGGGCTATTTGCATCCCGACCGGAGCAGGGCTAAAAGAGTAGGTCAATAAAGTTACCTTTGGGACAGCAGCTTGGAATAAGAAGTCAGTCATGGTGGATAGTAGGCTGTTGTGTGCAGACATTGTTATTTTGACAGTGTCACTTTGTTCCGTGCTCTTCTCCAAAGCAAACATGATTTTAAGTCCATTTTTGTTAAAAGCAGTCATCGAAGGAAGTTCTGAAAACAAAACATGAGGGTGGAAGAATTAGGAATCAGTGCAATATATAAACAAATAAAAACTATGGACATGAATATTACGACGTTTGATAATGACTATTGTATAATACGTAATTACATTGCACTGAGAAAATAATAGATTCTATTACCTTTAGGTTGTTCAATGATGTTGGAAGAGAAGAGGCCATCAACGAGGAAGTTGGAGTTATTTTGAACAGGTGATCCCAGGCCAAACATCTGCGGGGTGGAAGTCATGTTGTTGTTAACAAGGCTAGCTGCCATATTGGAGTTGATCATGACGTCTGAGTGACGGTTCAAGTCAAAGGTGTTGTCCGTGTTCATTGGTAAGGACGGTGTGTTCAGATCAAGTCCTCCCAGAAGGTCCAGTAAGTTCTATACAAATTAAATATTTCATGCATTAGCAATGAAATTAACAACAAAATAGATAATACATATGTATTCGACAATGCAATGTTATTAAAGATATTACCTGATTGTTGGAGGAACCATTTGTATCAATGATGCCACTTTTTTGTGAGATTTGTAAACTATCTCCATTGCTGATAATGTCTGTTCCTCCCAAAAGATCAAGTAGTGCATTCTGTAATAAGAAACACAATGTTTTTTAACTGTCATAATAACAAAAAAAGAGAGCTTTTGATCGAGTTTGAGATATATTGCCTCCTACTGCCATCATAGGGTTTAGTTTTTTTTACACAGAATAATCTTCTCAAGCTTGCTGTAAAATCAGATAACAAAATAATCATTAATTTTACCTCTTCTTCTATCCGATGGGATGTAGGACTGTTGACAGTAGAGTTGTCATCTCCATTAAGGTGGAGCACCACATCTTCATTAGCATCATCACTATTGGCTTTGTCCTGTATTTCCAGAGGTGGCATTCGCTCTAGTAGGGCCCCCCGGAGAGGGGCGTGACGCCGGAACAACTGGGAGAACTCCACCCCCCTCTGCTGCAGCTCTACGTTCAGGTGAGAGCCAAACGTGTCGATGATTTGGCGTATTTTCCTATAGAACGGCAATCTTTTAATAATTATTATTAAATACGTAAAATTCACTACAAAACAAAGAAGAAAAATACAAACAAACATTAATGGGAAATAAAACATTAATAATACTATTTATACTAGGAGAAAAATAAAATAAGTAGGAGATAGTTGAACAATAATTTCAAATTAAAAACAGTTTTTTTTAAGGCATCCAAAAAGGGTTAACATCACTAGTGTTTGAAACAAAAACAAATTATGTTACTAATGGTTATGGGTAAAGTATAAAATGCATTCACAATACATTGATCGGTCAGTTGCTGAGTTGGCATCATGTTGGGTTCCCCACCCAGGCGTCGTTAGTTCAATTTTTCTGCTGGCTAAATCCTCCATCACGACACAAGCAACATTTTCCACTTAGTGTGATTGTAGTAGATTTAAAAATATTGTGGGGTTATTCGTAACCCGTAATGTTCATCTTTTTTTAAAAATTAAATTAAATTGACTTACTCATCTCCGTTTGTAAATCTTGTGGATAACTTAGTTAACGACAAGAGTAAATATTGTTTTGTAGTAACAGATATTTGTGTTGACCATAACAGCTTTTGGTAAACATCCACAACCTGTTCCTCCGTGGGAGTCTCAATGTCATCTGAAAGACAAAAACAAACAGGTAAAATGAATTCACATTATCATTAAAAATGCATAGGATGTACATAATAAATAAAATACACAAGTCACACGGGAAATAATGTTTAAGTAAGTTTGTTACACACACAATACAGGTACACATCTGAGCAAGGATTTTTCTTTACTAAATGTATTTTTAGCATTGTTTAAAACTTAGGGTAGCTTCTAGCAGTTAGTTTGTTTCTATGGAAGCAGACCAAGAGCTTATAGATCAAAAACATACATGTCCGGTTTTATGTCAGTTTCATGCCGATTCTACTTGAAAATATCGCCTAAACCAAAAATTAGACTACCTGGATCAAACCTTTTTCAACATTAAAATTATTTTATCATATCACCATAAATTACGAGATAATCCAGTTAAAACTAGCTGCAGCGAGAGTCGCCACCCTACAAAATTATTTTTACTATGAAAACCAACTTTAGAAAAAGTTTTTACATTTCATTTTATCTGATTTTTTTTGTCTTCCGAGGGAGAGAGAACCCTGGAAAATATTTGTCTGTCTGTCTGTCCTCGATTTTTCAGACACAGACTTGGCCCATACGTGGTTGTGCTTTGAAATACATATATGTTTTCACAGAAAATTTTAATTAAAAAAAAAAAGAGTTTTAAACTATAATATAGAAATAAATCTGGCAAGTGACGTCATAGTTGCATAGTTGCTCCCTCAGTTTATTTAGAACAATGTGTGAGAAAGAGACGATGGTAGCTTTGCCACCACCTCCAGCTGTCAAGTTATTAGTTATGTTAGCGAGTACTCACTAGCGGGGTTAAACCATCGCCTTTACGTAAATTTGAAGCCAACCCCTAGTTATTCACCTTCGAAAACGTTAATTTTGATCGAACAATTTCTCGAAATGCGTGTCTTTGAACAAAAATGTCATAACAAATACGTTTTGTTAGAATTTGGTCGATGTTCAAACGTAATTAACATTTTTATAAATCGACATACCCTTTATTTACATTTTTAATAGTATTTAAATTCATTACCTGTTTTGTTTTTCTTGTGAAATTGTGTTGTTTTTAACATTATTAACTCGCAACTTCCATTTATTTACGTTTTTAACTGCGTACCTATCTCACAATATGTCGAGTTTGCAGGTCGCGGCTCTTGCCGGTTTTGTTTTTCTTGTGAAATTGTGTTGTTTTTAACATTATTAACTCGCAATTCCCATTTATTTACGTTTTTAACTGCGTACCTATCTCACAATATGTCGAGTTTGCAGGTCGCGGCCCTTGCCGGTTTTGTTTTTCGGAACGCGATTCAAGCAATGTCTAGTGAAAAAATTATGATATTGATATTGCAGAAAATATTGTATTTTTTCAAAATATTACTTGATGATAAATCAGAATTTGAAAGGCGTATCGGTGACCATCGCGATTTCAATAAATTACATGGGAATATTTAAATAATGCCGACATCTTTAAAAAAAATAAATAACAATATTCATGTTTTTGTAAAAAGTTGGGATTTTCATGGGAATATGTCAAATATTTTCATAAATCTCTTTTCAAAAAATGTTGTGTGGGAAATGTGACTGTCAGAAAATTTTTTATCCAGTTAAAGTTATGAAACTGGCTGTAAGTTGTAATAATTTCATTACCAAATTCATTTGCGAGTGTTAAATTGAGTTGAATTTTCGACATGTGCGTAAAATCCAATATTATTTCCACTAAAGAAAATATTGTAATACATATATGGAGAAGAAAAGAGACATTTGTAGATTTTTCAGATCAAAATAATGACAGAAATGAGGTTTGATGGTTTTTCAAAGTAAGGAACAGTTCTACAGTTTATTCACATTAAATGGTTCGTTGGTTTTACTGTATATTGAACCCCTCTCTTACAGATACAAGCGGAATCTATGTTATAAAAGGCATTAAAGTCATTATTCTTCCTCCTTTTTTTAGAAACTAGCCACCAACAATAACTTGGATTCTGTGTCCGTCCGGGTGGGTCTTTTGGGATGTAGATTCAGTTGGTAGAAATTTATTGTTAACAATGGTGTGAATAAATTAAGATATTATAAAATGTAAGAAATCTCCGTATAATATAAAATATGGGCCAGAAGACTAAATATTCAAAACAAGCATTTTATAATCTTATGACCACCGTCAAACTGGGTAAATTTCTGATTGATATATATATTTATTTATTTTACGCGCCGCTATATGCCTTCGTCAGCAGGGTCCGTATTTATTTATCTACGTTATATTTTGTTCGGCAATGTTAACCTGTTAACTGGGGGGATTGCCTTCAAATCCAAAATTAAGTTTTGTATGAAACAGGCTGCGCGCGCAGCAGTTCCTCTTAAATTCATATCGATGCATGTACCGATGACTCACACATTCGTAAAACGTAAAACTAGATCCCGCCCGTTCAAGGGTAGAACATATATTTCGAAGAAGTTTTGATACGTACTACCCGTACTCGATACTGTTTACATTTGACGTATAAATACGTCACGCTCGGTTAACAGGTTAATTGAACGTAACCTCCGAGGCTACTTCAAATTGCGTAAACGTTGCTTCTACGACAAAGCCACATAAGAACATGCCATATTAGAATATGTGACATTTTTCAAAAGGACGACATTATATACACTCCACAAATAAAACAAAAATACATTATCTTTGTTTTACCACAAAACAATATTATTGTATTTATTTTGTAACTAACTGTAGTATCCGGAGTTACCCAGAGCTATGAATGGTTGTGTTAACCCCACCCAGTAATTTTCCTCTTATTTTGAATGTCAAAGTGCAAAATTTCATCAAGAGTACCAAATTTCTACTTTACGAGGTGAGAACGGGGGATGTGGAGTGGTTTTTCGAAATCTCACGTAGACAGTGTTTCGAAAGTCAATTGTTCAAAATTTCATCAAGCTCGGAATAAAACTGTAGATTTGTATACAAAACAAACACACATGGCCTGGGACATTCTTCTTTATACAATAGATTATGTTTTATGGTAAAATAAAATATTATGGTGTTTTTTTTTTTACCTTCAGCGTCAGCTGTGCTGGGGTCCACTAGCATATCACCGTATTCGCCGATGACCCAGGCAGCGGCTTGCAGCAGAGGCTGGCGATCAGGGGCTGATGCGGAGCTCAGCGAGGTCCAGAGCCGGCGCGCCGCCCGCCCCTGCAGCGAGGGGTCGCCGCAGCCCGACACCAACTGGATGGTACAGGATACCATGTCGTCCCGAACGTAATTGCCTGCCTGGAAAATTAAATAGTCATATACAGTGAAACTTTCTTAAAAGGTTTTCAAAGAGATCGGAAAAAAAAACTTCTTGTGGGATAAATAGGGTCATCTTTTAAATTCCTTTCTTCTAGGGATCAATAATTCAAATGAAATTGTACTTACAGCTATTAAGACTTTGAGTAAAGTGTCGAGGTGCCATCTCTTGGTGGGCGCGTACTTCTCAGCAGAAAACACAATGGCACTGGCGCACTGAGCCTTAAAGTCGGGATCCGAGCGCTCCAGGAAAGCGAGTAACTCCTTCATCATTGTTTTTACATTTTGCGCATTCACCAATGCAAAGGACAGCTCCATTGCTCTTCGTCTGATGGACACATCGGGATCCTGCCAAAAAGAGGTTGATTAAATAACAAAAATAATACATATTATGCAAACAGCTATTTAATTTTACTTGCCCCACCACCGTTGCTAAGAAGTTCATTAATTCAGAACTTCCACATTTACGGAAGCAGAAGTTGTCCGTTACATCTCTAATACTAGCTTTCCTATCTGACTTTCCCCAAAATTTGGATTGAAAGATATGAAGCCAATAATATGGAATCTTGTTTTATATTAACAGTAAGACATTCATCTTAAATATATATTTTAAAGCTTATGATGGAAATGACATTGCAAGCTGAAAAGCTTGGCCTACATATTCCAAACAGAAGCAACTTTACAAATTTCATAATGTCAGAGCTAAGTGTTCAAGAGCCTTTTGTGGGACACACCGACAGAATTTCCGCTTTATAGATAAGATGTTATTCCCTATCTCAAAAAAATTTAAAGCTGGAAATTTAATTGAAATTTTATATAAAGCATCTAGTTTCCGATAGAAAATGATGAACATAAAATAAGAACCAAAAATTAACCTTTAAGCATTCCAAAATGGTGGTTCTATGCCTCTGTACGGCTGAAGTATCCACGTGGACAGTTCGCAGCAGGGTATTCAAGGCCACATAGCGGATATTTTTATCATTATTCAGCAGGAACCGGCCCAGGATATTGATAGCCAGCACCCGCAAGCTGCTCTCCGACTTGATGTCCATTATAGACAAGACAGTCTCGTAGAGGATAGTGTTGCCAACGTTCTTGCTGGTCTCCGTGTTGGTGGCCACCTGGGCCAGGATGTCGTTCATGGCTTCCGACGCCTCGGCATCGTTCTTGCCCAGGATGCGGAGAAGGCGAAGAATCTTCACCTGAAAGGTAACATGATTTAATTTAATGCAAAATTATATAATGCAACTTTATGGGCACAATATTCACTTTGTACAGGATTTAATTTTTCACGTTTACATACTTATCTCTTCAGGCAGTCAAAAGGGGAACTATCGAAAGACCTATTTTTACTACCCGACTTTGCTCCAGTTCCCCAAAACTCTTTCTTTATTGTGAAAATAATATATGCACATGGCAATATTTTTGACAGTTAAATGAATAAATATGTACTTTAAAGCTCATAATGGAAATGACATTGCAAGATGAGAATAGTTGCTTAGACCTATAAATTCTAGGCAGAAAAAAGCTCTACAAATTTCATGGCATCAGCTCACCGTTCAGGAGGTTTTAGAGGGACAAAAACTTTTTTTTTTAATAGTTTTAACGTGGAGAGATGAGTGATGATTTAAAAAAAAAATGTAAATCTAATTTAATAATGTTATTATTAAATTTTCCAAGTATTTTAGTTTTTTATTATTGTGACAGCTGTTTCGGTGTTAAAACCATTTTCAAACTGTGGTTAGGCCACATTGAGACGACTTATTTGATTCTATTTAACCCCCACCCAAATTCAATTTTCTGGTGCCTAAAATGATTTATTACTGGTTAAACTGATTTACTGAGAAAACAATTGTGATAATAGATTCTCTATTCTGTGATTCTCTACTCTATACAGTCGAAATCTGTTTTCCCCGCATTAAATTTAAAAAAAAAAAATTAAATGGACTTCTATGAATTAAACACAAAAACAATTAATTAGTGATAATGACCATTCTGATTTAGTTATGTAAATACATAGTAAATTCTTATACATATTCGTATAAAGAATTTATCTTGCAAATGATTGTCAGTTCATACAAATAAATCAGTTTACAACTTGTTCATTGATGAATCAAAATGAGTAATGTTCAATTTGACAGACAAAAGAAGAATAGAATGGCCAAGTAAATAAACAATTATCTTAACTAGTCAACCGGGTCAATTACAATGGAAAACTAACGCAATTCTATTAGGCACAGTAAACTACTCAATCATTGTTGTTTATATCAGTTGTTTTTGATCAGGCAGATGGCAGATGGCAGACAACGAGATACCGATGTTATAACAACATCACAATGTAATTTTCATATTATGACGCAAATTTATTTATATATGTATGTTAGTACTAGGACGAATGACCTTTTTTTAGTTTTTTGCAAATTTTCCAGAACAAAAAAGTTGGGATTGTAATGACTGAAAATATCTATAGATACCTACATATTTTAAATACAATTTTTTGCTATGGAAGATCAGAAGGAAAGTCTCGATATAGGTCGTGCAATTTAGAGTTGAGGCAAACAACACAGACTGTGCGTATTGGTGCATATTTATACACTTTCAACAATGATGTTCGTGCCAAACGTCACTGGGAAACAGTCTTTTGTCCTGCTTACGCCTACTTATTGTTATTAGCAAGAAAGGGACAACAAGTGTACATATGCGATCACAGAATTTGAATATGTATTGATAAAGTTTTACAGTGTGTTTTTTATTATTTTTATGAAAACGAACTTTAATTTTTCACTAGAATTTTCTGTTTTGAAGTAAAATAACAAGTTTGAAGCATGCTGTATGCAAGCGATGCGTCTGTGTGAGTACTGTGTTCGCCTCAAGTCTAGTTGCGATATCTGTAAGCCACAGGCATGCCTGTAAACAATATAGTTTACCTGTAAAAATGGATCTGAAACTCCACTGACGTCGTGTTCAGGAGAATATCCGGCCAGAATCAAATTCTTTAATATCCTCACCAAGTTAGGAACAATCTGAAAAATGAATAATAACAAAATAATGTTTTTGGTAATATTATTGAGGCACTTTATATTTATGACAGAGGAAAAAGTTTTACAAGAAAATTGATAGCATCAAAAGCCTGCTCAGTAGATACTGAAAATATGCTTTTCTAAGTACAGTGAAACCCGTATTTTACGTCCCCGGATTTAACGTTTTCCCGCCAATTACGTGTTGTTATTTCAGTCCCGATGTATTTTAGTACATTTATTACCCGATTTTTACGTTTTTTTCCCGCAATTTACGTAGAAAATATTCAAAATGTGTGATTTACGCGCGCTTGACAATGAGTCGGCGCAGAAGACACATGTTTATCTGTCGTGCCGTGATTGATCGGCCGTACGGCGCGAAACGCCGTGATTGGCTGCCCACTTTCAATTTTAGCTATCTGTGCCGTGATTGGACATGACATGACAATGCGCCGGCGCAGTTGTCACATTTGTGGCGTTCAAAACGAAACTTTTAAATGTATATATACAATTGAAAAAGAATTAGAGAAAAAAAAATTAAACAAACTAATCTACATGATTTTTTTAATAATATATGAAATATTTTTTCAATACAAAAAAATTCAACAAATATGATTTTTTAATAAAAAAAAATTAAATGTTTTTTTTCAATACTCAACTAATCTACCTACATGATTTTTTTTTTATAAAAATAAAATATGTATTGTTTTTTCAACCAAAAAAATTAACAAAGATTATTTTAAAAAAAAATGTTTTTTTCATTTCCCCCGATTTACATTTTCCCTCCATTTAAGTTTTTTTTTTTCAGTCCCTTGAAAAACGCAAAATAGGGGTTTTACTGTATGTACTTTATTTTATAAGTACTGTTAAAAAATATACAGTTTCGTGTTAAATGATATTCATAATAAACAACACAGAGAAATCAATTTCCACTGAGAATAAACCCAAAACACCATCATGCAGAATGTTTGCTTTTGAATTGCTTCATCAATTACCATCACCTTAAAACAACCAACTAAAATTACAAGAGAATTCGACCTTCAAAATTTATAGAAAGTGTGAAAGATCTTTTATGTAGGTACCAAAAAACATTGGTTATGCACATTGGAGTTGGATCGCTCTGAATTTAACTTAACCCGATTAACTCAATTTTGAGTTGATTTTTAGTTTTAGTTGGCAAAATTTAATACCCATCCATAGCAGTATTGATTCTCTAGAATTATCCGTAAATTTGGCAAATCAGTGGACAATTTTTTAACTTTAATAAGCCTGGTTCAATTTAGAGGGTGTACATGCAAACGGAATTTATTTTACAATCTAATTTATTGTCTAAATATGAGAACAATGTTTTAGATACACTTCTTGGTTACCACATCATGCAAATAATGCGATGAAGGGTAATTTAATTAAAATTGGATGAAAATAAAATGTGTTATTTTATTAAATAATCACTTAAAAAATAATTTTAAAAAGCTCCTGATGTATTCATATTATAATTGTTATATTAAGCAAATAATCCCAGTTCCAATCAATATACATAAATTATATAGTACAACAACATGGAAATTTACAGGAGAGAAAAAAATAAAGAAAATGTGGCCAAAGAAACACCGAAATGGAAAAAGCAAAGAAGAAATACGAATGTAGAATAAAATAATCATTCAGTCGATGAAACCATAATGTTGGGTAAATACATATTTACAAAGACTAAAAATAATTAAGAAAGAATATAATAAAAATAGAGAAATAATAATCAAATAAAGTTTTTGTTTTCAAATAAATGTATAAATAATATTATAAAGAAATTAGAACCAAAGGTACTATGTATTGAATATTTAGCTTTAAAATGAATGGGGTTTCGGCAGTTCATTGTTCAGAACGTAATCAATGATCATCATAATTATATAACGGTAGATAATATAATATGTAAGTACACCAATGTAATAATATGAAGCCATATAAGTACTAAAAGCCCATTTAGTTGCTTTACAGATGCTTCGGCATTTCCCTTCCCTCACCCGCCACTGAACAATACATGTCCAACCTCTTGGACGTATAAAATAACATGCCTCCAACAACTGCTATACATGTACATAGTATATATGTAGTAGATAATAATAGGTATGTTATGGAAGAACCAAAGCGAAACCCCCAGCAAACACCACACAGATTTCATGCATGATTGTGATATGTATAATCTGTAAATGTTTACCTCGCGTTGTCCGCTTTCCTATCACCAATGATAACAAAAAAACAGTCATTAGAAGACAGTCATTCTAAGATGAAAATATTATGTAACTTAGAAATATGTACAGACAATTTGACATAATGCAGTTTGAAATAGGCTTGCACTATTCGAAAAGCGCATGAATAATGTGAACCTGCAACCACTTTCAATGTCAGAGCCTAACCTCAGTGAATATAATGAATAACAACACTGATGATGTATTATTTCAACAGCATCCCCTCATACTCCTCAAATTCCCTCCTAGTGCATTTAAAAAATAGCACATGGATGGTTTAATATTCTAATTGCATGCCCTTATATTCCCGTCTGTTGTAGTTAAGAAATATAACACCAATGTTGTAGTATTTCAATAGCATGCCCGCATACTCCTTGCAGTGTATTTCATAAAGAACACAGGGTTGATATATTATTCCAACAACATGCCCCCATATTACCGTTTAGTGCAATTAATAAATAGCACACGGTTTCCAACAGCATGCCCTTGTACTCCTTTATTCCCGTCTAGTGTATTCATCACTTGATTTTTTTTCATTGGACACTCGAGGTTCACATATTAAAAAAAAAATTCAACAACAAGACAAAGCTTCAGTTCTGAGTGCTATATAGCTGCTTCCATCACACGAGTCCGTGGACTCTCAAACTGAATCATGTGTATATGATCAAGGACAGTAATAATTCACCATATAAAAGTATAAGGAGATATTGTATTCTTCCATATGTTGATGATAGAGAAAGTAGTGTTGGGAATTTTTAATTTTATTCTACTTTCATAATAAAAATAAAAAACATTCCAGAGATACTAATACCAGACAATTATTATTCTAATTGTTTACTTTAAAAGAGTAATAATGGCTGCGTTTCCTGAAAGAAGTTTTCTAATTTCCATTTCAAGCAAAAAGCATCTTGGTATTGTTAATAATAAACATTCTTGTGATGGCACAACATGCGTCTTTTTTTAACTCAAAGCAGAATTCAATATTAGAAATTGAAAAAAATATTCACTGTTTACAGCTAATATTTCTGTTTACATTATAACTAGAGCACAAAACTAAATAACTTACTTTCTTGAAGTGATTCAGAGTGTCAGGACTGTTTTCACACATTTCTGTTATGAGAGTCACTCCTGTTATAAGTACACCTAGGAAAAAGACATTTCGTTAACATACGTACATAAATATACTCAAATCAAATTAATGTCATACATCCACACACATAAATATATATTTACTAAAACTAAACAATCTTCCGTGGTACAGTTGTAAAGCTATTTATGGAAGGTCCTTCAAACAATAATCAACATCCTATAAGTGGGAATCAAACCCTCCTATACATACAAGAACTTCAAGAACACTATACACAAAAAGCCTAAACTAGGAATCTGTACTGATATTCAGATTACAAAGATTTACACAATTGGCAATATGGTATACAGGCCTTCTACACAACTGGTTTGCCCGACACTAACTAAAGCTATCACATCAAAAGGTTCGACCATCTGGTCATCCTTTCCTGAAGTTAAACCTAACCAACTTTAGGAAACGATGATCGGATGGTCGAAGGTTTCGACGCAGTGGCTTTAGTTAGTATCGGGCGAACCAGCTGTGTGGAAGGCCTATTAGGTTGCGGTGTTTCAATTTAGAATTGTTGACATTCCAGTCGCTGTGGATTCTTGGCCTGTTTTAGTTTTTTTATCAGCTGGCAAACATAACAACATGACCATTATGCTTGACAGTTGATCACTGTTTAATTAAAAGCCGAAACGAGCCGAAAATCCGTGTGATGGAGTTTAAAACACCCCAATCTTAGTTTAGCATCACAGTGGCTTATTGTATATGCGAAAGAGGTAGATATAAGCCACTGTAATGTCTAGCCATCGATTCTTAATGGCAAATTAGTTACCATGATTTTTTTCAGTCAGCAAACTTCTCGTCGCCGGTAAGAATATTTCCATCAGATCGGGGACCCTTCTGATGATGCGGAAAGCACAGAGTGCGGCCTTTTTCTTAATGTAAGCGTTGGGAGACTTAATTAACCGCTCCACTTCGGAGGCCAGATCCCGGGCCATCTCCGGGGAGGCTATGGCTCCCAGGGTGCAGAGGGCCAGGCCAACCACAAACTGAGTTGAGCTGTTCAAGTCACTGGAAACAAACATCACATAATGACCATTAAAATTATGGTAACTATAACAATGGTAAATAATAATTAATTTTCATGATTATTATGGGTTTATGAATGTACTATTAGTTACTACCCGTTTTCCTGTTTCAACACTCTTTTTTACTTATTTAACAATTGAAAACAAATAACATGCCATTTTATTTTACAGTTAAATAAATGATTATTTCAAAGCAACGGTGCTTATGATGAAAATGTTTTTGAGAGCTTAAAATATGTAGTTGAATTGCACTAGAAAATTCAGACAGAAAAAGCTGTGCAAAATTCACTATGCCAGAGTTCACTATGCCAGAGTTCACTATGCCAGAGTTCACTATGCCAGAGTTCACTATGCCAGAGTTCACTATGCCAGAGTTCACTATGCCAGAGTTCACTATGCCAGAGTTCACTATGCCAGAGTTCACCGTTCAAGAGTTTTGCTGCTTCAAAAACAGTTAAGAAATAACCAGTAAGCAAACATATTTACATTATATACAGATTTACATTAGCTGCGGCAAGTTCAAAGTCCTGTAGACTAAGTTATTATATTCTTCTTCATGATGCAAGCGTCGTTTCACCTTAATAAATCGGGTGTATACTTTCTATGAAAGAATCAGATCATCTAGTAATTAAGTATTGTTAGAATAATTTACTTCTTGAGACAGTTGGTGATGAGCAGATGGACATCTTGCCGCTCGTCAAGAAGTAGCATGGCTCCGAGGTAGCCGATTCGCTTGTCCGTGAAGCGAGCGCTGGCAATCAGCTTCAGGCATTCCAGTTGCCCAAAGTGCGCCTGATAGCCCAGCATATGGATATAGAGCAACTTGGCGATGTTGCGACATCTGCAAAAAATAAATTGTTTTGAAGGTTCAAATTTTGTTTATTGATGAAAATTCAACACAAACGGATATGGGAGAAATGTATAGGTAGTAAACCAATATTTCTATTTTTGAAACAATCAGTTCATGGTAGAATTTCATTGCAATACAGTAAAATCTTCGTATAAGACAATTTCATAGCTTTAAAATTTTTTATGATAAAATTTTTTTAAAATTAAGTTCTTCTTGCATATTTGAGACCGGACTGTTTTAGCTCTGCTACGGGTAACTTCTGTTAAAATCAGGAATTCAGATGTAATTTATCAGTCTAAAGATGCCCGTAGCAGGGTAAAACGTTTCTGGTCTCAAATAAATAAGTGCAAATAAAACAATACAAAGTATCCCATTGCTACCAGTCTCGTTTCCATGTAGAATCTATATTGTGCACGATCAATAGATATATATTCATCTCGACTAATTCACGGAACTAACATGAATTATTATGTATAGGTAATTTCAAATAAATCATGTTCCACTGTTGACAAGTAATTTGCAGTCACCTCGAGCGGAGTGAAATCATTATTAATGCTTCATGAATGACGCACACAGATATGTATATTGTTAACACACATATATGGGGAAAAAACATTAAAGAAAATATCATTGTAGCACTATAAGGATTACCATAGGTGCGTGTGAGCAAATACTGTAGAAATATACAAATACGCGCAGCTCTTGACATTTACCATACCGACCCCTTGAGATAACAAGGTTCCAACTGCACTATTCTTCATTTCTTCTATAGATACCAACAAAATCTAGTGAATATTAACGGAATTAGAAAGTGTTAAAAGTTCCAACTGCATCGGTAATTCACTTTAAGTTGGAGTAACAAGGTTCCAAGTGCAGATGGAACCTTGTTACTCCAACTGAAAAAGTTATTTTGTAACTCACTTTACAATAATCCATACAGAGCGTTCCATCTGACGAACTATTAGGTTCCGCGAGTTGCAATTAGAAATGAAAATTAGATTATTAAAGCGTTTTTTAAATACGAGGATTATAGAGATTCTGGAACACGTTATAAGTCATCAGACAGCGATTCTGACACATCTATCGACTGTTTTCTGTACGGTTTTCCTGCAGATAAAATAAAAAAAGTGATGGAGCATGTTGCTTTATTTCACATGGTGGAGTCGCACTACTGCTGAGGCAGTATTTAGAGTCGAATCAGGATTTGTACACAAAATATTGCGAAGAGAAAACAAAAAAAAACAACGGCAGTGAAATGGAGCATCTACAGGCATATTTTTATGACCAAATTTAATTAAAGTTTTCTCATGAAAAATCTGATAGATGTGATCTTTGCAAAGAACAGTTCGATGCAAAAGATGAATCTGTTGATTAAATATTTGTCATTAAAGTATGAAAATCATATTAAAGATAAGACGACTATGAGAGGACAGAGTTTCTAATAGGAAAATGGTATACCCGTCCTTTATTTTGATTTACAAAACGTTATATCATGTCCGAGAGCAGAAGTAAGTTCCTTCTATTATAAAAGAAAATTGAATGTGTACAATTTAACTGCAAAATACTCGGTAACCTAAACCATATATTTTGTGCGATATGGAATGAGAGTACGTCAAGTTGTGTTGAAAATGACTTAGCGAATGCTTTTAAAAAGATTTTGGATTTGCTTTAGGTTGCTGAGAATAATTTCACTGTGTTGATAACGTGGAGTGATTATTAGTGTATTCCGCAAAATATGAATTCTTTTATAAACACTGCTGTTTTATATTTTCTCAATAAAAAACCACAAATAAATCCGATTACCATGAAGTACTCAATACCTGGCCATTCCTGCATACAAGAAGTTGAAAGAGCTCACAGTGCCATTGAGAAGGTTATGTGAATCTAAATATTGTCATATAACCCCACTTCTAAGGGATCACCTTCATTGACTTCGATGCCCTGAAAGAATAGAGTTCAAGATCTGCTTACTGACCTTCAAAGCATTGCAGGGAATGGCGCCAGCCTATATATCTGAACTATGCATCCGACAGGACTTAAGTGATAGACAGCTTACTCCGAGGTCAGCAGATCTAGATGCTACTAATCGTCTAATTGAACCTTCAAGGTCAAATCGAGCCGTCTACTATGATCTCTCTTTTCGTGTAAATGGCCCTCTCATTTGGAATAAACTCCCCCCAGCTCTTACTAATATCCAGAAATTGACTGAATTTAAACGGCCTGAAAAACAAAATTATTTAAAAAATCCTACTGTCTATAAATTTTAATTTCTCTTCAATTTATTGTAAAAAGCTATTTCCTCAAGCCTCTCGTATTGTTTGGTTTCGGTTTCCTCCGTATATATTTTTTTATGTGAAGTCAGTTATTGCTGAACATAACCCGACTCCTGTCTTAAAATGTTACTATTTTTGCAGTATTATTATTTTGTATAGCTGTGTGTATATTCTGTATAATATTTTGTAATTTAATGAGATGAATATGCACCTAAGGAGTACTGTGGGAGTAATATTACGAGTAATATTACGAATAAGCAAGAATGTATGTAACAATGTATAAATAGAATGTAGAAGGAGCACTCTAGGAATACCACTGAATGGAGTTATTTAATCTTTTTTTAAAAGTTTATTTATGGCAAAGGGCACTTGAAGTGAAATAACACAAAACTGCGCTATATAAGTGCTTTGTTATTATTATTATTATGTCTTTTCTCCACTCAGTCTCATGAGAGCACTGAAGTCAGTGAACAGAAGAAAGCTACTTAGAGTTTTGCAAATGAGCGCCGATGATTTTAATGATTGTGGCAGTGCTTCGAAGCGAATACCATTTTTAAGTGTCTGTACTTCGGTTTACACAAAACAGTGGAGTATAAAAATGCATTCACCTGTAATGTTTTGAAAACTGAAAACTTAAGAATTCGTGATAAACGAAGAAGGAGAAATAGTAGTTTGATTGTTGAATTTGCATTTCCAATTTCCACATTGATTGAACTGAAAAACGTAAGAAATACGGAAGTAATGTATCTCAACAAAAAATTCACGATATAAAAAAAATATGTTAATCTCCATGCCTCTGGAAGACCGAAAATATTACCATTAATATAATTATAAAATATGAATGGTTTATTTAATACATAATACTGTTAATTCACTTTTTATTTTGTACCATCTGGGATACTATTTTTGTTTGTTTTATTTGAATAACCATAATTACTTAGGTTTGAATTATTATTTTTGTTTTTTATTGTTAAACAAATCTTCTATTATTATAATTATTCCCTATACGAGTATTAGGGATCTTGTGCTTACCATTTTTACTGATTGTTTATTGAACATACTTCTTTCATAAATATAATTATTATTTTTGCTGTTTATTAATCAACACACCTTTCAGAATAAACAATTATTCATCTCTTTTATTTATTGTTTGATTGAATTCCTAAATTTCGTAACAGTCTAAATTTTAACACAATTTCAAAAGAGAGAAGTACATAGAAAACTTCATTTCCGTAAGAATACATAAGTGAACAAGGTTCCATCTTGCGATGGAACCTTGTTCACTTACTTGAAATCACTTAATTTGCGTAACAAGGTTCCAACTAATAAAATGACTTTCCCAGATTTCGTATTTCTAATTAATAATGATCCTTGATAATACTTAAAATCAGTTAAGAACCTACAACTAACCGTATTTGCATACTCAAAACAATATAAACTTGAATACGTATTGAAATACAGAATGGGGTCAGTGACAGATGGAACCTTGTTATTCCAAGCGGTCGATACATTGAGATGGCAACATGCTACACTAGCGCCTTCTAGCTGCCCGAGTTGTACAAAATGGGTTTTTCCACACATTTTAATAGGTTTTCTGTGAAATATATTCTTAATTAATTATAGAAATCGAAAATTCCAAAAATAAATATTAGGTGACCTACATATGATTTTTTCCTTTTTTCCTCATGTGTATATTTATATATATTAAAAGAGGTAAATAGGTTTGTATTAACATTTAAAGCCTTGCTAGTCGCGCACTGTCCTAATTGTTTACAAAGAAATTAAATTATTTATTAAAATCTATGGAAAAACCCAACTCGTAGAACTTGGGCTGCTAGTGTAACATGTTGCCTCTAATGTCAAGAGCTGGAGGTATTGTCATTTAACCTTTTAGTCGCGGAAAGCGCTCCTGTGCGCCACACTATATATGCCCTGTACGCGGGCAGCTCACTCGTGCGCTGCAGTTACTAGAATTTAAAGAGCCCCGCGTGTGACAGAAGTGATACATATTTTTGACACGTAGAAAAGGTTAAGAGTATTTGATGTGAGTATGTTATTACACTATGTTTTAATAATGCGTATAGTGTGTGCAATACACGATCAGCCATATTAAATAAATGCAATAATAAATATTGACAAACCTCCAGACGCTGTCCTCTTCTCTGAATGTGGAGCGAATGTATGCACACTCCTTGTTGACTACTGTCCTTTCTTCGGCCGCTGTGCGCGCTGCCCGGATTTGCCTGATGAGATCTCGTAGTCGAGTTGGTGTGGGCATACGCACTGGATTAACAAAAGACAATATTATAATCATTTTATTAAAACACACAACTTTTAAATCTGGGGTATAATAAACAAAAAGTGAGTGCACGTGATCCAATCCCCTAACAAACCAGCCAACTACTCAATATGGATGGAAACTCAATGAGGGAGCTAGTAGGACTGTTAACAGGACACTGCTACTTCAGAGGCACATGCAGCCGTTGAAAGTGAGAAACACCAATAAGTGTCAGAAATGTGAAAAGAATTTAAAAACTTTTTTCCACTTTTTATTTTATGACTTGACCGGTTTCTGGCTATCATGACCATCTTCAATTAAAATGCATGTAGACATTTTGTTTTAATAAATTATTATAATGTAATTCCACCACGAATTATCAGTTTCAAAAATAAAATATTAATGTGAAGAGGATGAATAAACTCCAATTCAACTATGGTACTAATGTCCCGCCTTGATAGGAAGAAGGCTCAGATACCTGGGAACTATGTTGTGGAACCAGGAGACATAGCCGAATACCCAATGACAACCCCGGTGAACTTTATTAAAGGGACGGGAGTTACGATCAAAGGAATCTGGCAAAACATGATAGATATAGCACAGTGGGTTTTATGGCCTGAGTGCTACAGGGAGATTATCCAGACATATTTATATTATACCTCCGAAATATACAATATCAAATTGGCTGGTAATAAGCTCAGTCCGTGAAAGTCATAAGGTCATTTACCCTATTGGGTACAGACCAAATTATGGTAATTTCAAACATTATAACTAATTAGTCTCGACTCGTCTAAAATATTTTAGAACATTGAAGTTTCGTGTCTTTGCCACGAGCAGATTCACAGTACTAATGCAGGCCAGGCCGTATTCAAATGATGTTGTATTTAGAGTTCATTAGAACTAAAACGGTTACCGATTGATTACATATTGTACATACCTCTCTCTATGGCTTCATTTACGACTTGTTTTATGGTGGCAATATTAAAAGCCGGGTTGAACCTGTAACAAAGGGTTATTCATAAAGCTTAATTATTATTGGGTATAATGCAATACCAACACTAAAAAATCAATAAACAAATTGTAAGCTCAACAATCCTGTGGATGCATACATGGTTTAAGTTTAAAGGTGCCCAACATACTAATACAGAAAAATGATAAGTGAATGTTTCACTTTCGTCATGAAAAAAACCACAAAGAAAAAATAAACTTTCAAATATGTTTGTATTTTGAGAATAATGTCTTATGGCAAGGACTGAATTATACAAGCACCATACATACTGAAATTGCAGAATTTACGTTACACTCACTATGAATGGTTTTTGTAAAAAACGTTTATACAAACTAAGTTTATGCAAATGAGTGCTTATCAGTAGGCAGGAATAGAACATGTACATATGACTATATAATGATTGCAAATAAGCAGCTTAATTTTAGATGGAGATAACCTTCTAACTCGGTTGGCTACCTCTGTAGTAAATAATTTTCAAATAGAATTTGGTATTTATTCGATACTCGGACTCAGTAGAAAAATACATAATTAAAAAAAAAGAAATACGAGGTTTGTTCAAAAGAAAAGGTGAATTTTGAATTTTCGTGGGCTGTGTACATTCGATTATCGAATTTTTTGTTGTTGTTATGTTGGTACACATATGTTTAACATGTTAGCATTATCAGCCATTTTGGATTAGTGGTTTGTTTTTGACAACTGGAAAGGTTAGTCACGTTTTTGTGTGTTCTTCGATTTTTTACTTTTGAAAAAAATGGATCAAAGAATATGTATTAAATTTTGCGTTAAAAATGGAATAAAGTGCTCCAACGCACTTAAAATGTTGACTGTGCCATTCGGGGAGTCTACTTTGTCTCAAAAAAGTGTTTAAAAGTGGTACAAGCGCTTTACAGAAGGCCGAGAAGATGTTAATGACGATGAGCGTCCTGGAGTTGCAACCACATCAACAAACGAAGAAAATATCGAAACAGTGAAGAAAATGGTTTTGGAAAATCGTCGAATCACTATTAGGGAAGTTGCAGAGGATGTTGGCATATCAATCGGCTCATGCCATGCAATTTTCTCGGATGTTTTGGGCATGAAATGTGTGGCAGCGAAGTTTGTTCCGAAATTTTGAGCAAATGCAAGGTTGCATTAGTATCGCTCAGGAGTTGTTGAATGACGTCAACGACGATCCAGATTTGCTCAAAAGGGTCATAACTGGTGATGAAACGTGTGTATATGGTTATGACGTCGAAACCAAGGCCCAATCATCCCCATGGAAGCAGCCAGAAGAGCCAAGACCGAAAAAAGCACGCCAAGTTCGATCAAATGTGAAGGTTTTGCTCACTGTTTTCTTCGATTACAATGGCGTGGTGCATCATGAGTTCTTGCCAACAGGTCGTACGGTTAATAAGGAATACTACAAGGAAGTTATGCAACGTTTGCGTGAAGCAAACGGCTCAAACGATCGGAATTGTGGAAAAACAAATCATGGATTTTGCATCACGATAATGCACCAGCTCACACATCAATGCTTGTTCGTGATTATTTGGCCAAAAACAACACCGTAATCATGCCTCAACCACCGTATTCACCAGATTTGGGGCTTCCTGCGACTTTTTCCTATTCCCGAAACTGAAGAGACCAATGAAAGGAAAGCGTTTTGCCACAATTGATGAGACAGTCAGAATCGAAGAATGAGCTGATTGCCATACTGGAAAGGGCATTCCAGAAGTGCTTCGAGGATTGGAAGAAGCGCTGGCATAAGTGCATTATATCTGAGGGGGATTACTTTGAAGGGGAGAAAATGGATATTGATGAATAAATAAATACTTCTCGAAAAAAATCGAAATTCACCTTTTCTTTTGAACAAACCTCGTATACTGTCAGGTTCATAAAAATAAATAAAAAAATAATTGCACATGCAGAGGTCCAAAAAAATTCACTTCATTTTTTACTTTATTTAAATAAAAATAGGTAAATATGTAAGGGGAAATCGACCGATGCATGGACAGGACATTAGATGTCGCAAGCAATCAATGAGTATACCGCAAATTATGGAAAGCACCCTGTAAACATGTCGAGTATGAAATGTCAGATAAAACTTTTCACGATAGGAATAATTACCCGGATTCTGACGCGTTCATCTTTTTGTTTTGAATGGTTTATTTATTGTGGAAAATAACACAATAAGTATTCACTGAATGCTACAAAATTAAAGTTTGTAAACGTAAAATAGCAGATGTTAGATAAGTGGGTGACATTTGTCACATATTTGTTTATAACAAGTAAATGTTCTCATGGTATAATGTTATAAAACAGATCTCAGCGGTTAATTACACTTCGGAATACTGAAAGTTTCACCGTTAAAATAAAACTACACAAACTTAAAATGAACATTTGATCATTTCTGCAGTGTGGAATGCAACACAAGAATCACCTGCCACCTATCTATGGTGGCTCTATGAAAGGCACAATTTATGAAGTCTATACATCGGGCAGTTTTAGTATGTCTATTTCCAGAAAAGATAATAGAAAAATTGTACAGATTATAAGGTTATTCCGTTATTTTTATAAATTCTTATTCACGACAGACAGCTGACCATCCCATGCAAACTCAAACTAATATTCAATATGGCCGCTAAATGACGTGCCAGTAGCAAAAAATAATGTTCCACGCTGACAATAATAATATCGATATTGCGTCGCTATTTAGTCATCCTTTTTAGGTTTTTTTATCCACTGTGAAAAATATTCTATATCTAACTTATTATTATTGAACTGTCTTTACGACTACTTTCGTATTCAGGAATCCTTGGATTTTGTGATATTTTATATCATTCAGTTATAAGTATGTAGGTACTTTAATCAAACTGATTAGTCTCAGGTGTATTTACCAAGGGGGATGATTTTTATTACAAATACTAATATTGTGTATTGCATAATATAATTGTTATTAAAAAAATTGTTTAGGTATCCATTCAATGCCTAGCTTTTGCTCATAGAGAATTCTTTGGCATTCTATCCACTCTACGTGCTTTCATAGTAATTTGGTTGTGAGTAAGGTTTCAAAAATGTTTGTATGCTTTTATGCTGATAAAAAGTGAAAAGTTTGTGTAAAATAATAAATTTCGGATGTAGCCTTCAAGTACAATTTTGTTTAAATACAGTAAGACCTACCTTCTATTATTTTCAGGTGGCAAAACACTCCAATCTTGTTCATAAATTGAGTACAAATCCATTGTAAGATATATTTATGATCACTTGGTAGCACTTTTTAAACAGTTTATCACTCAAAACATCACAATTCATTGGAAGTTTGTAAAACTACATCTTACGTAGAGAAATACATACACTTAATGACTGATAACGGAGCCATATTATAACAGAATATACTTAGGCAGTGTTTATACACGTACAAGTATGGAACACGTTCCACAGGTGTACTTACTCTTATCAAAGATTTTATCAGTATGTCCCTTCCCATTTAAGCAATGCGTCACAACTGAAAACCTGCCTTATCTTTGTTTATTAACACATTAATATACTGAAACAGACTCCAAGATAAAAGTTGGTAGCCAAAATGCACACAAAAATAAATAATATTTGTAGTTTTGTTATTTAAATTTTATTTAAAATAAAAATATACATAGGTAATAGGTACATAGTTTAAGAATGGTTTAATTGATAGCTATAAATAAAAATGGTTTAATAAACTATTAATTTAAAGGTCATAATGCATCATCTTGATTTCTTGGAGGTCGATGCAATTTATTTCTTTTGATGCAATCTACGAGCCACCGAATTCCTTCGTCAACGCCATCTCTGAAATAAACATGAAAAGATCAATTAATCATCTAATAAAGGGCTTTATATGTAAGCTACGAAACGAGCATTCCGCGCCCTGCTCCAGATTCCGCGCAGAAAAGTTCCACAATTGACTGCGCTACAAACCGTTACCTAAATTACTTTTTTGCGCAGTCCGAAGCGTACGAATGGGAGAGCCTATTCTAAGAAACAGTAACTTTTATCTAGGAGAAAATTCATTATTCTTTAAGAATATTTTTGTTCATTTTTTTAACGTCGATTGAGAATGTGAACATAGATTTAATATTGTGTACTGTGGTATTTTGTGTGAAGCATTCCAATTACCATCTTCCACAGAATCAATCAAGTTCCTATAGAAATATGTGTTGATGTATTATTTGTAGTATATAATTGAACAATTATAATAAATTGTATAATGCGAAAATCAAGACAGCTACAACACAGAGTATTCAGACTTTTCAAATGATTTATGGCCTTTGCGGTCTAGAAATGAGGTCATGGAATTAACAACTTGCAAAATTGTTCAAAGGTTTTAAAATTATTAGATTTACAAAAAAACAAATTATTTGTTAAAAAAAATCAGTGGTGTTTATGCGTTAAGAAAACTCGATAAACTAAATAACGAGAATGATAAGAAAAGAAATGCACTTTTATCAAGCATTGATAAGAAATAGCAGCAAAAATTGTGGAGATGGATAGAAAAACATTTGAAAGAGTAACAGTAAAATACTGTATCAATAATGACACCACAAAATAATTATACATTTATTGAACAAAATATTATATTTTTTATTACAATTTGAAAAATGTGACTGCTTGGTCTATGCATTACATTTAGAGATAGGAGGTTACAGATTATATTCTGTGGGTCTTACAAAAATGGCCTTCTAGTTGTCGGAAAAAATATTGATATGTATGTTGACCCACAAAAGCAAAATATGTTTCATATTTATTATAATTTATCAAAGCACGCCAATCAGGAAATATGAGAAAATAACAAATTAAAATTGTATGCTTACATTCAGGACATTTTTAATATGTAATATCATAAAGTTTAAATTGATATCTTGGATCATAATACATGTTACATTATATTGAAAAACCACAGAATTGCCCACAGACCACAAAAATATTGACGGCAAGGTGTTACTGCCCTAGTAATCTAAATTAGTACTCGATCCTGGGAAAAAATATGCATGTATACATACATACATGTTGTAGCTCATTTCATGTTATGTGCTAATATGTAGACCACGCAGAATTTTTTTTTTATCCACAGGGGTAGGCAGAGATAGGTGGGAACACCACACAACTCCGCCCTGGCACAAACTCTTCACTCTATCCACATTCATACATACTCTATTGTTATTCTGACTCTTGACATGATCCACTTGAGGGTGACATGTCTTTCCGGGGTACACCTGACTTCTTACATCAACTTGCTATTATGTAAAATGTAAACCCTTATTTAAACTTATATTGATAATTAATGAATATTCATTCATTAAAAATGCTCTAACGTATTAGTATAAAATAAGTGTTTACAAGTAAATATGTATTTTAATGACATATTATAAATTATTTTAAATACTGTGTTAGTTTCAGTTCTGATTTATTCTCCTTTTCAAGATGTCACATTAGCCACAAGTCATTCTACAGTATTATCGATAGACCAAGTAGCATCTTCACAAACACAGTTATTGCATAATATTCCATAAATAAGGAAAATTTGCTACACATAATAACAGAATATATATAGAATATATAATATATTTCAAACTATCGGCCAATATGCATACAATCTGTATTACCCAAAATCTTTGAATCTCTGGTTCTGGATGAAATATATCCCACACTAATAGAAGTAATAAATGACCAACAACATGGCTTCATCAAAGGTAGATCAACTACAACAAATTTATTACTTTTTCAAAACAATATATTGGAGGCATTTGCAAAAAATAAACAAGTTGACTGTATATACACTGATTTCTCAAAGGCTTTTGATAAAGTATCTCACAAAGTACTGATCCGGAAACTTCATGCCCTGGGAATTGGAGGAAATATTTTAAAGTGGTTAAGTAGTTACTTATCAGATAGAACCTTGTTTGTTAAAATAAAATCTTTTATATCCAAATCGTTTTCCGCTACTAGTGGCGTACCGCAAGGTAGTCACCTTGGTCCGGTTTTATTTCTTGTCTTTATAAACCACATAGTCAACGGCTTTAAAGGTGTCAAAGTTTTGCTATTCGCCGACGATATTAAATTATATAGAGAAATAACTGATTCAAACCACTGTCAAATTCTTCAGTTTAATATTGACATGCTAAATAACTGGTGCTCACAAAACAATTTATATCTAAATGTTGAAAAATGTAAAACTCTAACCTTTTCCAGAAAGAAAACGTCTCTCTTTTTTGACTATTCAGTAAATCAAATTAATTTACAAAGAGTTACAGAAATGAGAGATCTCGGAATTATAATGGATGAGAAACTAAATTTCACTGCTCACATTCAACAAATTGTAAATAAAGGTATGAAAACTTTAGGATTTATATTGAGAACAATAAAAAAATTTCAATCGTTACAAGTAATAAAATTATTGTACATAGCCCTAGTTAGAAGTTTAATTGAACATAATTCCATAGTGTGGTCGCCTTTCTACAAAATACATATTCACAATATTGAAAGAATTCAAAGAAAATTTTTGCGTTTCATAAATTTTAAAGTAAACATACCTTTAGAGCACATAAATTACCCATCGTTAATGAATATTTTAAATATTCCAACATTAGAAAACAGACGGAAAATTAACGACCTAACCTTTTTACTAAAATTGTTAAACTGTAAATTAATAATAATTCAAACCACTGTCAAATTCTTCAGTTTAATATTGACATGCTAAATAACTGGTGCTCACAAAACAATTTATATCTAAATGTTGAAAAATGTAAAACTCTAACCTTTTCCAGAAAGAAAACGTCTGTCTTTTTTGACTATTCAGTAAATCAAATTAATTTACAAAGAGTTACAGAAATGAGAGATCTCGGAATTATAATGGATGAGAAACTAAATTTCACTGCTCACATTCAACAAATTGTAAATAAAGGTATGAAAACTTTAGGATTTATATTAAGAACAATAAAATTTTTTCAATCGTTACAAGTAATAAAATTATTGTACATAGCCCTAGTTAGAAGTTTAATTGAACATAATTCCATAGTGTGGTCACCTTTCTACAAAATACATATTCACAATATTGAAAGAATTCAAAGAAAATTTTTGCGTTTCATAAATTTTAAAGTAAACATTCCTTTAGAGCACATAAATTACCCATCGTTAATGAATATTTTAAATATTCCAACATTAGAAAACAGACGGAAAATTAACGAACCTAACCTTTTTACTAAAATTGTTAAACTGTAAATTAAATTGTTCTGAACTCCTGCATTTAATAAACTTGTACATACCCAATCGAACTACAAGACAGACATTAACTTTCTACATATCTTTATCCCGTTCTAACTATAGTTTAAATTCACCAATTCAACGCTTACACAGTCTTGGTAACAAATACTTAAATGATATGGATGTATTTGACAATAATCTAAACTTGGCAAATTTCAAAAGGAGGATGAGTGATTTGTTTCTGCCTGGTTTATAAATTATTGTTAACTACAACTTTTAACATTATTTACTTATTTGTTATCAATGTCAGTATTGACTTGGTGGATATTGGACCCGTTATTTTTTTATTTTTTCTGTTACTGTGCATTATTAGTTATTAGTTTTTGGTGCAGTTACTGAAATGTGTTTTGCACCTGTGTGAATATTATAAACTAAATATGTAAAAGCCCATATAGGGCGTATATAATATAATAAATAAAAAATAAATAATAAATAATGTGGAAGTAAATTTGTATAGGAAGAAGTCAGACATATCTCAGAAAGAATTAAATACTTGAGTCGGAATAACATGAGAGCATGTTTGAATGTGGATGAAGCTAGGATTTTGTGCCTTGATAGAGTTGTATAGCTCTCAATCCTTTCTACCCACCTTGCAGGGAAAGGGATGCTAGTATTGATAATAGTAATAATATTTTGATTCTGGGCTACATGCAGGGGTTGTGCAATGCAATTTAGTCCATATAGGCATTATAGTCCACCATCAAATGTAAAACATAAAAAAGAAAGGAAAAAAAATTACATTATGTACACATAACAAAGAGAGGGTTTTACAAGAACATAATAATTACATAAAAAATAATAATAATAAGAAAAAAGATATTCACATTGTAAGTTCTTCTTACGGAGGTTTTTGGAGGATGAATTTTTTTTTTTAATGGGGGGTTTAATCACCCGATTGCGGCTTTATTATAATGTTTCGGGAATTTAGTGGCTTACATCGGGAGTTAGCCACTTTATGTCTCATTGTAGCATAAAAACAGTTTACTCTGCCTGATGTGAACATGTCGCTGGCACTGCAATACCTCGGTAGCAGAAACAATTGTCTATATGCGTTATTGTATTGAACTCTTATGACATTCCACTGAGGTTGGGTATAGTGGATCCACAGGTCTGCCGTGTAAAGGTTGGTACAGTATACATTGAATAGTATCCTCTTCACAAGGCTGGTGCATCTGTGGAACCTCCTCGCTAGCATGCCTGAAATGGGTCTTCTACACGACTGGTTTGCCCGTTACTAACTAATGGCGTCGAAAGGTTCCACTATCCGGTCGTCATTTCCTAAAGTTATTTAGAATTCATGGGGTTCAACTGCATAATTAATTTATTGTGAATAAATCCTTTGCTTTACATGCAGAAATGCATAAAATTACAATTAAAAAAACAAAAACAACTTGGGTGAGGTCTCAAACTGTCAAATTTTCTTGACTTTAGGAAAGGATGACAGGATGGTTAAACCTTTCAATGCGGTGGCTTCAGTTAAGCGGCAATTAGACGAAACCTATTTTCATACAGATTGGACGTGATTTGTTCTTTTCTATGGAATTTTCCATAGGAAAAGACAAATCATGGGCAATCTGGATGAAAATAGGTGTCGTCTAACGAAACCTTTAGTATTGGGTAAACCAGTCGTGTGAATGTGGCCATAAGTTGGAAAAAATAAGCTACCTACCCACAAAATACCAACATATTCTTTTCGATAAGCGTGGAGGCACACACACCGGTTTTGTATTTGATTTACCATAAAAAAAGATTTGATTAATTTTATTATGTAGTGCTGTATAGCAGCATCGACAAAAATGTGCAAAATTATAACTCCAAAATAATTACAAAACAATTATGTTATTAGATTCTGACAAATGATCAGAAAAGGCATACAGACGATAGATTCATTATAACCTCTCCGTCTTTCCCATAAATGGCACATGTTTCAGAAAGAGATTTTTAAATGGGGCTCCTGGTGACCGGATAATTCAAGACATGTATGAATCGGAACATTTTTTAAAAGTGACATAATCATTAAAAGTACAGTAAAAAAAAAAAACTAGTCTGAAAACCTAATTAATCATAATAATGTTTTTAAATTAAATTTTTTATAAAAAAAAAGAAGATTAATTACTTTAAATTAGATAAGGTTTTCAGGCATGTTTTGTTTTGTACTTTTAATGACTTTATATCACTTTTAAAAAGTGTGCCGATTCGTACGTGTGTTGAATTGTCATAGAACCGGGGCTCTTAGCAGTAGTACCATAGTAGGATGGATTGAAAAAAATTGTATTGTTATATGTTACGTTTTAGAGGACATGAATGAGATAATTTACCCAGTTAGAGCGGAGGTGGCCATCAACATGATATCCCTGGCGCCTATCAAATGGGCATTCTGGTTAAATATTGGTTTTACTGTATGAACCCCCATACAGTCTGGAATATCTTGCTTATTGGCCAAAACAAGTAAAGGAACTCCTTTCAGGTGCTCTGATGAAATCATCCGATCTGGAAAAAGGTAAAACATGTTAAATATTCTAAATAACTACATCAAACAATTTTATGAAATATTTTTTTTTAATAAAATCAAATCTTACGCAAGTAAGAAAACACTTTCCCAACATTACACATGAAGCCAACAGGATTTATAATACCTACCTAAAATTTGAGAGAAACAGTTTTTTTTAGTACCTAACTGGCTGTGACTGTGTTGTCTTGCCAATAAAACATTTTATTTTTTTTTTATTTTAAGAGGGAATGAAGTCATAACTCCTATATTCAATGACATTGTTGTTTATAATCAATGTTCTTTATGACAATTTTATTTTTTGGCCATTTATGTAAGGCCAATCAATATTTGTACCTGTCATTAGTGTCATTGCTCTTATATGAAATGAAAACTCCATTCCAATGTAATATTGTGCAGCAGTAGGATTGAGCTCGCAACCTCTGGACACAAATGACTAGATACCTGTGTTATGGAGATAGGAATAATATCACCAGATTAATTAATATTTTTTAAATGCTTGAATGTTTGACTTCCTGTCATAAACAGCTGTCTAAATATAACGAGCAATCATTATCAAAAATGAATTTAATCTTAATCATTTACTTTATGGCTGTGGATAACACTAACTAGAACATTTCTGATAAGAGAGGCCAAGCAGGTGGCCCGCGGTGCAGTGTCATCTTCATGGCGTGGAGTGAAACATCTAAATAAAAAAAATTCAGTATGTAGGTACTGACAGTTAAAATAGTACACTTTGAATTCTAATTCAGGTTTAAGCAGAAATTTGTATCATGGGATAGTTACCAAATGTTGCCTTGGAGTCTGAAATTCTATCTCTATCCGATGAATCTACTATGTAAATAACGGCATGTGACTCAGCATAATACTGAAAAAAAAATTTATATTATTGGCATTCGGTAAAAATGTGGGTATAGATATATTCAAGGAATTATCACGATTAGATAAAACAATATTACCTTATCCCAAAGTGATTGTAATTCCTCTTGTCCTCCAAGGTCCCAAAAGCTGAGCTGTACACCGCTCACAACTATTTTACCGATATTTAACCCAACAGTAGTCGTTATTTTAGAGGGATTCATCCCTTTATAGTTTTTCGAAAATTTTGTCTTGGCCGCTTCCAAGTAAGTCTGAAAAGTTTATCAACATTAAAACCACAGATCGTAGAATAAAATTAATGAAATCGTTTAAGATTATTTATCATTATTCAAATATTATGTTCTTGAACTTACCGTCTTTCCTGCATTGTCCAGCCCCAAAATAAGAATACAGTATTCATCTTTCTGAACCAGGTATTTGTAAAAGCCATGCAATAAGGTATACATGATGTAATTTAATGGAAGTTAGCATGAAGTGTGTATATGTAAATAAGAAATAATAATTATAAAATTATTATACGTGCCCCCTTTTCTGTTATGATGTTACATGTCAACAGTTGACAGAAGAAGCTTCTATGGTTTCTATCTGCTCTATGATAATAGCGATAGTGATGTTAACGTAGTGCCGTAGTGATGCACAAAATCGATACTTTTTATCCGATTTTCCAGCAGTGATGCAGACAACGTTGATTTGGGTACCGGAAAAAAGGGCCGGATTAACCCATCGAGTCTTTTTGAGAATAAATGATAATTTTTCGTAAATATGCATGGTAAACTTTTAAATGGCATTAAAAAGTGTTTTTTTTTCTTTCTTAACACAGTTTAAATTATATACCTCACTATAATATAAAATGAGATAACATTACTTCTGGGAGTCCATGTCAAGCTGGCAAATATCTCCTAAAAAAGTTGTTATTTAAAAATTCGGACTCCCTGAACTAATATCCCAGTCATGTTTGGCCGTTTTTGGTTAATTATCACGAGTTTTCAACGTCAACCTCATGAATGTTTTCTAAATATTATTTAAATTACCTATAAAGTATTTAATTTCTCATTTGTATATTTATATTTTGGCTTTCGTTGCTTTGCAGCTAAAGAAAATTCATTTTCGCCTTCTCTTAACGCAATCTTGCTTTCTCTTCAAAATATTATTTATTTGTGTATTAGATTAATATCTTTGTTTCATAATTATCGTTTTTTATGTGTTTTAAAATGGTATCTCCACACTAGGTATTTGTAATAAGAGTTCGATACGTTTAATCAATAATTCTTTATTCGTGAGATTGAAATAAATAGAATATTAGTATTAAGACATTATTATTGTTTTGCGCTGAATAATAAATATCCAGTTAATTAAAATACTGAGTAGATAGCAGGTTTTGCCGGTTTTGGAGGAAACGTAGACATTTTTTCCGTTTCAACTTCCTTTACAAGATCTTTCACCAGCTTTAGAAGACTGTAAATGCAGAACCACATGTAAATTAGGCCAATTGTAAAATAGAGTAAAATCATTATGAGATAAGTTTTGTCGTAAAGTTGCGTTATTACTTCATTTCAACTTTTATTTTATAGCTTACTCCTTTAGAGCCTCCACCCGCCATCGCTGGAAATAAACCACAGTTTTACAAACTTACTTGTGCAGATAGAGGTGCCACTATTGAAGATATCAGTACAAAAAATTGTTTGTTAGTTACTGTTTTATTCACCTGCAGAGATAAGTATGTAAATCTGTAGCATACTACACTATCCAACAAAGGGCTGGTAGTAATGCTAAAAACAATAAAGAATACTTGCGCAGAATAAATCCTCCTAATACGGTTAAACCAATAATCAGACCAAGGTTAATAACATTCTGTTTGATGAGCATCATGGCTACCACATGAAGGGCAAACAGTGCAATAATGCGTAGAAACTCGTTGACGAGGTAAGGGTACAGTAAATATGTGTTGCACTGAAAGGAGAACAATATTTTCGGTTGACTTTCGATGTGATTACATTTTTGTTATGTTTATGACTTAATTTAACTCAGGTAAATACTGTTTTGTCAATTAGTGGATATTCAAGGATCTGTGGAAACTCATCTGGAAACTTGTTAAATTTTAATGTCGGACATAACTGACATCTATGTCTTATACTTCATGTTATATTATGTAAAGGCCGATTTTATAAACAATTAAAAATAACTTTTAAAAAAGCGATAGTCTGCCACCGCTGTAAAAGTTAATGATTTAATATATATTATACTTACGACGTAAGCTCCGTAAATCATTGTCATGCAAGATGTCGTATAGAACAACGAAAATGTCAAACAAGTCACCAAATATTTCTCTGGATCTGAAAATCAATTTGATGGATTATTCAGGAGTTTATAATTCACATGCGTACTTAGATTGTAAGTATGTAGAGCACTTGCTTTGCGTAGGCGAAGTCGATGCGAAAACGATGCGGTGCGGCGTGGCGCGAAAATGTCAAACGGTCATCGCCTCTTTGAGCGTCCTACGTGACAAATAACAAGCGGAGAACGTTGGGTTGCGGCGCAAGACTTCAGCCGTTAGCGACGCGATCAGTTGATTTGATATTTTCGAGCGAAGTGGACGCGGCGGTGTTCGCTATTTTTCATCATGGTTGAAGTAGAAATTTTAATCAGTGCTATACGAGATCGTCCTGTTCTGTGGGACAAACGAGACAAGCGCTATTATAATCGTTTATTAACTCATCGTGAATGGGTGAAAGTTGCCGAAATAATGGGTTCTACAAGTAAGTGCACAATTACTTTTATTATTTAATTTACATTTCGTTATACAGGATGTTGTTCAAAATTTTATTTAAAAATTTCCCTCGCTTGTGCGGATGCTCGCGATGAAGCATTACATCTCCCTCTATATGAAGTGTTCTTGGCATACATCGGTATATGGGGCCTGATTCGGAATCTTTTAAGGATAAGTCTTTGTCCTTATCCTTATCCTTAGGGTTAGTTTGTTTATGGTTTAATATCACAGTATTATTAAAAATCATAGGTGCATTACACATATAGTTTTTTTATTACTTACTTTACACTTGTAGTTTATTAAAAATTTAAGAATTTGAATCATTTTTATCTGACATTTCGGGCTTTTGGCATATGCACTTTATACAAACATCGCAATTTCGTTATTTCGGTTCATTTTATAGTATTATTATGCGATTAATTACTCATTAATAATGTTTATAGACAATATTTATGATAATATAGTTTTTTTATTTTGTTAAAACTATGTAAAAATCAATATTTTTTAAAGAATGCCATTTGCTGATTGATAGCTGTCATCCGAGAGGACCGTAACCGCAGATAACTAAGACCATAGTAAAGAAAACAACTTGCTAGTTATCGACGAATGTCCCTTCTGACGTGCAATTGAACAAGGAATAATGAAACTACCTAAATAAGAGTTTTTTGTAATGGTGAACGTGGGTACTCATACGTATGATTTGCATCGTCGATGGCTAATAATCCTATCGAAAGCAAGCCCTTGTAGTTACAATACATGATACCAGATTTATTGGTTTTTTTATCCGAATATGTTTCCCATCAATGGTACCAATTCAGTGAGGGAAAAGTCATCTCTCCTAAAAGCACTGCACATTTTTTAAAACTCATCTTCCATTGTCTCAGGCATGTGCTTTCCATATAACTTTGCAAACTTCTATTATAATAATATGACTTTTTTGATTAAAAAAACCTTTCTAACTATCTTCCACTTGTGTATTTTTTACCGGACCGGTTTATGGTATAATCGTGGAAATAGATGATTTTGATATTCGGAAAGAGAGAGAGCGAGTTGCCGGCACTGTATCCTTCTGGCGAAATACCTAGAACGATGTAAATGTTCATAAAGTTCTTGTATTTTTGTTTTAGGTGATACCGTTAAGAAAAAATGGAAAAACTTAAGGGACACGTTTGCCAAAGAATTAAAAAAATATATCAAGCCTCATTCGGGAGTTGATGACGAAAATCAGCCAGAATATACGGGCACTTGGGCATTTTTCGAATCCATGTTATTTTTAAAAGATGTTCTGAATCCTAGAAAATCAGATAGGAACATTCATGAAACAGAAGTTGTTACAAACACAGAAAGTGATATGTCGGAATCTATGACGAGTACTACGAGTGTTCCGGAAGACAAAAGGGAAGTGACTATGATCGTCACACACGGTGCTTTTATCGAAGATGAAGATGCAGAAGACAACGATAGTGAGACACCTTCCATATCGCGCCCGACAGCAGCAGCAGTCGGACAACAACTGCAAAAGTCTTCACAAACTTTCAAAAGACAGGGAGATCCATTGGAAGCTTTCCAACAAAAAATAAAACTTCCTAAAAAAGAACAGGTCGACGACGACGATGAAGACTTCCATTGGTTCAAATCTATTTTGCCATATATGAAACAGTTACCTCCACTTACTAAATTACGTTTCAGAATACAGATTCAAGAATTATTGTTAAAAGAGATATCTAAAATAAATACCTATATCTCATTCCCCAAATGATTATTTTACTGGTGATCCTGATTATTATAAATAATAAGATATTAAGTGTTTTAGTTTTTAATTTAATAAAAAACAGCAAAATATTTTTTTCCTTACCTTTACCATCAATCTTTCTTTAATATAAATATGTCACTAAAAATTGGCGGATATCAATTGCATAAAGGGTTTTATAGCGTACACATGTAGTCAAACGTTGTAGCAACATTCGTATGTTGACTTTTTTATTCTTCATATAAATTGTGAAATTCTCCATGAACGTGTCTTTCTACATAATATTAGTGCCACTTCTTTGAGAATACATATCTGTAAAGTTTTGTATTTAACATAGGAGTTTTCAAATAAAACACCCTTGCGTTCGTCCATGATCAATGTGAGATACCGCGATGACGGGGTCGGGCGACTGGAGTAGCGGGAGTGGGCGGTAAGTATTGCGCACGTAGGGCGGCGTTGCCGCTTCACATCGCTTCGCTTTATATCGCTGTTGCAATCGCGTTCCTGTTTCTTATCGACTTCGCCTCCACTCCACAAGACGCACTGTTGCCTCGGTCACATGGAGTGGTTTCGACGTTGCTATTTGAATAGCAGCATCAAAATCGCTTCGTGTGATAAGGTATTCACTGCAAGTACTAGCGACTTCTAGTACTACTAGAGTAGAGGCTAGAAGAAGTGTTACATAGCAGCGTTGAAATCGCTCCGTGTGACCGAGCTCTGAGGTGTCGTATCAACAAACGATAGCGCTCGCCAGCTTCACTTACACGCCATGCCTTCATATTTTTAGCGTTGTTTGGGAATCGAACTCACAACCTCCCGTTGCAATGCCAAACACCAAACAGGCGGCGACACTATCCATTGCGTCAGCGCCTCTGATATGACAGTTCGAATAGGTCAAAATTGCAATACTATAAAAGTAATTGAATAAAGGGCCTTCTCACACGGTTTACACACCGTATCCAATGGAAAAAGCTACACCTAATGGGTCCTCATGGAAATTAGCGAAAGGTATCAAAAGGCGCCGAAATTCCAAACTATTCTATTAGGATCAGACAGTTCTCACTGGTTGGCGACCCAACTTTGCTAGTCTGAGTATAAACCAGTGTTGCACAACCGTCGGGCTGCGATCCCATTTCGTGCGGTCCACGGGTCTTTCTTAAGCGGTAATTAGACGATACCCGTTTTCATACAAATTGGACGTTAATTGTCTTATTCTATGGAATTTTTCCATAGAAATTACAAATCACGGGCAATCTGGATGATAATAGGTGTCGTTTAATGACGTCTTTATGGCCCACTTGACTAAATAAAACATCAAAAAGTTTACAGTGATAACCAACGACATTTATTGGTTTGAAATTAGGCCTACCAAAATTTTTGCCAGCGGCGCTTTCTTTGTCCGAGCTACGACTAATATTATCATCTAAGTAACAGAAGTGGATTTTGATATTTCTTATTTCATTAATTTTAGCAATCGTTCGAATATCCGGGTGAAAATATGTAACGGTTTTAATTTTTTGTCGGTCTTAAATACTTTGAATCAGCCACCCAAAATTACAAGCAATTTTTTTCAAAGTTTTTTAAATATTTCAGAGTGATAAGATTCGACAAAATTTATTTGTTTGATTTTGAAGATGGAAATTTTTTCGTCTAAGGCGCTTCGTTTATATGATTTATGATTGATTTATTTTAACGGATAAATTAAAAAAAATATGTATATATTTAAAAAATCAATACTAGCGAAGCCACCGACTGAAATGTTAACCATGTTAAGCTGTAGGTACCTTACCTCGTGCGGCCCGCGAACAAATTTAAAACTGATCATTTGGCCTTCAGGCTATAAAGGTTGTGCATCACTGGTATAAACACAATCACAATATATATATAGAAAAGCCGATATACCAGTTTCAATTGCTTTAAATGCTGATGTGGCGAAAATCAAGTCATTTTCCTTGCTCCAGGTATCAAGTTGATTGGAAATATTTTCTTTGTTATTGAAACCAAGGCTGAGCGCTATTGTCATAATAATGCCTTGTAGCTGAAACAGTTTTAAATTTAATTAATAGAGGTCATATTAAATGCATAAACTGTAATTCCGATGGAAATGGGTTTCCAAGGGTTCAAGGTTAAACGAAACACGATACGCGATCACAGATGGCGCTAATTCAAATATATATTTAAAAAAAAAAAACACTTTTATCACTTAAAGCTTTTACACATTGAAAGGAATAAGCAACTCCAGTAATTTTTTTTTTTTTATAAATAATTACGTTCAAACTTAAATATTAGTATATTTGTTTTTTTTTCTGAAGTCAGTTTTCATAAATAAAATAATTTTCAAAGTGTATATTTTTTAAAGTCCGCCAAAACGCTCCAAATCTATGGCTGTTCAGTTTTTATCAGTTTTGAGGTTAGAATGTCAAATGTCAAAACAAGGATGAGCTTTACCGTACATAATTTTATATTCTATTCATAGTAAACCATAATTAAACATAAGCAAGAAAATTATGTACCCTTTTAGAAACTTTAACTCAAAGAGAAATAATAGTATTAATCATTTACATTATCATAATATCTGCATTGATAATTGGTTTGCTGATGAATACTCTAATTTCTTTCATTAGTAATATATATTTTTTATATTGAAAAACAATTATAGAGCTTAAAGTTACATAAATTAAGTTTAAATTTAGCCAAAACTAAAAAAAATACATATAAATTAAAAAACAAAATCGAAAATTGAAAATTTCCACACTAATCCAAAAAACAGAATACGCACATGACGTCAGATGTTCCAAATTCAGTTGTACCAACATAATAAGGTGTTTCGATGAGATGATTTTTTATTCACTTTTAAATAACGATTCAAAAATTTTACGTATGAGTATAAATAATAAAAGTTATATATTCAGAATCGGCGTATGCTGATCTATATGAATATGTATTTTTAAAACCATTATATTTTTCACTGGACTTCCTTATTGTTTGTTACGGAATATGATATGAAATAAATAGTTATTGTAAGTTCAAGTCCTTCAAGAAACTTATAGAAATACTGTTTATGATAGTTTTACAATAATATAATGTATTTCTTGACTTGATCTTTAAATCTACAGTAACAATTCATTCCATTTCATATTCCGTGTGTACTCGTATGTATACCCGCCAACAAGCAAATAGTTTTTTTCTTCTGTTGCTTCTTCTTCTAAAATATTTAAATTAGCGCCATCTGTTTCGTTTAGTCTTAAGGAAAAGTTTTACGGAAACCAGATGACACCACACTATACATGTGTATCATAGTTTCAATATAATCAAGGAATTCACGAGGTATGTAAGATATGTTTCCATTGCACATAAAAAAAATACTGGTAGTTCATTACCAATGACAGAATTCCAATCATTATAGCACCCAGACGCAAAGAAAAATAAAAGCAAAAATTATAAACGTATGTCATCGCGGATATATATTCAAAATTCTTCGGACAATGTCAAATGAAGCTAGTCTCCGTTTTTTAAAAGCACAACTGCAATGTAAAGCTTACAACATGAAACTGTTTGAACGGAGCTAAATTGTTTGTATTGATTTTATTCTATAAATTGGTACATTAGTGCCACCGATTTACGTATTATGTTTTAACAAAGCTGATTTAAATCAAGATAGCCATCAACACGCTTTGAAAATTTACACAGGGTGCTTTTTTTCCACGCGTACCAAGGAGGAATTTGGATGTCAGCGAGCTCGACGAAATTTGCTAACGGACAAACTGTTTATTTAATTGATACTCCCAATTTATGTATCTAAACTATAATAATACAACCGAGATGTGTGTATTATCTATGTATTTGAAATGAAAAACATTCTCCATCATTAAGGTACCTATCAATGAGACAATATCAAGAGCATCTGACCGGCAATCAGAAGGGTGCAGGTTCGAGTCCTGTCGGCGACATTTATCTTTTCTCGGAAGGTTTTTTCAATTTGGATGAGTGTTTCAGGCTAATAATTATTGTTTATAAAAATAATTTTTTTGTTTGTTAAATATTTGCATAAGTTGGTGCAGTAAAAAAAAACAGTAAAAATATCAAGTCTAATGGCAAATGAAGAGTTGAAGATATATCGACACAGATATATAGTTCAATAGGGAATTAACTCGAAATACTTCATTTTGAGTAAAATTGGATTTGAAAAATTTTCATAAAGACATCGCTCCGATGTAAAGTTATTTTGTCCACCTATAACATAACAATAGATGCAACATGTAAGTAATTTATCAACCTATCATATAATAGGTGTAAATGGCTACATTTATTAATTTATAAACGGACACATTTGACATGTTTCTCCATTGAACTAAGAATGTACTGATTTCATTATAATTCCATAAAAAATTATCTGACTACATAATTAGGACGAAATACACTTACTTTTTTAATTATTGAAATGTGAGAAGGGAGAGTTTCTTTACAATTCTTCATCATTAACTCAAAACCCAGAAATTTTGAGTTATTTCCCTATTGAACTAAGGTATTGATACAAGCCGTCAAAATACTGATAAACGTGTGACGTCACGGTTCAAAAAATGACTGGCGCGGCCATTAGAATTGTGAATTGTACTGAATTGAACTCGTGACATCACGGGTATACGCCTTTCACTTTGAAAGCCCACAACTTCGCCGTTTTTGGATATATCGATTTTTAATTTTAATTAACTCATTAATGTAAATTAATTTAAAAAAAAAAAGATTTAGGAGACAACCTTATTGCTGTATACTAGTAAAGGAAGGAAATAAAACGGAACTCCGATTGTTATTTTATTAAACGAACATTATACTATCAAGCAGGCAGAGACAGGCAAAAATACATTCTATAAAAGATGATTATAAATATTATAATATCCAGAAAACTTTTCATAATTATTCTTTTACAAATATTTAAAACATATATGACAAAATAAGGATTTGAGGAAGCACGACGGATAAAGTAGATTTGAGTTTTATTGCGGAACTTTTGTTGCAGCCGCTCTCTCTGCAGCAGGAGACGCAGAAGAATTCCTCCTTGTTCCTGTCGCAGTTGCCCCAGCCCAGGCCCCTGTTGGCCTCCTCGTCGTCGAAGCTGCAAGGCCCCAGGCCGCATTCACGCTTCAGCATGAAGCCCTGCTTTTCTGAAGAAAAAAAATTGCATTTTTAATGGCACTAAAATACTAGAGAACAAAAAAATATGGATTGCCTTTAACAAGGTTATCTCAACACATCTATCTGCACATACTCGTACATTGTATTCAATGGTAATAGTATCCATCCTCTTAAAGCTGGTCGTCTCCTGCGAATTTTTTATTGAAACATAATACAAAAATGTTAAATGTTGAAATCAAAAAAAATTGTGTATGCATAGACAAATGTGTATGGCCACGCCCTAATTTTGTTATTTTGTGTAATGTTTTGAAAAACAAGCGCCGGGACCCGGCTTTAGGTTTACACTCAAGTGGGATTCGAGGTTCACATCTACCAGAACCGCGCAGTGCAGACTGCAGACACTTAAAGTGGTAAGCACGGCAAAATTAGTTGCTTACATTATCTATGAACACATTCACGCACGGTGTAACGTGAATACTCCCTTCGGCACCGGTAGATGTGAATAGATCTTCAAAGATGACCGTTGGAATTCCAATATCATCGTCTGGCCCTTGGGCGAGGAAAAGAAATAGAGGTTGTCCACGGGCTGGATGGACTGACGACTTAAAGAGAACTGCCGGCGTTGGATGAGTGAGAGCTGGAAAGAATCGACACAACTGGAAACATTTGAAAACTCATCTGCTTCTTCAAAAAATTACGAAATATCTTGTCAACCAAAGATCTAAGTAGAGTATATGCTTTATGCCACTCTCATTTGGGATACGGAATTATGGATATGGGATGGGGCTCAGCTGCATCAAATTACATAAAACCACTAAATACAACTCAGAAATGCATCATAAAGACCATTTTAAAGGTCCCCATAAGGACGTCAACAATGCAAAATTTTAAACATTTCGACGTTCCAAGTATACAAAAAATATTCTGGTTCATCATCTCAAAAAGGACAAAATGGCCATTACTCACCATAATCATAATACCAGAGCAAAGAAACTAGATATGCTAAATGTACCTAAGTGTAATACTACATTAATATATAACAAACTCCCACTTAGTATCAAACAATGTAATTCAATCAATAATTGCATTAAGTTCAGCAAAACTTGGCTCAAGGAATTAACAGAAGAAGAACTGACTAGTATTCTTAAAACAAAGCCATAGACGTTACTAGAAATACCCTACCCAAACCTTGAATTTGAAATATAGAAGTCGCTGAAACCCCCTTATTCAAAACCTAGTTCGCCTCAGCACAGAATCTCCTAGTGAGGAGGACTATGAAAAAATTCTATAATATATATGTATTTTTTATATTTATACCTTACCTTAAAATGTCAAAATTATATAGAAATTAATATAAAATAATAAATTCATGGGAAAACCGTGATTTATTCAGTGCTTTTGAAGCTCGCGTGTTCAGTGTCGTGGTAAAAATATAATTTAAAATCACATTCCCACACGCTGTTTTATATTAGTGGACAGCAAAATTGTCCCAACTTGCTTCAGCCAATCGAACTGGTAATATTATCCGATAAATAATGACGCTGAAAAAAGTGGAATTGTTACAAAACATTGTATTAAAAAAAGGGAATATTTTTTGGTGGAAGCGATGTTGAAACTGCTGGCAATAAATAACTGATATAGCTTACTGTCTTTCCTAATATAAATTACACACCGACCTGTGGAGCTGAGGGGGCAAGAAAGGAGAAACTTCGGGGCGCACTCCTTGTTGGTGAGCACGACGCACTGGTGGCAGAAGAGGGTGGACTGCGAAAGTGATATTAAAACTGCTGGTAATAAATAATTGAAATAACTTACTGTCTTTGCTAATATTAGTGACACACCGATCTGAGGAGCTGAGGGGGCAGGGAAGGAGAAACTCCGGGGCGCACTCCTTGTTGGTGAACACGATGCACTGGTAGCAGGAGAGGGTGGACTGCGAAAGCGACACTGAAACAATAGTCAATCTTAAATACCCACCTACCATATACACACTATTTATAATGTCAAAGTAGGTAAGTACCTAATATTTTATTTATTTATTTGATTTACGCCCTAGAATATAATAAGATATTGAAAATTGCACAAAAAGTTTTTAAAGTGTACAGTAATGTAAAACCGAAAAACTAAATACGTTAAACAACATTTTTCAAACATGTAACAGTAACGCAAAATAAAACAATATTATAACACAATTTACTAAAACTACATTATCTACGCTACAATAATTTGTAGAATTCGTGAAGGTGCTGGTATAGATTACGCTTTATTTTATAAATGGGGTCAGTACATATATCAATAATACCCCAAACATGTTGCCAGATCATGAACACTAATCCGCAATAACGTTGTTCCTCACAATAAACACATTATTTTTAATTACAAGAAATACACTTTGTATGAATCCACTTTTATTTTGTATATATGTCAAGTAGTTTCGATTCTGCTGAATCTTCATCGGGACTGAAAAATATGCTTTCAGTCCCGATGGATCTATAGATTTATATATTTTTATATTTTCATATGAAGCGGTAACTTGGTGATGTGACATTATAATTTAAAAAATAAAACAATAACTTTGTTTACATCACTTTTATTTTATACTTTTGCCGACCGGGTTTCGCTACTACCGTAGCTTCTTCAGGGCAGTATACAACTAAACTATGAACTAAGATACACATGTGTTATAGATTGGAAAGTGTGTGTACTTTAAGTAAATGAAACACGTTGTTATAAACCACCAGAAAAACCAGTACCATTTAAACAACGTAAGTGTTTTTCTGAACTCGCAAACCACCTAATCTCTTCAGACCATACATTCAATAAAATCACGGGAACTAGTCTTTTGCATAAAAACGGTATAGGAATTAGATTAGATAACTTAGAAGCACTAGAAATTAAGAAGTCCTTAAATTTAAAATGATCTGATAACTTACTTAATAACCAAACAAATTTATCTTATAGCCCGATTTTAAACATGTTTCCTATGAATCTCCCCTAACCTATCAGTTATTATATTCCACATCTGTTTAATTATTATTATGTAACCGAGTAGTACACACTTTCTATTTTTTTATTACTATGACACTTTCATTAGTGAATTATAAGAATATCCCACTTTAATGACATTATATTCCCATTACACTATTATATTTTTATATAAGAATGTCTCCCTCTTACACATAATGTTTTTTCTATTGTTGTCTTCCTCTAATATTTTGTTTTGTCTCTCTTTTATAATATATCTATTTCATTCTATTGCATTTTGTACCTATATATAACCGATAACTCTGTATTAGAATTTAGTTATTATATTTACCCTGATGAAGATTAAGTTAAGCGAAACCGGTTAGTGAAAATAAAATATATTGGTGGTTTATAACAAGGTGTTTCATTTACTTAATACAATATCAAACCACAAAGTGATTGCTTCTTATGAAAATATGTGTGTACTTTGTTTATTGGGAATTATTTAAGAATTGGACTGTTATTTAAATTTATTTGATTATTTACGAAATCCCGAAAAATCATTTTTTATAGTTTTCGGCTAAAACAGATACAAATAACACTGTATTTGATTAAATAATAACTTTATTTATGAAACAAAAACTGCTATTTGTGTTGTGTACATAGTTTATCAACAATCGGTTCTTGCGAAAATATAGCACCCCTATAGGTCAGAGTTCTAATTAGCCGAACTGCTCTTTATCCCAAACACTGCTCCCCCTCCCCTAGCACCGCCTTCTCCACCATCTATATCTACATCTACCCCATCTCACGTCTCACGTATCGATCTATGCAGGCTACAGGCTACCACCCGCTTGATTATTTATACCCTCATATCCCGCAGCCCCAGAAAACGCTCTAACTACGAAGTTCAACGGGAAATTATAGACAATACAGTTTGAAACAATGCACACTGTCAAAGTAGGAACTTATCGTATGTATGTATATATACATTTTATAATATATATTTATTTATTTTTTAACATTAATACTTCACACAGGAGGCCTTGAGGATGTCATCTTTGGGAATGCTGTATGGATAGTATTTTGGAGGACAGGAAGGGGTGAACCTGGGTCTTGAAGATTCCTGTCTTGTAGCAGGGAGGAAACTAAGTAACTAAAATCGTTTCACAGCCCAGTTTTTTAACTCAAGAACGAGTCGTAGAATCTATCTAATCCGTTCTCATGCGACAAATGTCAACCGTGTTCAAATGTTGGGTGTGCGTTTGGCGTGTTGCGAAGGGATCATTGACGCTAGGTCCTCAGAGCATCTTCCATTGAAATACCGGTAGAACAAGGACAGCATTCCACAGCCGAGCTGTTGAATACAAGAAGGAGTCGTAGAAGCGATCCGTTCTCATGTGACAAATAATGACAACCGTGTACTTTTACATTCGTTTTACTATAAAGCAGAAAATCCACACGTGTGATATCTGAAGCAGCAAAAACTCTGGAAAGGTGAGCTCTAGGGTGCTGAAAAACAGCTTTTCTCGATGGAATTACTAGGTCAGCGCAACCCTTTTTAGGTCGCAACGTCATATCCACCATGAAATATTGAGTGTTGAAATATCCATTGTTACCCAAGACACCATATTGTAAATTACTCAATTGTTTAGTGCGAAAAAAAGAGAGGGTTAACGTGCGCAACACGGTATCACTTATACATATATAAATACACACTACACCACAAACTACACATCTGCCTTGATGATGGACACTATAACGCTATCTGAAACGCTGGCTAAAGAAGGAGGAAGCGCAATACGGCATAGTATTCCAAAAACTATTCAAGAAAAAATAAGATTGATCGAATTCGGACAAGCCGCGTAGTAACCAGTAACTTTATAAAAATAATTACAAAAAAGTACTTTTATTCGGGGGACAGGTGGAATGTTCTATGTGTAGGCACTTAATACATATTTTTTATCTATTAGAAAAAAGACAGCCTTAATGAAAATTGTAATTATGTTTATAATGATTATTTTACCTGTTCGGAATTCTTTAACCTGAATTTCATCAGCATTATCTTGTTTGGTAAAAGCACTGTATTAGAATGTGAAAGCCGTGCTCATAATTTAGCCAGTCAGCCGCGAAGCCCCTAATTCTAATGAACTCCCTTCCCCGTTGGAACAACAGTTTAATTAATGAACACCTCACCTGATTAAGTACCCAATGAACGGATAACACTGTATTACATTTTTGTGACTAAGGTACCTACCATACCTACTAAAAAATATTAACAAATTAATATTTTTTTACACAAATTCCACACAGGAAGTCGTGAGGATAATTATTTCTCTCAGGGTCTATGTCATTGGGGATGTTGTGGGAAGGTCTGGAAATTAAAAAAAAAAGGCATCGGAGGTGGATAGGAATCTGGTGGTCAGTGTGTTCAGGAGTGACGGACGTACTAATCCATCCCTCTCACTGCGGTGCAGGAGGATGGGTCTAGAGAGTTTGGATGGAGAAATCAATGAGTCTCCCTCAACCGGCCTCTCCCGATCCGGCCCAAGATCCGGGCAAACCACAGCCCATGAACCCGGGCACTACTGCAAAGTCACCAAACGTTGTGAACCACTTGGGGTGACCTATGTCAGAGGTGTTGGTTATCCAATTAAATATTCTCGGGGCGGTGGTACCCATACTCGTCTCTCAAATTGAAAGTAATACTTAAAAATACACATACGTACTATGACAGTGGCGCACCCCCAATATAATAAAACAATCAAAAAAACTGTTTTAGAGGGGTTTTTCGAAGAAGAAAAAGTGAAGCGTTTGACGCGTGTATATAATAATGCTTGTAGTGGTTTTTATTTAATTCTCCTCACTGACCATTTTAAACATTCTACCAAAAAGTTACCTACAATATACAAAACCAAATATAAATATACAAAACCAAATTATAAATGCATGATGCACGCAACAACGTCATCTTAAACCGCTTGATCAAAAAACTAATTAGTCGGTTTTGAAATTATTTCTCATGAAACTTGTGACATTTCTTGGGCTGAACAATTTTCTTTGTGTGTCGGGTATATTCTTACACTTTGATCCTGTACAAGCACCACGGGAAAAGGTATCTAAGCATTCTTTGTGTATCACATTGTTTGAATTTGGTAATTGGAAATACCATATCTGTGACTGCAATCCGAAACTGCATTGGTATAATTGAATAAACTGATAATTACCTAAGATGCCAAATATTCTTGTCGAAATTTTGATAAATGTAAACCAGATGCTAATAGACAGAAACTACGACAAGTTTAAGGGGAAGGGCTGCGCTGCTTGTTTCATACATAACTTAATTTTGGATTTGAGGCCAAAATACTAATCCGAACTGAATGATATATATATTTTTTTTAATTAAAGGTTTAGTAAATATACGTATTAGAAGTGTTTTATTATTTTTGTTTTAAATTATGAAGTATATGCCATAAAAAAAATCAATTTTCATAATTTTAGAGGCAACTTAGAAAATTATTTGCGGGTTTACCGTCTTTAAATTTTTTTTATCGTATTTGCCATGTAAATATGATTACGTAAATAAAAATACAAAAACAAAACATTTAATAAAAAAAGTTTTTTCGGGTTAATATTTTAAATTATGTACGGAAAATTTGTGTTCCAACGTAAATTGTTCGTTTTTAATTTAATTTTAAATCCACCATAATGGTTATTTTAATATTTAATATATATATATTTATATATATATATTTCGTATATCTCAAAGTAGACGGGGTAAAACTTTTTTTAATATTACCGTTAGCCCCCAAATAATTGTTAAAGGTGCCTGTAAAATCGCGAAAAATCAATTCCGTTAATTGCATATGTTTCATAATGTAAAACAAACAAAAATACTTCTAATCCGTACTAGATATTTACTATACTTTTTGATGAAAAAAGGGATCATTAAAAGGATCATTAAAAGGATCAGGTGAATATTTTGACCTCAAATCCAAAATTAAGTTTTGTATATAACACGCCGCACAGCCGTTACTCTTAAGTCGGTTCCCCGTAAGAAATAAACCCTGGGTGGGCCACTGTACTATAATGTAAGGTAAAGTTGTGATTATTACCATAACTTCCTAATATTATGTATTCACCACAAATATATAATACTGATTTTTCTAATACTTAATTTTATCAGGTAGCTGTGGCGTGCATTCCTCTATGACCAAAGGTAGGTAGGTTATGCGTCGTTTTCGAAGTTCGGGTATATGAATTGTGTATTGGATATTTAAAAAAAAATTGTTATCGTCTTCCGCTATTTGTAATGGCCAACTGAATAAATCAGCGTACAAGTTTCTTGATTTTGATTAGATATTTGTCAACTTTTAAAATTTGTATGTATTTTATTTTTATGGTTCATTTTTCTTAGGGTAAGCATAGCTTTCCAGCCTTTATGGACTACACGCCACTGTTAGGTAGGTACTTAATTTTTATTTTTATTTAAACAACTTTACTGCAGTGTATAAATACCCTATGGATTTGTGAAAGCCAAATACCATTTAATAATACTTATAATTAGCGTTCACCATAAAAAAATCACCTTCGATTGGCAATGTTACTGTGAAAATAATAATGCATTACGTTATGTTTTTCTGTATTCAAAATAGATTTCCTAAAATAAATTCGTAAGTGAATCGATCGCCTTTACTGGTACGGTTTGTTTTTTAATTTTCCGATTTGTATTCTTCCTAATTGTGGGGCTATAATGCAAAACTGTCTATTTCCAAAATAGGCGAAATTGAGTTCAGTTGAGCGCAGTCGGGGTAATTCTAAGCTAAGGAATAAACCGACTTTATAATTTTTACGATAAAATGACAAAATCCTTGTAATTTTTCATCTCAAAAAACACAATTTTTTACAAAACGTACTATTTCCAGCAAAAAAAATATGTACCCTTTTCCGCAGACATCATTCATGTTTATATCATCGCGTACAATTTCAAATTGAAATAATTTTTTTTTCTGCAAAACGCATTATTTTGACAAAGATTGACAGTTGATTTAACAGTCAGCAAATTTGAAAACAGTGCAGAATAGATTTTATTGTTGTTTTTCTGGCTGGAAACTGAATCAGGAAGAGGACCTAATAAAGTAATCTCAGTATTTGCAATTTTTTTCATGTTTTGAAGGATGGATACAATGATATGGTCATGTTTGCCAAATAAAATAATTCAATTCAATTATGAATTTAAAATATTATTTATCCAATGCCAAGTTAATAAATTACCGCAAGGATTTCAAAAATATTTTTCAATTATAAAAAAAAAAAAATTGTTGTTTTAGTCGGTACCGTTTTTTGGCTCCACTGAAAAGTTCGATTTTTGTAAATAGACAGTTTTGTATTAAAATTGTGTGGACTTTTCCAGGTTTTCTTTATTCAACGCTATGCAGATTTTCCAATTAACCTGGCTCAAAAGTAGACAAATTCCCTATTAAGAATTCGATTCGAGGAAATGGTTTCTTACGTGATTTTGGAAAAACGTATTATTGGAAAAGGGGAAGCTAGAGAAAGGTTTGCTAAAAGTTTTGGCAGTAAAATGAGCAATATTTTCCAAACATGATCAAACGTAACCACTACCCAAGCTTATCGTATAAATCAATTATCGTATATTCATTATTTGCTTGTAGTAAAACTTATAAACTATGAGAGATATGAAATTTTTGTAAATAACTAATATGAAAAAGGACGAAACGGCATTTAAAAAAAATACATATCTTAGTAACCAATATTTTATAAGACACGTTTAGATACAATCTTTAAATAATACATGGTGAAGTTTTACTTTATAAATAATGTATCTATATTGAATCATATGTTAAAAATGTTATCCACTTTATTAAATAAAGGAAAAAAAAAACAGAAGTGAGAAAATCCTTTCCGCAATCGAGGGAGCTAAGAATAGATAGATTCAATCAAAGCAAGCGGAAGGCTATCAATTTATCGGTTCGTTCATCTCCAACAGCAGGGCTAAACGGATGAGGATCGGATGGCAATATTCCGTCACTTCCCCCTTATTGCTTAGGTACCTACTATATTATAGGTACCCGCTATCTGGTACCTGCCTACTCTCTGCTACTCGCTACCGGTAATTCGATAAACTCTGGCGTCTTCACAATTTGAAACAGTGAAAATATTTGGTATTTTTGTCGGTTAATCTCTAAAGAAAAAAATGCAGAATTTGAGGTGAAAATGGAAGCACAAATTTAAACATGTTTTTACTAGTTAATAAAGTTAACCTTTACTTATAGCTGGTCGGTTAGGAAAAGGTTCAATTGGCTTATTTTCGATAAGTTAAATTATCAATATCAAGAATGTTTACATAGGTAGGTACATTTTTAATCAAGGAATTACGTTCGAATGACTTAATCCTAAATTACTTGCGAAATTATGAACACAGGAGGCCGTATAAATATTACTCAGGTCAAATGTAAAATAAAAATATTAATAAGCAGGTAGGTATGCAGGTTAAAATACCTGCGCACACAAAATTGCCAAACAACGTGTGCCAGGTAACAAGTGTGTGTAGGTATAAACATTTATGAAGCCTCAACACAACTCGCGGGTAACGCCTCTTCTCTAGATGTTATTTTTAGCCGCCTGCCTGGTGAAAGATTAATTGAGTTTTATGAAAATGCTACACAATGAAAATAATGTGTTAACACTACGAAAACAATGCTAAACATACCAAAATCGAAGCAGCACGTTCCTAAAATCGAGATCACTGCAGCGAAATAGCTAAAAGATATCATTTTAATTTAAAAAACGAACCTCTTCGAACAAGATACTAAGAAAAAAGAGAAATCTTTTAAACTAGTTATAATTTGTATCCGTTTTCGAGGAGAATACGCGGACTGGAATCGTAGCGTTGTAGCAAAGTAAACGCTACGGTGATTCTGAACGAACGCTACGCCGCTCCAGGCTTGTGTTCGGATGTACGAGTTTCCCCCCATTCCAGAGCATCCCTATTCCGTATAGTCAGGAGGGGTGTACCTAAGCTAGAAGCTTTTATCCCTACAGCTGTTATGTAGACTGTACATGTACTACGCTAGCGTTGAACGAAGCTCAAATTGCGACTGCGCGGAAAGCCTGAAACAAAATTTTCTACTTCATTGCAGTTTTTTGTAAGTGTTAGCGTGTAGCACGCGAAAATTCGCACCGAGATTAAAGTTAACCCATCAAAACAATGATCTCGTCAATTACCTATAGTTTAATTGGATTTTGTTCAATTTAATACATACGGAGATTGTCATAAAAACGATCTGGAGAAGGGATGAGTATGAAATTATAAATGTTGGGTACGAAACTTTTTGATACCTACAGTTTGAGGGATTTTTCATTGGTTGAAATTCTTGGAAATAGATTTAATAGGAGATTTATAGATCGCCCGGAGTCCTGTTCTCAGGAATTTGAATAGTTTCGGAATGACGTAACTTTTTTCGTTTATCTCTTTTATTCTATGTAGCATATGCTTAAAATTTGAAAGAAAGTAAATAACATTTATTTGTCATATTTTATCAGTTGCCAGTTGCTAGCTCGACGGATGTTGAGTTATACTACACTAATTACGAGGTGTGTTCAAAAGAAAAGGTGAATTTGGAATTTTCGCAGGCTGTGTAGATTCGACTATCGATTTTTTTTTGTTATGTTGGTACACATATGTTTATCATATGTTAGCATTATCAGCCATTTTGGATTAGTGATTTGTTTTCGAAAACTGGAAAGGTTAGTCACGTTTTTGTGTGTTCTTCGATTTTTTACTTTTTAAAAAAATAGATCAAAGAATATGTATTAAATTTTGCGTTAAAAATGGAATAAAGTGCTCCAACGCACTTAAAATATTGACTGTGGTATTCGGCGAGTCTACTTTGTCACAGAAAAGTGTTTATAAGTGGTACAAGCGCTTTACAGAAGGCCGAGAAGATGTTAATGACGATGAGCGTCCTGGAGTTGCAACCATGTCAACAAACGACGAAAACATCGAAACAGTGAAGAAAATGGTTTTGGAAAATCATCGAATCACTATTAGGGAAGTTGCAGAGGATGTTGGCATATCAATCGGCTCATGCCATGCAATTTTCTCGGATGTTTTGGGCATGAAACGTGTGGCAGCGAAGTTTGTTCCGAAATTGCTAAATTTTGAGCAAAAGCAACGTCGCATTAGTATCGCTCAGGAGTTGTTGAATGACGTCAACGACGATCCAGGTTTGCTTAAAAAGGTCATAACTGGTGATGAAACGTGGGAATATGGTTATGACATCGAAACCGAGGACCAAGCAATACAGCTCAAACGATCGGAATTGTGGAAAAACAAATCATGAGTTTTGCATCACGATAATGCACCAGTTCACACATCAATGCTTGTTCATGATTATTTGGCCAAAAACAACACCGTAATCATGCCTCAACCACCGTATTCACCAGATTTGGCTCCTTGCGACTTTTTCCTATTCCCGAAACTGAAGAGACCAGTGAAAGGAAAGCGTTTTGCCACAATTGATGAGATAAAGTCAGAATCGAAGAACGATCTGATGGCCATACCGAAAAGCGCATTCCAGAAGTGATTCGAGGATTGGAAGAAGCGCTGGCATAAGTGCATTATATCTAAGGGGGATTACTTTGAAGGGGAGAAAATGGATATTGATAAATAAATAAATACTTTTCGAAAAAATTCGAAATTCACCTTTTCTTTTGAACACACCTCGTATCTGGGGCCTAAGTCTGAATCTTTTGCATTAGCTAACACAAGTAAAAATTTTAATCTCTCGATTTTGCGTTATGGATTTGTCTCTTAACGTAAATGCAAACTTTAGTTTATTATCGCGATACGGATTACCAAACTGTCATAATGGACGATTTAACTTGCGTTATCTAACGCAAAAGTTACAAACTTAAGCCCCAGGCGTCCTGAAAGTTCATTTCCAGACTAAAAAATTGCTAACCGTTTTTGAAGAACTCTAAACATTGTAAAGGGTTAAATAATTCGTAAGTAAATACTTTGGTTAGATTAAAAAAAAACGTTATGAGAAATGTCTGGGCTACATATCAATCTTAGATAAGTTCGTTTTTTACAAATTGAGGAATGCCACTTATTAGCATTTAAAAAAAAATACATATTACTACGAAAATCTCATATTCGTATGATAAACAAAGAAAAAACGTATCAAATAAAAGAACTAAAATGAAAGAAAGGAAATAAAATTTGTTAATAAATAAAAAAAAGTAAAATGCTATTCGTTTGAAAAAAACATTTTTTGTCACTTTCGTCATATAATATAATATTTGTCATTCATAACATTAATCCTCGATTGAATCATTGAATTCTTCATACTTAAAATTTTAATATAACTTTTCTTGGAAAAGGATAGGTACATTTATTATGTATGTATGTAAAGTATTCCCAAAGAGTATCTCAATATTTAAAAATAAAGGGTTTTTTGTTTCTCTTGAATTTGGTTTCATATCGTTGTCCACAACACAAACAGAAGAGCCAAAAATTTCATTTTTTATTTTTGCTAGATTCTTTTATACATTTTATTACATGTTTCGCTAACGTTGCAAAGAAAAGCGTAAATAATTTCTCATTAGCGAAACATGTAATAAAATAAGAATGCGGCAAAAGGGGCAGTTTTTTGGCTCTCCTGGAAAGTTGCTAAATAAGAGATAACCCGTTTGTGTTGGGGGTGGCGATATCATAAGTTTTAGTTAGAAAATTGCTCCATAATGGAATGGTTGACTTTTGGCCAAGAAGTTGTGAGATCTAATCCCAACCCGATTCAGCTTTTTTTCTGGGCAAATAATATTATGGGGGCCACCAATCCGGGTTTTGGGTTCTTGATTGTTTGATCAAATTTGATGAACCTTACAAAAAAGTATTATTGTTCTAAATTATTCGAATTATTAGAAATAAAATGTACATTATGTAAAAAGAATCATTTATTTGTATAAAAATATTTGTACATTTGTATATATTTTTTCAACACACATAAAAAAGCTCGTGAGACATTATAATTTAAAGAGGCACATTATGTGAGAAGTTATTGTATTAGAAAAATTCTGTCTGTAATATAATAAATGAAAGCTTTAGTAAAACTGTATCATGTTTCATTAACCACGTCAAATCTTCTCTACGGGCAAGCAAAAAATTTCAAACAAGATCAGTATTAGTTGAAGACAGATTCCCAACATGGGTGATATCGACCCTCAAGGGACCGTTGGAGGGATCCAAGGGGGTGGAGGTGGCCTCAAAGCGGCGAGGGCAAATGGGGGACGAGGGCAACAAAAATACTTTTAATAAATTTTCCTTATGAATTCAAATTTGTCATAGGCACATGGTTGAAAGAATCACGCAACAACACAAACTGCTGAATTATTCTATTGATTTATAGATGGATTAATAGTTTTTTTTTTTTTCTTTAGTGTCTTATAACACCTAACTAGGTTTTTCGGGACCTGTTGTCAGGTGAACAATGATGTACTACATAAAATATGGATATAGATATTTATCAAGAGCAAAGGCCATCACAATGGAGACCAGGGGTGATGAAAATATCATGTTGGGGTATAGAGTTGACCGCTGAAATGAGACTGATTATTTCTCAGTCAAGGTATATATATTTAGAATTCATCGCATTGTTGCATAAGAAGAGATAGCTGGGAAGGGGGGACGGGGGGGCGCTGATGAAAAATATAGTCCAAAAGTGGGCGGTGTGACAAATAAAGGTTGGGAACCCCTGGTTTAAGAGATTCTCATTACATAGAAAATGTTATAATCAATATTCACTTATAATAACGATATATTACCTATCTTTCAAATAAAAACAGATGTCAATAAAAAGTAACTCGGCGTCGGGTCACCAGTTTTTAAATCATGCAGGTTTTGAGATTCAATACTAAATTACAGATCTCAATCAAATAATTACAACTGCATAATTTATTAAAGTAATGGTCGGAACGAAGAAAATAAATTCTAAGCATACTTAGGTTCTAAGAATAAAATAAAAACTGTAAAAATAATATAAACATTTGTTGATGGACGGATTAAGGCAACAATTTTTTTTACATTAGTCAATGTAAGATAAAAGACGTATTGGAGCAAAATACAGAAATAATATTATTAAAAAGTACATTTTGTATGCAATATATTCCATTGTATAAAAAAAGATTTCAAATCATAGCTATCCTACACAGTTCGAATTTCATAAAAAAATAGAGATTCACAATCAGTACAAAACGGTTGGTAATTACATTCATTAAACAATGCATCTTTGATAAACGCAGCCATTCACTTAGTAAATCATTGGTAAAAATGATTGGAATTTTAAATTGAAAAATAACCTAAGAGAAGTCATATTCAATAACCTTATTGATAGGCACATCAAAAAATTATATCCTACGTACGGACGGAGAGGTGTAAATGTTTCAAACAAAAATAATTTTTCACAAAAGTTTTCCAATAAAAACTGAAAGTAGAGTTCCTGCTGCAAGCAGCACTATGTTGCGTGTTGTGGAAGTGCTTCCGCTCTGAAAAAAACACAAAACTCCATTAAATCACAGCTTGGAAACCAATGCAATCATCAAATCACAGTGCAAAAGAAGAATTGGATTGGAACAGTTAAAACAATAATAATACAGCACACATAGAAATATAAAGTTATGTGATGTCACTAACAGTGAGCAAATGATTCATCGACGATTCATCACAACCTTATAGTTGGAATTAAAATGAGTGTGAAAACAATGTACATTCCAATTGTGGTATTTCTAAAACCTGCATTCAATATCAAACAGAATATTGTAACTTCTCAGTGTTGAAATAAACATGAAATGGTCAGAACTTCATAACAACCATATCGATTAATTAAGAAATAACTAAATAGGCTATTCATAATGGATAAGACTTGAAAAGTGAACATACAATGATGTAGAAGTTGCAACGGTCCCCTTGACAGCACTCGGAGCATGCCCAATCTTCGTACCAGATATGAGTGCAGTATTGCATATTCCTCTGTCTTGTTTTTACACACTGGTCCTTTGTGGCGCATCGTTTGGAAATGTAAAACTGTTTCAGCGTTCCCTGGGACCAGTAAGGCGTGCTGCCCCATTTGATTTCAGATAAACAAACATCCTCGCCTTGCTCACATGTCTTGATTGTGTTTAAACATTTCTCCACATTGTCTTCTTGATTAGTGCATACGTAACATTCCAAGGCGCTGCCTGAAAAGTAAACAAAGGTTAGAAAATTCTTTCGAAATATTGATAGGACTGGGTGGAAAATCTAATTGACTTCATAATAAGCAATGGTTAACAGCGGAAAAACTAAAAAAAAAACGTTTGAAAACAACAAACTAGAACGGTTATACATTGAACATAAAGTAAACGTCGCTTACAGAAGGCAAAGCAGCACACGCATAAGATGGAGAGAATCAATAGCTTTGTGGAATCCATGATTGCAAACGAGTGATGATTACAAATTTAATTCAATACGATTATATTGAAAACATCACGATTTACAACACCACACCCCTTATGACAGATTGTTTATAAATTTACGTTTAGCAGTTTAGTTCAGCATAGATATACCCATAGATATACCATTCACGTTCAGAGTTTAGAAAGACCACAAACTAGGACACCTGACGTTTGTGTAGCTATGTTCAGGAAAGTATAGAAGAGACAGTTAAAATAAAAGGCCCTAGCTATGGCAATGCTTTTGTGTTAGGATGGTACGCGAAATACGCGGAACTCATGAAAATCTAAGGAAAGAAGAATCTTTTTTCACATTTGAATTGGGCTCCTCATGATTGTATAATATAATCAAAGTATAATCATAATCATGCCATGGTTCTTTTTGTATTTCTTTTCTTTCATGAAATTCACTTAGTTTTTTTTTAGCAATGAAACTATTCATACAAAAACATACATGCAAAAATAGTACACAACTGCTGACCCTGTACAAATCGCAAGTGCGCCTCACTGTAGAATTTGGCAGCCACCTCTGGTCGGGAGTCCAAAAATATCTGAAAAAAACCCTTGACTCTGTGCAGAAACGGGCGGTCCGTTTGACAGATTCGCCTATCTTAACAAATGGAAGGCAATCTTTGGAGCACAGACGTCAGGTGAGAATGTTGACCTTGTTTTACCGGTATTTTAATGGACGATGCTCTGAGGAACTAGCGTCATTAATCCCTTCGGCACCGGTGCATAGTCGGGAAACACGCCAAACGCGTGCCCAAAATTTGCACACAGTCGACATTTGTCACATGATAACGGGTCGCTTTTACGACTCGTTCCTGTATTCACAGCTCGGCTGTGGAATGATCTGCCGGCCTCTGTGTTTCCTCCATCCTACAACATGGGTCTCTTCAAGACCCAAGTTCACTTCTTCCTATCCTCTAAAAGACCCTCCACACAGCATCCCCAAAGATGATATAGGCCTTGAGGGAAATTATTTCCCTCAGGGTCTCCTGGGTGATGTTTCCGTAAAAAAAAAAATTATTTTACTGTGAGCACTGGAAACTTAACCGAAAAGTTTTTAAATGGCAGCACCGTTAATATAAACGTCATCTGACATTATTGCTTATTTTTTGTGTATATTTACATAGTTTTACGTGACATATGTTTTAAAATGGAAGGTATTTTATGGAAATGGACAAATTATTGGAGCGGTTAGTAACCCTTTGAAATTTGGTAATTTAATTTACTCAAAACTGTATTCATCGTTATATTTTATTGTTACTAATCATGCAAATTACGTTATTGTTTATACAGCCTGGCAAACAAGATGGTTTGTTTTGGAAAACGGAATATTATCATACTACAAATCTCAAGATACGGTCAACCAGGGGTGTAAAGGTTCTGTTAAAGTAACAGCGACTGAAATTAATGGTAAGTTCGTAGTACAATGTATCCACATACTCCTACTCAATATGAAGAAAAAAAAGTTGATAAAGCACTTCCTGCCAGGAAATGTTGAATGCTACAATGAACATTTGTATTTAAGACATGTTTTACTAATTATATAACGACATTTGATTTATGTATTCCTCAGTAAACTCTTTGGATAATACAAGATTGGATTTGGTGATACCAGGAGAACAGCATATGTACCTGCGGGCAGCTACTTCCCAGGAGCGGCAGCAATGGCTAGTAGCTTTAGGAACAGCCAAAGCCTGTATTAATCCTAGACCAAATAGTAAGTTTTATTAAATCATATCATTAAGCTGTCTTGAGATAGTTACAACTAGGAGATTAAGGCGTTTACTTCATATTGAGGTAATAAATAATTTCAAAATTGTGTATATATTTTCCTAAGATCTTTTTTTTAATAAATATTGCTGTCAACACATGTGGGTTCTTTACAGTTCTTCAATGTAAACATATTGATAGTAGAATTGCTTAGTTAACATGAATAGTTTTATCATAAATGTTATTGTAATTTATTTTAACACATAATGTACATACAATTATTTAGACTTACGGTTATGCATAAAATTGTTTTATGAAAATCTCATAATATATTATGGTACGGCCGCATATAATATACAATTCGATTCTAGTGGTGTATTTAATTTGTATTTTTGTTCTAAAATTATAGTTAACAATTTGATGGCTTAAATCAAATTTGTTTTATGGTTAAATAAATAATATGGAAAAAATAAATAAACATCCATAGTAAGTACGCCTGCTTGGTCTACAATAGACATTTTTTTTTAAATCGCTATCTAATATAGAAGACACTATGATCAAATTATTGTAACACATACGCAATTAAATAATATTTGTATTTTTTTCAGGTGAAGGCAATCCCGATTCGTTGAAATACAAAAAGTCTGAGTTGAGACTGTACTGTGATTTACTAATGCAGCATGTCCATGCATTGAAAAGTGCTGCTAACAATGACAAAGGTCCTGAAATGGAGGTAAAAGATCATTTCTACTTTATTATGAAAATACATTTTTTATCCAGTGGATATTTGATGATGACTCGCGCATACTGCTCAATATTCTTATTTTGTTTTCAAAGTTGTTACATCATTGTCATTTCAAGCAGTTTGAAAATTATTGCAACAGCTTTTATCAGAATTTTTGTTATTAAAAAATGGTGACCTGTTCTACTTATTGCTTATTTTAGAAATAAACTTTGTATTGAGGTCAAGATATGCTTTTTCTGTTTTAAGATAAGAATGATCCGAGTGTTCTACATAAATATTATTGTTATACATACCTAGTTATGTATTTAAACATTTCAGAAATTAGACGACACCGCAGTGATGCTGAATGCAACATGCGATACATTTATAAAAACCCTCGAAGAATGTATGAAACTTTCCAATGGAAATTCGTCTTTGGATCCGATCTTTGATCCCAATGCTCTTCCCCTTCCAACAACTGCCAAACCACCGGCTTCTTATTCCGTCAAATGAAACTAACATTTACTAATTTAATTTTGCACTTTGTTCCTATTATTCGGCTTACTAACAATTTATGTAAAACTAATATGTTTTTTTACTAACTCAGTGAAATGTCCTACCCAAGGTATTGTTTATTTATTAACCTTAAAATTATTATTTTTCCACTGTGATGGGCATTCAATCTTTCCATAGGAGTATGTAGGATTTTTAGTACTGCATGTTGTGATCCCTATACATTCTAGAGATATTCAGGATCTCCGTTAAAACAAATTTTTTAGGGTCTAAAATTAGACAATGTTTAAAAATCCTTTTCTCCATTGTGTCAGTATCAATTTTCTTTGATTATTTTATAAAAATTTTGGTACGGTTCATAATTATTGCTGTAGTATTTTCATTCATTTGGAATTTTAAAATCCCTCCATGCAAAGATGAAAGAAGTTTTGGTGAGACGAGTACTTTGGCATGACACATTTGCATTTAATAACGAGGAGATGTTTGCATGGGGGATCAGCTCAATGGTATTGTTCATTAGGCTAGTTCATTCCTTTACAGTATAATAATGCACAATGGATTTCTCAAATGGTAGAGTAATGCCTTAATTTAGAAAACCGGGAATGGTGGGCACAGTTCTAGAGTGAACCAACTGCATCATAGTTGATTTTGAGATAGTGAGACCTGAAGATTTATCTTTTCATACAGATACTCAGAGCACGACAACATATAATAACATCTAGGTGCAATTAGATATGCTAAAACGGTGTAAATCTTTTGTTTGTAAAATAGTTTTGGAAGTTTGAACCTAGATTTCACCAATAATATATTTTTTTAAATTTGGAGTTGTACCACTTTAGTATTGAACCCTATAACTCGCCACAAGCATATAATGTTAAGAAAATGGCATCTTTGGTTTTTTCATGCTGCGAGTTAACACAAAAAAGATAGTTGTTCGAGGAAAGAATCCTTTAAATGTACCTTCAGCGAGATTTAAAAGTAACCCTAACAGTGCAGTTTTAATTTATTTTAAAATAATGTTAGTTATGTGTTAGGTATTTAATCGTTCATTTAATTTTGCTTATAGTTATTGTACCGTGCGCGAATTTCTATTATTTCGAAGTTATTCTCTGGCAAAAATATTTTTTAAATAGAGGTATTACTGTACTGAGGTCCGCTTCTTTGGTCTGCTTCTACATAACTATGGTCTGTGCTAAAGCCACAAGCATCTAAACAAATTTACCAAGCGGTTATAAGAACATATGTTTATTTTACCTTAATTGCTTAGGAATTAATTTTATAAGTAATGATGATACTAAAATATCACAGTGCACATCTTCTTTTTAATATACAACTCTATGTTTAATTGACATTCTTTTTTTACTTAAGTGATTTTAATGTGCAATAAATTCAAGTAAAGCTGTATGAATATTTCATGGATATTTGAGTTTTACTAGAGCTTTTACATGGCTCATTTAAAATAAGTCCACATTTAAAACTATGCATCTTATCCCCCTAGTACAGGCTGCTGCAGAACTGATTAGGCAGTTTTGAGGAGTTATAAAAAAGTAATGGAGGTATATATAAAAAAAATGTTTTTATTGTCAAAGTTAGCAGTACATAGCCTCAAAACTGTTAAATCGGTTTTGCCGCAACCTGCACTTATTTTGTAACAATAATAAATGATTGCATTTCTTTGTGCTCTCTGAAATCAACATTCAATATAAAGATTTTAATATTTATGGAGGATATTTGCTCATGTTATATATTATTAATTAAATCCTATGTATTTGAATGTTCTATTCTTGAAAATGTCTGAATGATTCGTAATGTACTTGCTTGCTGAATAATCACTTCTTTCTTGATTGTCCTTTCCAAAGCTGATGTGATATTGGCTTTAGAAATATATTTTGATTTAAAATAGTTGAAGTTAACTGTTCAATAGTTTTTATGAAATAAATAAAAAAGTATCCTGTAAAAGTTAAATGTTCAAAACCAGTAAAATTAGGTAGAAATAAAATTTAGTTCTAATTAGATTTTAAATAGATATGTGCAGTGGAAACTAGCCAACGTAAATAGGAAAGAGGTTTTTGCATCTTCAATGATTCAACACGCGTATAAAACACAAGCAGTTTCCATGTTAGAATAAAAAATGTATATAATAATAATATATTATCAAAGATAATTCTAATTTTCGTGATGTGAGATGTTTATGTAATAAAGCCTCAAACTCTAATTTGATAAAAATATTTTTATGTGTATTATTTTCATAAATACTGTGACTTAAATGTTTATTGTGTTAAGACATGAAATTAATAATTATTTGGCTGTGTTGCAAAATTTGTGGATTGTGGATAGTCAAAAAAAGTTAGTTGTTTTTAAATTCTTATTTTTTTATTTTTATTTTTATAAACAATAATTATTAATCTAAAACACTCATCCAAATTGAAAAAACCTTCCGAGCAAAGATAAATGTCGCCGGCAGGACTCGAACCCACACCCTTCTAATATCAGGTCAGATGCTCTACCATTGAGCTGCGTCGGCTTATCGCAAACCCGCCAAGTTAATCAATATATACTAGTGTTCCATTCAATAATTACTGTTTTTTTTATTATATTTTCACCTGTAAACAACCAACTTTATTAGTATGAGAGAGGCTTGTAACGGCTAAATCCCTCAAATAGATGGCGTCGAGACAAATTATGTCTACATTTTATTGGTGAAAATTGCTTTGACTTGTCAAATATTTATTAATTGATAAACTAAAGTTCTTAAAAACTTAAGACAAGATTTTTGTGCATAGCGCAAAGGTTAACATTTATTTTTATAAACAATAATTATTAGCCTGAAACACTCATCCAAATTGAAAAAAACCTTCCGAGCAAAGATAAATGTCGCCGACAGGACTCGAACCTGCACCCTTCTGATGTCCGGTCAGATGCTCTACCGTTGAGCTATGTCGGCTTATCGCAAACCCGCCAAGTTAATCAATATATACTAGTGTTTCATTCAATAATTACTGTTTTTATTATATTTCACCTGTAAACAACCAACTTTATTAATATGAGAGAGGCTTGTAACGGCTAAATCCCTCAAATAGATGGCGTCGTCAATATATACTAGTGTTCCATTCAATAATTACTGTTTTTTATTTCACCAATAAAATGTAGACATAATTTGTCTCGACGCCATCTATTTGAGGGATTTAGCCGTTACAAAGCCTCTCATATTAATAAGGATGATTTATTTGAGTAATAAGCAAAAAGCAATGAATGGAATTGTGTTAACTAGCCCGGAGATGGCAATGCTGTAGGAAGCTCTGACGATAGCCAATTACATCCTACGCTCGGAAGAGCCAGTGAGCATCTGGCGACCACAGGTATCCGGCATTACTTATAAAATAATTTGGATGAGTATGTGTTTAAGATTTAATCAATTATCAATGTTTATTAAAAATGTAATAAATTGTTACCCTTTGCGCTATGCACAAAAATCTTGTCTTAAGTTTTTAAGAACTTTAGTTTATCAATTAATTCTTATTTTTTTGTTTGTTTTGTGTTTATATTGGAGAATATCTTCTGTTATTAAATGTTAATATACAATATTCCTATTAAAACATAACAATAGTTGAATAAAAAACAATGGAGTTGCAAATTACATAAAGTCACTTGGAAGTTCTGTTTCAAGAATTATGTTTTTGTCATTATTAATTGATAATATAAGGTATAAATAATATATAGAAATACAAGAATAATCATGATTGTTCGGTAGTTTATTATTTTTTAACCAATCCATTTATAGGTTAATAACAGCCAATGCCTTTAGATGTAATGCTTTCATTTGAATGTTAGTTTACACATCCAGTTTATTTGCCAAATGTTGTGGAGTATCAATGGCTTTGAGGATATCGAAGCAGATAGTTAACGGTTATGGATATGTGACACGTAGCCAGTAGCAAGGACAATGATAAGTGATAACTATGTCACTGTCCCGAGAAAAGTGATAAGTGCCATCCACACGTGCAATTAGTGATTTAGTAAACTCTTGCATTTGCAGTATATTTTTTTTATTTGTTTTTTATTATTTATCAAGTTAAAAGAAATACATAATTATTTCACTTTCTTAACTTAAATATATACATATTATATTAATTAACTGCATACATACATATAATTCGATTGTGTGCATGTCTAAACAGCGTGAGAGTACCCCCCACCGAACCGACATGATGCGCGCACAGCGGGTGAAGGGAGCTATTTAACTGAAAACATTCTAATCTAGTCAACTAAATTGCTACTTAACGCCCCGCCCATATGCAGACAGTGACTTAAAATTAATTAAACAATTTAGTTGCTACTTATCACTGTCCTCGCTACTCAAAAGAGTTTCAATTTTGGGTAAGAATAGGTAGTCAAATTTAATTTTTCTTAAACCCAAACATATCTAATTACGGTCATAGGGGCCCAAACGGTCTTTTTTATTTTTATGTGTTACCTCCACGGAGAAAGTCCTGAGGAAAATAATTTCCCTAACGGCTCATGTCATCTTTGGGGGTGCTCCTTCAATGGGAGCACTGTTCTTTCCCCTCTATTAATTGACATGATCGTAAAGTAACTAGCTCAGGTCTAGGGTTCCATTGAAATTAAACACGCCTCTCAGAAGCTGGGCGTACTGTACACAATCCAGCAGTTACTATAATAGTGCACAACTTTTGCCCTAGAAAAAATCGGAATTGTGTCTTACTGTTGAAAATAGGTTATCAGATTTTTGGAACACATGATAAATGTATATATCTGTTTTACCAATGTTTCAATCGAAAGCGATCTGAGAAGCTATTGTCATTGATCCTTTATGTACCGATGCACATTTGGGGGACACAGCAAACGCCTCCCCGGACCCTGTATACAGTTGACATTTGCTATATTTAAATAAGTTCCTATGCTCATCAGCTCGATTTTGGAACCCTGTTAGTTTTCACTTCCTCCCTCCTACAACATGTAGGAGGGAGGAAACTGAAAAAAAATCCACGCAGCATCTGTAGACATGAAATATAAGTATTCTTGTGTAGAGTTAATATAAAAATTAAACAAATTTGTTACCATCTTCTATATCAACTGAATAGCGTACAAGTTGATTGTATTAAAGCCGTACAAATTTAAGGTTGTTTTTATTTATATTTATCGGATAACAAATAAGTAGATTATATTTGCAAAAATAATTAAAATATCTTAATTAATGGCTGAAATTTTTTATTTCACAAATTGGAATATATAAATAGACAACAATTATTACTAAAGTAATTAATTCCAGGACATGATTAAGAGGTAACTGATTTCAAAGTCTTCATGCAAACTATATATTAAATAAAGGGCATACTAAATGATTAAATTATCTATATCTATCTATACACAACCCTTTACAAACTTTTCATTTCGAATTCCCATCATTCTTTTCTAATTTAAATGCAAAACATAAAAATTCTACTAAACTTACTAGCCAATGACAAGAAAACATGTTATCTGATGTGGGTTGATCGTGCATCTAACAGACTTTTAGATTCTTATCATTTAAATATAAATAATAATGTATTCTTCTTCATATCTTATAAATTAACTAAGTTCCTCCAATTTTCTGTGCCATTGCCATCGCATTTTCATTTGAAATCATTTGGAATTCCTGGAACCTCTGCGATATTCTCTGGTTCATCTTCAAAAACTTCTCCATGCAGTTAAGAGCGCAGGTGTCCTGTAAATATTGTAAACACATGTTTGGTTACAGTTCAATTTGCTTTACCACTTATGTTCTGTATTATTTATTATATAGAAGTCATTAGCACATACACCCAGAAATTACGAAATTTTCAGTTAGTAGGAATGGAACAAGGCGGGGATTTTCTTATAGAAATTACTGTTCAATTACCTCGGATTTTTTAATAACCCTTGATGTAAAATCATGGACGCAGTCCACGAAACAAAGCTCTGACAGTTTGTTGTAGGACACCACAAATTCCTTGAACTGAAATTAAAAACAAACATTTATACAACAGTTGAAGAAATATGAAAGTTATCATAATAAAATACTCAAAATATTGCGTTTTGGAACACGCGCTAAAAGAAAAATGTTTGTGTCTGTATTATAAGTATAACATGGAATTGGAAATAAAAAGACGTGAACTTACCGATTTTATCTGGTCAGCTTCTGACGCTTCGGTCGATGCCATAAGTGAAGCCATTTTGAGTTGTTTTTATTTATGAAAATTTCAAGACAGAATTGATAAATCTAATCGTTCACTCAAATATTTTTATATAACCTCACTACCCAAGTGTCACTTTCACGATAAGCACAGAAATAGACGCAAAAAAGAATAGACTAAGTCGTTCTTATGCTCCCTCTACATGATGGGCCATCAGCTGGCCCACTACACATCGTGTAGTGGCGTCGGACGGCTTATGGCGCAGAGCGATGGCGCGGGATGGCCTTGTCAGTTTTTCGTCCACACATTTTTGGTGGGCCGACGATGATGGCACCCCCTACACGTGGTGAACTGCTCAGTGTCCCCTTAAACATGCTTCGGAGATGAGTCCTAGTTAGTAATATTTACGTAGCTTCGAAACATTTTTGAACGTAATGGCAGTAGTTTGGACATATGATGAAAATATAAAATTCGTCGAATTATTCCTTTGAAGAATGTATATGAAATCCTAAATACAAAAATAAATGCAATGTAGGTATTTTTTGTGAATTATGTCTCTCCAAACATTGAATTTAAACTAAGCAAATAAGTGTTTCTAAATAAATATCTCTGCTTTTATTTTCTACTTTTATTAGGCTAGAATTATTGGAAGAGAGGAAAAACAGAACAATAACAACAAATTATGAAAAAAATACATTTTCTGATTAACCAAAATTAATTTTATGATTAGGTAGCGTGCAATATAATAAAAATCCATTTACTTATCATTTGTTTATGTTGTCATTGCCTAATATACTAATAAAAATTAATCATCCCGTTTTTTAATCATATATATTCCATAGCGGCACGTCCTCGGGAAACACGTTGAAAGTAGAACAGAACCTCGCCATCGTGTAGTGGCGTTGCAAATATCGCCGGCCATCGCCAAGCTATTGCATCGTCCAGCTGATGGCCTGTAAAGACGTTACACGATACCTTTTTTCATCCAGATTGCTATCGAGTTTTCTTTTTCTATGAAAATTTTGTAGAAAATTCCATAGAAAAAGACAATCCATGTGAAAACTGGACGAAAAAAAATCATGTAAGAGCGCATTAAAGAGGTAATTAGACGACACCTATTTTCATCCAGATGGCCCGTGATTTGTCTTTTTCTATGGAAAATTTCATACAAAATTCCATAGAAAAAGACAATTCACGTCAAATCTGGATGAAAATAGGTATCGTCTAATTACCACTTTACACGATACCTTTTTTCATCCAAATTCCACGAGAGTTGTTTTTTTTCTATGGAAAATTCTATAGAAAATTCCATAGAAAAAGATAATCCACACTAAAACTGGATGAAAAAAAGTAAGGATACCCTTTTTCCAGATTGCACGTGAGTTGTTTTTTATTATGGAAAATTCTATAGAAAAAGACAATCCACATGGAAACTGGATGAAAAAAATGATCGTGTAAGGACGTCTTAAGAGCGCCTTTATAAAACAAATTTTCCAGTGATTATCCACCTTAATAAGATGCTAATTAAATCGGCTAATAACGCTAAAAGGTAGGAACTAATACTCAATTTATATATTTACTATTTGGCATTTATAATTATAATCGTGGGGTTAGTCTTAAACTAAAGTTAATATTAATTAGGAACAAACTATCATTAAAATTAGAGAGTCAAGTAATTAATTGTACGTGAAGTCTTTGTTTTTAAAATTAGCGATTCACTTGGCTTCATTATACGGGAAAGTTGATTCTTAAGACTATACCATAGATTCGCTTGGCTTAATTATACGGGAAAGTCTTAGTTATCCTACGTAAAAGTCTCTTTCTTTAAGTGTTGATACTACGTGAAAGTCTAGTATTCACTGGGTGACAGGGTGGAAGAATTGTAATAAGAGTTCAAAGGCACTTCCCTTTACTGATGGCTATCCAGAGTCCAGAGAGCGTCTTGGTATGCAGAGTCCTCGCGTTCGCACTAGATATCCCAATACCTCCGGGTCGCGAGTAGGTACAAACGCGGCGATAATCAAAGGCCTGGGTGGTCTCTGGGGTTTGATCTCCGAAGGGCGAAGATCAGTAAGTTCCTGGGCGGAAGTGGGGGTCGACTCACGATGCAGAGCCTGGGCGGTCTCTACGGTAGATCTCCAGAAGGGCAGAGATCGGACTTCCTTCTGGGGCGGAAGCGTAAAGCCAACTGTCCTTTCGTCAAAAAGCCCTATTGCCTGTAATCATCTGTAGGGATCTAGTTCTCTCCTTCTCCGTTAATGGGAACGTTGCAACGGTTCCCTGGCGCTAGCGTCGACCATTACCTGGTTCAGTCGCTAGATGTCGCCGGTAGGCTCGTTCTGCAACTTAAGTGTAATTATTCTGAAGGCATCCTTTAGTTAGGATAACCTCATTCGCATGACTACTTATTACATTTCTTAATCTAGGTGTACAATAATGTTCTTACATGTAGTTAATTAATTCTAAAGTTAATTATGACATATTTCCTATCATCTAATATCTTTCTCAATAGAACGAGGTCTGTGTCTCACGCTCATTGCGGAATTTCGGCCCGGCCCGTTCAAGGGTCGGTTTTATGATCCCTATTTTCTGGCGGGCCGCTCAAATCCTTTTAAGTTTATTGGGACGCTTGGGTCTCTTTGTTAATTTCTGCCGACTTTCTAAAATACTAGCTTAGGGTGCTTTAAGCTTAACGATTTAAGCTCGACGGCCTCCATGGTCGAGGGGTAAGGCTCTCGACTACGAATCCGAAGGTCGCGGGTTCAAATCCCGGCGTGCGCAAGTAAAATTTTATTTAATTAATTTGTGTTGTTTCACAATTAATTAATTTAAAAATAATATATAGTATATTTGCGCACGTTCCAGAGTGGAAGATACTCTCAGTATCGCCCTGGTGAAAGACCACCATTCAGAATTGAAACGATGCTTAAAATGGCTTTTAGCCGTGTTTGGTGACCAGATCTGAATAGCCAGGTATTTTCCCCACCTCTCTCTTCCCCTTCTCCTTCCCCTCACCAATACCTTCAGCCTCACAACATTCCCCAATTGGGAATACCATAGTCTCACTGGCTCCAGACGGTTGGGAGCAGTTGGGACTCTTGTGCGGTATTCATATAAAAAAAAAAATAAAATAAAAAAAAAACGATGGTTTCCGGTCCGAACAAAATGCACGCGGCTCTCCTTTGTGCAATTTGTTCAAGGCCTGTCTAGTCTGGGAAAATTATTAAGAATTGAGTTTGCACATGTTTAGAAAATAAGTATGCTGTGAATTCGGTCATTACTTATGGGTAATACCAAAGGATATATCAACCTTAATAGTATCCATTCACGGCAGAACATTTCCACAATTCTCCCTGTCTGCAATTATAGTTGAGCTCTAGAAGTAGTGTCAATAATCACGAGAAAAAAGTATAACTGGTATTAATTTAAGAACGTGAACAGATGTTAAATGTCAGAAACAGAATAAATAATTCACAACAATTTTTTTCAAATGTTTGATAAGACGGTGGTTAGTGCAGTGGGTATAATTCTAAGAATAACGCAAAAAGGTTAGGAACTGAAAAGCAATCTTAGGTAGTTACAACAAGTAATTTATTTTGATAGTCGTGGGGTTAGTCTTAAACTAGAGTTAATCTTAATTAGACACAAAAATTCAATAAAACTCGATAGGCAAGTACGTAAATCTACTTGTAAAGTATTTGTACTTAAAATTAACTAATTACTTCGTTAAAAAAGTTTATATTCTTAAAATTAGAGGTTCACTAGCTTATTTGTACGAAAAAGTTGTTTCTTAAAATTAGAGATTCACTTGGCTGACAGGGTGGAATAATTATCATGAGAGTCAGAGGCACTTCCCTTTACTGATGGCTGTCCAGGGTCCAGTGGCTGCTTTGTATGCAGAGTCCTTGCATTCGCACTAGGTATCCAAGTACCTCCGGATCGGGAGTAGGTACAAACGCGGCGATAATCAGAGGCCTGGGCGGTCTCCGAGGTTTGATCTCCGAAGGGAGAAGATCAGTAACTTCCTGGGCAGAAGCGGGGGTTCACTCGCGGTGCAGAGCCGGGGCGACTTCTGTAATTAGATCTCCGAAGGGCGAAGATCGTATTCCTTCTGGGACGGAAGCGTCACACTCACTCGCGGTACAGAGACTCTGCCGTAGATCTCCGAAGGGCGGAGACCGGACTTCCTTCTCGGATGGAAGCGTAAAACTCACTCGTCGTCAGAGGACCTGGGCGGCCTCTCCGAGGAGCGAGAATAGGAACCTTCCTGGGCGGAAGTTTCAAGCCAACTGTCCTTCCTGGGCGGAAGACTAACACTCGCTGTCCTTCCTGTCTACCTGTAGGGATCTTTTTTATGACCCGTATTGTTGGCGGGCCGCTCCGCAGATCGGCTCATTTACTTTGAGGTTTTTATTGCTGTCCAATAAAATCTCCAAGGAAATGCCGACTTTCTACAATAGTGATTAAGGTTGGTCTATTTTACGATGTAGTACTTTACAATCGTTTCCGGCTTGACCAACAATAGGCTCGGCTAGCCTTTATGCTAATTTATTTTATGGCCGGTCTAGTCTGGGAATTATTATTACCTGAAATGCACATTTTAGAAACTAAGTATGTCTGTGAATTTGGTCATTTCTTATAGGTATTACAAAAGGATATATCATGTTTGGAGTTATTAAAACAGCACTCCTGAATAGGGCCTTCTACCCGACTTGGTTCACATGTTATGAATGAGACTTTATGTTATTCTAGCTGTTCGTATTTTGTTTGGAAAATATTTGACAGAAATTGATCGTCGTTTGACATTTCTGATAAACAAAACGTTTGCGCCGAAGAAGCTCTATTGGAATTCGAATATCATAAATGTTTAACTGCTATTTTAATACTTGTTAGTCCTATATTACCTATGTGGACATTTAGTATAAAAGTCTTCAACAATCCATAAACTTCTAAAACATTTTTTTTCATCTTCATAATTTCTTAAAATTAACTTAAATAATGTCACTGTTCAAAGCAAAAGAATGGTGGTCTAGTGGGACGGTTCTTTCCGAAGAAGATGCTGAATTATTTAATTCTAATTCACTTGCAACCTCACAACTCGGCGTTGAGGGAGCTGGAGACAATATAATTATTGGAAATATTAGTGGGCTAATTCAAATATTTAAACCTCACGGTGCTTATCAGCCCACGCACCTTATATTGGAATATATGATGAATGAACCCATTATTCAGATCGATATTGGAAAACTCGTTTTGTAAGTTCATTTAGAATAACAGATTAGTGTTCTGTAGCCTGATTTGAAGAGAATGATGTGTTTTTTTTCTCATGGAACCCTTAGTTATTTTTTGCATTAGCATGGTAATGCGTACCTATTTAAAAAAAAAATAGTTTGAATTAATTACAATAAGAAACAACTCTTTCAGTTGGAGAAACGCCAAATAATGTATTTTTAATTCCGATTTCGTAAAAAATATACACGTAAAAATTGAAAGAATCCCACAACACCATGTTAAAAGTTATGAAAACTATGAACCTAAGAACCTATTTTATAGGTTCTCAGTTGAACCTAAGAACCTGTTTTATAGGTTTTTAGTTTGGGTTATTTAAAAATAGGAAAAATATAAAATGCGTATTACGAATGCTGTACTAATGTAAAACTTTACCAAATTCGATAAAGAAAAATTCGATGGGAGAAACGGTTATTTTTTATTATTGGGTGATTTGTTGAATTATTACATTATCATAGTTTATGTACCTACTTATAATATGTTCTAGATCTTTCATTTGCTTTAGTATCATTTTTGCAAGGTAATGGTGGTTGTTTATTGCACTTATTAATTATTATTTCTCTTTAAACATTCATGTATGTAAGTTTTGGGCATTTTGCCTGTTTTATGTAGTAAAATAAAATAAAATAATATTACATATACCAAAAGCTGATAGGAATTTCCATGTCAATAAGCAGACAGCCAGCAAATTAATTTAAGAATTTAAAATCCATATATATTAATGAACTACAGAGTATCTTTTGTATCGCAGCTAGTCTGCTTGGCTCTGATTATAAAAAAAAACTCTATTTTTTCCTCAGACGGAACGTAAAAATTTATTATCAAGCATAAGGTTGGCAGCAGTTGTAAATATGCATGTATATTAGCTCTCTGAAATATTGCATGGTCTTAAGTGAGTTAATAAAATCCCTGTATTTAGGAACTTATTTTTTTAAAATAGATTTCTTCTCCATTTTGATTTCCGTCTAATGAATGCAAACATATGTTTTACAGCGGGTCTGAAAAGGATTACATAGCAGTTTTGCAATCCAAGAAGTTGTCAGTATTTTCCTTACTGACGAAGGAGGGCCAAGCAGATTTTGGTAAGTTTGAAATACACCCAAATAATCAAATAACAGGCTATTTTCGATTTTATAACCAACAGAGTTATTACAATTTTTTTCGATATTTCTTTCCATTTCTAAGGGGGAGAGGGATGTCGGAGAGGAATTATTTATTATTTCGAAATATTGATAGTATTATTACGCAATACGATAAACATAATGTTTTTAAATATATTTATAATCAAATGAAACACTCAAACTTTGTTTAAACCACATTTATTTTATACGCCTACCGGTTTCGGAACAACCGTTCCATCCTTAGGGCAAGTGTATATACCCAGAATTTTTCCTGGGTGTGCCAGAGTTTTTTCAGTTTTACTTTGCCTAAGTTGAACAGAAAATATTCATTTCTGGGGGTTGGGGAATATCAGCCATCTGTAAAAATTGCTACTAACTTTTGATTCATTCTTTTTTGGTTTTTCGACGAAATATCAATTTGCGTACGTTTTCAGACATAATTCGAATTTTTAATAACAAATTTGACTTTTTCGACAAAAATAACTAGTAATATTGGTGGTAAACATTAGCATGAACAAAATACTTTGGTCCTCACAAGGCGTGTAGTCCTTTTCTGTAATTTTTTAACCGTGAGGTGCAGTCCGTAACAATTGTGAGAAAAATATTTCTCTGGAATTTATTACACAATTTATTCCCTTAATACACTGTGATTGATTCATTACCAATGGAAGAAAATAAAAACCACTGCAAACATTATATGCGCGCATTTGGGGGCATCCCCCATTAAATGGAGAATTTCCTTATCTCCTGGTGTTCTGTGTGGAGGCTTTTTCTGCTGTTCGTATTCAACAATTGTAACACTTTTATTTGAATTATTATGGCTAGAAACATTTTACAATTTATAATCTTAAATTTTAATATTTCGACACAAACGGAGGTGGGCCGTAGTAGCCCTGGAGGTACTTTAGAGAGTTGCTACTCCTTTGATAATTGCAATTCTACCCCCCCTCCCCACTGCTTATTCAGATCTTTTCAATGCTCTGTATTTGAGGCCAGATCACACTATTTAAACCCTCCAATTCTTATTGCCATCGCTCCATCTCTTGATTGCCTCTAGTTTAGTACAGTACAGTACACATAATATGTACCTATATATCAATTATCAAATTCATTTTTCTTCATTAGGTGACCAGAGTATTCTAAGTGAGCAATATTATCACATTCTACCCCGTACCGCCTATCATCTAATAATCGACAGGTTCGGAGGAGTTAAAGACAAAGACTTCATGTGCGTCCAATCCTTGGATGGCGTGCTGATGTTCTTTGAGCAAGATGTAGCCACATACAGTTGTATAATACCCAATACTTTACTGCCTGGACCCATTGAGTACAGTCACTGCACAGATTCTTTCATAACCTGTACTTCTAACTGGATGATTGAATCTTATAGGTCAGTTGTTGAACTTGCTTAAACATAATATGTAACTTCGTAATCAAACTCATATTATCTTATTTTTAATAATTATTTTAAATGATGTATTTCAATTCTAGTTTTCATAATGTATCACAGACAGCTGAGTCTGAAGGTAAGACGAGTGTTGGGAAGAAGTTAACGGCTGATTGGGTATACAACATTGGAGAAAATATCAAGTCCATACAGAAGATACAGGTACAGAGTTCTCAGCTTTTTAATGCAGTTTAACAGCTATTTTGGTACATTTACTTAATTATTGTTCATTTTTAGACCACTAGCAATGCTTGCAGTTTGGTAATGCTCGGAGAAAGAACTCTGTACTGCGTAAATGACAATGGAACATTGAGGTTTATGAAAAGATTTGATTTTGACACTGTGTGTTGCCATGCCTATTTAGTAGGTTGGTACTATGGTAAGGAAATATTTTTCATATTTAAATAAAGTATGAAAATAAACTTAACATTGATTTGACTATTTTTTAACTACTTTATGAATATTTTACCAGACCCAAATGCTCGTTTGATGGAGATGGTAGTATCAGAAACATCGACTCTGCTAATATACGAGCAAACAACACTGCTATGGTCGTGCCAGTTGACGTTTATGCCGCTTATGGTTTGTCGCGGATTCTTTGCATACTTACCTGGCTCTATAGTCATGTTGTCTGATAATGGAGAAGTTAAATGTCTCTTCTTGGGAACGGAGCCAGAGTTATTTACTGCACCCCCGTTGGTTGAAGCAGAGATTGATTTTGATAAAGCGCAGGAGGAATTAGAGAGCATTCAAAATGTTATCAACAGTCAGTATGATGCTGGAGGTAAACATATTGTAATTTTAACACAATATTGAAAAAAAAATTGTGTTTGTACATAATTTTTATTGATTGTGGTGCTATTTTCAGAAATCAATCTTATCAACAAGTCAGCAGAGAGAGAGTTACCCTTCTATATCAATGTTTCTCGTAATTTAGAACCGAGTGAGCACAGAAGGATCATTGAAGATGTTGAAGACGAAATAGTTAACGAATGTTTCAAATGTTCCGTGGAATTAGTGATAAAGCCGTTGAATAAAAATGACATCCAATCGATACAAGTGACATTCATCGCCCAATCTCCGCTCGTTTGTTCAGATCCGAATCAAGCGTTTACCATAATCCTGGATGAAATGCGAACAAAGACTGATGTTTTTATCGGAAACGAATTACCGGTAGTCAATCTGGAGGTGGTTGTTATCGTGCTGTTTATTAATTCTCTGAGAAATTTACGTGTCTTGAATAAAACAGTACGGTTGCCGTTGAAACTTATTAGTCACCCGGTTCGACCTCTGAAGGAATCCAAATACAAAATAACTTTGTCCACCGATAAGCCACCGGTAGAACTAATGGATCTTTTCAAAGGTAACCATTTCGAAGACTTTTATTTTATTTATTAATAATTCCTTACGCATATCCGGTGATTATGAAATGTATGTATTTTGCAGATTTTGATTCGGCTACTTTCACTGAAGTTGGTGGATCTAATGCAGCAATTGCATTTGAAAATTTGAATCAGTGTGATTATCCTGTGACGATAATATCTGCCAAATCATCTCAACGCTACAGGATTCAGAGTGATGGCGTCGTACTAATGAGTGTCATATTATCAGAGTTGGTGGAGCGCCTTAAAGTACACTTCAAAAAAAAAATCAACGCGCACACTGAGGAAGAAAACAAACCCATTAAAATAGAACTTTACGGCGGAATCCCGAGTGATATGATCCAGTATTTTTTGCAATCTATAGAGAGACATATACACTTGCGGCAGAATTTGAGTGAAGCAGAGGTTGTCAAACCGTATGTCTAAAATGCACTTATTTTGTATTAATTAGCACTATTATGATGGTCCTGCCGATGCTAGCTGCGTTGTTACCTCTCTTTCCGATACGCACGTCATTTAAGAGAAGGAGGGAGAGGTTACAATGGAGTTACCAGCGGTATGCCTTTATTCTTTTATTATTTTTCTAACACCCAAGAGAAGCATTTTTATTGAAAAATATAACCCGTACGTAATACTAGCGTTGCAAATTAAATTTATTAGTATTTTAATACATCTGCGGTACAATTTTTTTCAGAAATCACTAGATATTCTGCAATCACAGTACATTGTGGTACAGAAACGGCTGATGATAAAATTCCGAGAAAAACCGCCAACGTCTTGTGAGGGAGCCCACTTCTTATTGAAGGATACTTTTAAAAGGATCAACATGAAAACCAGCGCAATTCAAAAAGTTCGACTGGATGTTTTAAGGTAAAAAATAACCTATTCTTTTTATGGCTTTTTAACACATTATACAGGGTGTAACAGCACATACCTGATAGACTTTAACCAGCGATTCCTGAGCATATTTGAAGTGAAAAATGTATGTATGTAAATGTAATCACACGTCGAAAAAGATCGAATTGTCACGTATCGCTATGGATCCACGTGATACGCTGTCTCGTCAGTACCGTGCTGTGGGAACGAGACGGAGTACTTATCACATGACGTGCTAGGTTATACCCAGTGGTATGTGATGGAAAAATATGTTTTTGTTTTTAATTGAAAAAAAAATGCCATCGAACAGCAAAATAACATCTACATTTTTTAATCCAAATATGCTCAGGAATCGCTGGTTAAAGTCTGTCGGGTACGTGGTGTTACACCCTGTATACAGTACTGTTACATATTTATTTTTTTAGGCGTGGAATTGAAGTAAGTGGCTGTATTCACCTGATATTTCATGCCTTGGATATGGTTGATTGCAAGAATGAAAGCTTTCAGTTAATTAAGAGTGCCTTAGACCCCCAAATTCTGCATCATGACCAACAGGTAAATTGTTTAAATATGTATGCCTTTGTATATCTTTCGAATATCTGCTGTATTGAAGCTATTTTGCTCTTTCTTATGTTGTCTTAACAAATATGATGGTCTCCTTGATTATATATCTCCTTGAAATCTGTAGATATCTATATATTTATTTTAGTGCTACTATTGTATTAAGAGTCTATTCCCACTGTAACAAAACTGTACTACTGTTTTTGTATTTCTCAACTTGTGTGATACTTGCCGATATTTTGATAATATTATTTAATTGCCATTATGTAATTGGAGTCTGTGATCACTATAAAAAAACTGTTCTACTATTTTATTATTTAAAAAATATTTTTTTCAACTTATGTGCATTGATCACAACATGCATGTACGTATATTGTTCTATTATTGCACTACTATTTTGAATGATTATTTTTATTTCTCATTTTCCCATGAAAATGGCACTATTTGACGGCATCCATGGTTCAGGGGTGAGGCTCTCGACTACGAATCCGAAGGTTGCGGGTTCAAAGCCTAGCGTGCACAAGCAAATTTTATTTAATTAATTTGTGTTGTTTCACAATTAATTCATTTAAAATAATATATAGTATATTTGCGCACGTTCCAGAGTGCAAAATACTTTCAGTATCGCCCTGCTGAAAGACTACCATTCGAAATTGAAACATTGCTTGAAATGGCTTTAGCCATGTTTGGTAACCAGATCTTAATACACAGGTATTTCCCCACGTTCCTTTTCCCCTTCTCCTTCCCCTCCCCACTACCTTCAGCCTCACAACATTCCCCAATTGGGGATGCCATAGTCTCACTAGCTCCAGATGGTTGGGAGCAGATGGGACTCTTAAAAATAGAAATAACTCATTTATTATTATTATTATTGTTTTATTATATAATATTGTTGAACTAAACTCCTGCTGACAAGCTACTTGCAGTAGCTTAGCGGGTACAAATTCTCATTGTATGAAAATAATGTTATACAATAAAATAAAAAAAATAAATAATAAAATATTGAAATAATTTTTAATTTATTCAAGTGATCAGTTATTCCAACAACTTGTGTAGAAAGCGTGATGTTTAGTTTTACCAGAATTGAAATGATGGAGTTTTATATGACTTATATTATTGATTTCATATCCTTTATTGTTTTCCAGAACTGGGAAGAGACAGCTTCACAAAGTATCATTCACCTTCTGCGAAATAATTTTTCGAAAAGTGATAAAGAACGAGATAAATTGGCACCCTTCAATCACGGCAATTCAATTGCAGAATTTGATGGAAAAAAATTCATCAAGTATGTAAATTTTCTGATTGAAAGGTCTTTAATGAAGTTTGTGAAAGCTGTAAAATCAGAGGAAAATGTCACTGAACCGGCAGGTTAGCGAGTTCTGTATTATATAATAAATATATTAGTGTATATTATGGTTTTAGTTAATTTCCAATTTTATTTTTCAGACGAGGTTACACCAAAAGAGTCTGAAAATGTGGCAATTTTGGAAGAGTTTAAGTCTGACAATCACGAAGCAGAAAATGTTCTTGAAGTTCCTCAAGGATCCCTCCTTGGGTTTAATAGAAAACCAATTCTGACCGCCAGGTGGGAAAAACAACAGAAAGAAGACGGAGAAGGGGAAGGAGAAGGATAATAATTTAAACAAAAGGTAACATTTTCGTAACTATGAATATGCAATATGTCGGACAATTTGAGTTGACCCAAACAACACACACTCAGAATTGTTTGTATTGGTGCATATGCATATACTTCCGACAGTGATGTCACTGTGAAACGTCACTTAGAAACACTATTTTGTATTGCTTATGCTTACTTATTGTTTTTAGTAAAAAGGGACAACCAGTGCATAAACGTGTTGTTCAATTTTGAATAATGTACCTATTAAAAATTTTTTAAAGCCCTACAGTACCAATAGGCAGCCCGCTCACTGGGTAGAGAAAATTATCTCCGTATTTATGCACCTCTAACCACAGTTGATACAGGAAGAGGGAGAAATGTTCCCTGGCACTGTACACAAAAGTTTTACAATACAATATCATGGAATTTTGGAGGTGGTTAAAATCTGATATGTATTTGGTTAAAATGCTTATTTATACTAAATTGCATAACCTGATAGGCGGTTTGATTGCATTAAAATTTCACCCCTGGGTTGGGTTAGGAATAATAATTTTATTATAAATACTGGGTAGTGCAATTTATTATATCGGTTGATATAAAAGGGGCTTAAAAAAAGGATGTGCCTTAACTTTTTTACCTGTTAGTTCCTGTGTGTAATTTAAGAAATAATTTAATAATAATATTTGCTGATTTTTAAAGTGCCATTTTCCTGAAAAAAAAATCACCTCAAGGGTTCGGTTATTGTTCGAGAAATTACTAATTTTTTGTGTTTTTTCAGGTAAATTTGTTTATTATCTAATACTCACATTTTACTCAATGTTATTGATATTTATCTAAGACGATTTTTCCGTATTTAATGCACAATTGTTGGAATGTTATTCAATAAATTATCCCTGTTACATTTTCGTTTTATTAAAATGAATATAAAAAAAAAAGTTTTTTTCTGCTAATAATAAAAAAAAAAGTTTTTTTCTGCTAATAATAAAAAAAAAATCTTTGATTGGCCTCTAATTTATCCTTCATTTATTGAATTTCCCCTGATTTGTTCGATTACAAGGTATGTAGGTAAGTACCATGGATAATAGATAGGTACCTTTATGATTTGAGGTAGGTACCAATCTACCATTAGCTGTCTCCCCATCTCTTGCAAATAATAATAACGATTAAAAATATTACGAAATCTATGGACATTCCTGTTTATGAAAATGAAAATAAAATATCGCGAAGAATGTCCTTTCTCTAACAAACAAAAAAAAACTATGTTTCTACATTATCAGGCATTGCTGGTTTTGCGTGTTGTCCGCAGTCGGCAGGTAATCAACATTATCAGAGACTCGTCGCCAGTTTTTTTTGCCTTCCCGCGTAAATCGGAGGTTCTTTTGATTTGAACGAGACACGAGCAATTAATTCCGGAGACTGACGCCACGCGCGCGCCAACAGCAAACCTGTCTTGCCACCATTACGCCAATATAGCTGGGAACAGCGGGTAGCAGCTTATTCCATTGATGGCCCGGTAGGTACTGAACTTTTTTTTGTTTACATTTCATGATGGGGATCGTTAATTATTTCCCATCGGCCACTTGAAATTCGGGCCATTTATTAAATCATTCGATTTCGCCCCCTTTCACTGGCCTCAAGTTTCAGGTTTCAGGCGGTATTTTTTAATCTCTGTTCTGCCTCCACCATAATAAAATTCTAGTTGGTCGGTGTTCGATAGAAAACAAATAATGAATGCCGTGAATGCCATAATAGTGGACATTACACGTATGCTTCGGACTCAAGATCTCACCAGCCTCGTTCTAATACGTTTGCCGAAATGTACGCGTAAAGGCAGAGACTTGCAGTCCAAATGTCCAGATCTCCCGTCAGTCCGACGCGTAGGTTTTTCTGAACGATCGACGTGCTATGCCTCTACACGTAAACGTTTGAGTGCGCGCCTCGCATTTGTTTTTTGTTTGTTTATAGCCTTTCACTGACTGCTTATGGAAAATCAAAAGCAAAGAATAGAAACTCAAAAATCAGTATTAGTTCATTTTTAAACGATTTGCACTGTTCGTACGTAAGTAATTTATAATCTTCTGGGTAATTAAGACATGGCGTTATTATTTTAATTGGCAAATGGCCATGATCTCTATCTTATGATATATATAGTCAAAACTGTAGCAAAACTTTTAAACCGTATCACGCATCAGGCCACACTTCGCTCCGATCTCTGAGAAATCCCTTTACACGTACACTTTCGCGCGGAGATCATTCGATCAATGAGTCGGCCCTCCCGCCAAAGTGTGGTGACTTTTTTACCCAAATTAACGCAACGTTTCGGCCGGCAAGCCGATCTGGCCTATCGTCGGGCGGTTGAGGTTACCTACCACTTTCCCACCCTGGTATAAGTAACTTATGGTTACTCCTTCAGGGTGCACGTCAAGGACTCTTTGTTTTTTAATTAAACGAATCTATAATTTTTAAAAGCCTCTAAACCCTCAAGTGTCCCTGCACAGCTCTCTAGTAGAAGGGGGTTAGTCACAAACGCACATCAAATTGGTTAGTACAGATACTGACGACAACAAAATATATTTCTGTCGATAACCGGAGTAATCCAAGATTGAATACGGGAGTGCACCAACAAACCTATGAATAAACAAACAAGAAACAGAAAAACAAATTATATCCAGAACAGACCGTAGGCATGAAACCAGGGCAGTCCCTCCAGAGCGGTGCAAAGCGACTTCGTGCTTCCGACACTCTTCCCAGAGAAGCATTGCACCAGTCAATCAGCGGGCACCAGTGTTGCCGTTTTGGAATCTACATTTCAGCTAGAATTTATGGTAAACTCCGCCAGATTCCGTCAAAACTAACTCGGATTTCCGCCAGATATTCCGCTGATTTTGAGCACTAAAACCACGAACAAAAGGCTGAAACTAAAACAAATAAATAAAATAATATCCCGAGTTCTCTGAGTTAGGGCAAGTTCCTTGCAAATGACTTAATAAAACGACAAAATAATGCAACTAATAGGCCTTCCAAACGATCGGGCGGCCCAATACTAAAAAACCATGCCGTCGAAAGGTTCAACCATCCGGTCGTCCTTTCCTGAAGTCAAGCCTACCAACTTTAAGAAAGGACGACCGGTTGGTCGAACCTTTCGATGCCATGGCTTTTTTAGTATTGGGCCACCCGCTCACGTGGAAGTCACTTAAAGACTTCCCATTATTTCAGTGATTCCTGGAATTGCTTTGTTCTTTTCTTCAATAAATAATCTTAATCGATTCTGCCAGAAAATCCGTTAACTTGTGTGATACTTGCCGATATTTTGATAATATTATTTAATTGCCATTATGTAATTGGAGTCTGTGATCACTATAAAAAAAACTGTTCTACTATTTTAATATTTAAAAAATATTTTTTTCAACTTATGTGCATTGATCACAACATGCATGTACGTATATTGTTCTATTATTGCTCTACTGTTTTGAATGATTATTTTTATTTCTCATTATCCCATGAAAACGGCGCTATTTGACGGCATCCATGGTTGAGGGGTGAGGCTCCCGACTACGAATCCGAAGGTTTCGGGTTCAAAACCCAGCGTGCACAAGCAAATTTTATTTAATTAATTTGTGTTGTTTCACAATTAATTCATTAAAAATAATATATAGTATATTTGCGCACGTTCCAGAGTGCAAAATACAGTATCGCCATGCTGAAAGACTACCATTCGAAATTGAAACATTGCTGAAATGGCTTTAGCCATGTTTGGTAACCAGATCTTAATACACAGGTATTTCCCCACGTTCCTCTTCCCCTTCTCCTTCGCCTCCCCATACCTTCAGCCTCACAACATTCCCCAATTGGGGATGCCATAGTCTCACTAGCTCCAGACGGTTGGGAGCAGATGGGACTCTTAAAAATAGAAATAACTCATTTATTAATATTATTATTGTTTTATTATATAATATTGTTGAACGAAACTCCTGCTGACAAGCTACTTGCAGTAGCTTAGCGGGTACAAATTCTCATTGTATGAAAATAATGTTATACAATAAAAAATAAAAAAAATAAAATATTGAAATAATTTTTAATTTATTCAAGTGATCAGTTATTCCAACAACTTGTGTAGAAAGCGTGATGTTTAGTTTTACCAGAATTGAAATGATGGAGTTTTATATGACTATATTATTGATTTCATATCCTTTATTGTTTTCCAGAACTGGGAAGAGACAGCTTCACAAAGTATCATTCACCTTCTGCGAAATAATTTTTCGAAAAGTGATAAAGAACGAGATAAATTGGCACCCTTCAATCACGGCAATTCAATTGCAGAATTTGATGGAAAAAAATTCATCAAGTATGTAAATTTTCTGATTGAAAGGTCTTTGATGAAGTTTGTGAAAACTGTAAAATCAGAGGAAAATGTCACTGAACCGGCAGGTTAGCGAGTTCTGTATTAAATAATAAATATATTAATGTATATTATGGTTTCAGTTAATTTCCAATTTTATTTTTCGGACGAGGTTACACCAAAAGAGCCTGAAAATGTGGCAATTTTGGAAAAGTTTAAGTCTGACAATCACGAAGCAGAAAATGTTCTTGAAGTCCCTCAAGGATCCCTCCTTGGGTTTAATAGAAAACCAATTCTGACCGCCAGGTGGGAAAAACAACAGAAAGAAGACGGAGAAGGGGAAGGAGAAGGATAATAATTTAAACAAAAGGTAACATTTTCGTAACTATGAATATGCAATATGTCGGACAATTTGAGTTGACCCAAACAACACACACTCAGAATTGTGTGTATTGATGCATTTGCATACACTTCTGACAATGATGTCACTGTGAAACGTCACTTAGAAACACTATTTTGTATTGCTTATGCTTACTTATTGTTTTTAGTAAAAAGGGACAACCAGTGCATAAACGTGTTGTTCAATTTTGAATAATGTACCGATTAAAAAAAATTTAAAACCCTACAGTACCAATAGGCAGCCCGCTCACTGGGTAGAGAAAATTATCTCCGTATTTATGCACCTCTAACCACAGTTGATACAGGAAGAGGGAGAAATGTTCCCTGGCACTGTACACAAAAGTTTTACAATACAATATCATGGAATTTTGGAGGTGGTTAAAATCTGATATGTATTTGGTTAAAATGCTTATTTATACTAAATTGCATAACCTGATAGGCGGTTTGGTTGCATTAAAATTTCACCCCTGGGTTGGGTTAGGAATAATAATTTTATTATAAATACTGGGTAGTGCAATTTATTATATCGGTTGATATAAAAGGGGCTTAAAAAAAGGATGTGCCTTAACTTTTTTACCTGTTAGTTCCTGTGTGTAATTTAAGAAATAATTTAATAATAATATTTGCTGATTTTTAAAGTGCCATTTTCCTGAAAAAAAAAATCACCTCAAGGGTTCGGTTATTGTTCGAGAAATTACTAATTTTTTGTGTTTTTTCAGGTAAATTTGTTTATTATCTAATACTCACATTTTACTCAATGTTATTGATATTTATGTAAGACAATTTTTCCATATTTAATGCACAATTGTTGGAATGTTATTCAATAAATTATCCCTGTTACATTTTCGTTTTATTAAAATGTATATAAAAAAAAAAGTTTTTTTCTGCAAATAATAAAAAAAAATCTTTGATTGGCCTCTAATTTATCCTTCATTTATTGAATTTCCCCTGATTTGTTCGATTACAAGGTATGTAGGTAAGTACCATGGATAATAGATAGGTACCTTTATGATTTGAGGTAGGTACCAATGTACCATTAGCTGTCTCCCCATCTCTTGCAAATAATAATAACGATTAACTATATTACAAAATCTATGGACATTCCTGTTTATGAAAATGAAAATAAAATATCGCGAAGAATGCCCTTTCTCTAACAAACAAAAAAACTATGTTTGTACATTCTCAGGCATCGCTGGTCTTGCGTGTTGTCAGTCGGCAGGTAATCAACATCATCAGAGACTCGTCGCCAGTTTTTTTTGCCTTCTCGCGTAAATCGGAGATTCTTTTGATTTGAACGAGACACGAGCAATTAATTCCGGAGACTGACGCCACGCGCGCGCCAACAGCAAACCTGTCTTGCCACCATTACGCCAATATAGCTGGGATATATATCCCTCTAGCAATAAAAACCCTTACAAAATTAACCGAATTCAAAAAAAGTATTAAGATATAGATTATGGACATGGGAAGGAAGAATATAGGTATCATATTGCAACCAAACAGGGTTTAACGGTCACGGCATGTTTTCTAATAATTTTTTAGAATTCTTATTAATCTTATTGCTTTATCATGTTCCTCTAGTAATATTTTAATATAATTACGAAATCTTACTTAAATTTTTTTATCAAACTTAAAATATACTTGACCAAATTCATATTCTTTATATAAAACCATGTACAATGTGACCTTAGAACGGGGTACGCCAGTAAGGTTACATTTTTTTGCGAATTTTTTGTTAAACTTTAAGAAATAAATAAATAAACAGCGGGTAGCAGCTTATTCCATTGATGGCCCGGTAGGTACTGAACTTTGTTATGTTTACATTTCATGAAGTGGATCGTTAATTATTTCCCATCGGCCACTTGAAATTCGGACCATTTATTAAATCATTCGATTTCGCCCCCTTCCACTGGCCTCAAGTTTCAGGTTTCAGGCGGTATTTTTTAATCTCTGTTGTGGCTCTACCATAATAAAATTCTAGTCGGTCGGTGTTCGATAGAAAACAAATAATAAATGACGCGAATGCCATAATAGTGGAAATTACACATATGCTTCGACTCAAGATCTCACCAGTCTCGTTCTAATACGTTTGCCGAAATGTATGCGTAAAGGCAGAGACTTGCAGTCGAAATGTCCTGATCTCCCGTCAGTCCGACGCGTAGGTTTTTCTGAACGATCGACGTGCTATGCCTCTACACGTAGTGTAGTGCGCGCCTCGCATTTGTTTTTTGTTTGTTTATAGCCTTTCACTGACTGCTTATGGAAAATCAAAAGCAAAGAATAGAAACTTAAAAATCAGTATTAGTTAATTTTTAAACGATTTGCACTGTTCGTACGTAAGTAATTTATAATCTTGTGGGTAATTAAGACACGGCGATATTATTTTAATTGGTAAATGGTCATGACCTCTATCTTATGATATATATGGTCAAAACTGTAGCAAAACTTTTAAACCGTATGACGTATCACGCATTAGGCCACACTTCGCTCCGATCTCTGAGAAATCCCTTTACACGTACACTTCCGCGCACCAAAGTGTGGTGACTTTTTTACCCAAATTAACGCAACGTTTCGGCCGGCAAGCCGATCAGAGGGCTAAGTCTGTATCTTTTGCGTTAGCTAACGCAAGTTAAATCGGCCATAAACAACACATTTTAATAGTATTCATAAACACGGCGTCGTCTCTTGCGTTTGCATTACGGATTTATGTCTTAACGTAAACGCAAACATAACTTGTTAGCGCGATACGGACTACGAAACTGTCAAAATATGTTGTTTATTGCCGAATTAACTTGCGTTAGCTACCGTAAAAGATACAGACTTGGCCCCCTGGCCTATCGTCGGGCGGTTGAGTTTACCTACCACTTTCCCACCCTGGTATAAGTAACTTATGGTTACTCCTTCAGGGTGCACGTCAAGGACTCTTTTTTTTTTAATTAAACAAATCTATAATTTTTAAAAGCCTCTAAGCCCTCAAGTGTCCCTGCACAGCTCTCTAATAGAAGGAGGTTAGTCACAAACGCACATCAAATTAGTTAGTAGAGATACTGACGACAACAAAATATACCCCTTAGCGGCTCATTCTGTCGATAATCGGAGTAATCCAAGATTGAATACGGGAGTGCACCAACAAACCTATGAATAAACAAACAAGAAACATAAAAACAAATTATATCCAAAACAGACCGTAGGCATGAAACCAGGGCAGTCCCTCCAGAGCGGTGCAAATCGACTTCGTGCTTCCGACACTCTTCCCAGAGAAGCATTGCACCAGTCAATCAGCGGGCACCAGTGTTGCCGTTTTGGAATCTACATTTCTGCTAGAATCTATGGTAAACTCCGCCAGATTCCGTCAAAACTAACTCGGATTTCCGCCAGATATTCCGCTGATTTTGAGCACTAAAACCACGAACAAAAGGCTGAAACTAAAACAAATAAATAAAATAATATCCCGAGTTCTCTGAGTTAGGGGAGTCCTTGCAAATGACTTAATGAAACGACAAAATCATGCAACTAATAGGCCTTCCAAACGAGCGGTCGGCCCAATACTAAAAAAACCATGGCATCGAAAGGTTCAACCATCCGGTCGTCCTTTCCTAAAGTCAAGCCTACCAACTTTAGGAAATGACGACCGGTTGGTCGAACCTTTCGATGCCATGGCTTTTTTAGTATTGGGCCACCCGCTCATGTGGAAGTCACTTAAAGACTTCCCATTATTTCAGTGATTCTTGGAATTGCTTTGTTCTTTTCTTCAATAAATAATCTTAATCGATTCTGCCAGAAAATCCGTTATCTTGTAAATCCCGTTAAATTCAAAATTCACCCGTTTCGGAGGATCCGAATCCGCTAGATATGACGGGAAATCCGTCACGATGGCAACACTGCCGGGGCAGATCGGCGGGCGCTTTGGAGCGAAGGTGGAGAAACGCAGGCGGAAACATACGTGATGGTGACGCTATTTTGTTTATTATAGTGGGTGGGATTCTGTTTAAGTGGATAAATTGCTTCATTTTTACAGTAATGCCTGTTACACACAGTTAATATAATATGTGGGCGTGGGATATATCTCGATATCGCTCGCCATTCAATCTCATACGGTCGTCACGGGTTACAATCCCATACAGTTGCACGGGTACTATCATATACCTGTGACAATTGTATGGCGAGCGTACCCCTCCACACATATATTCTGATATTATCTTATGCTGTATGTAACCAGCTTAAGGTTATGAATTGTGTTCGTATGCATCAATATGAGAAGTTAGGTAGGTACCCAACTAGATCAACTATTTGTCATCTCTATATTTTTATCTTATCTGATGATATAAAAGTCCAATCGAGTTCGCCGCTGAACTTAACTGGAATTTCTTTTTACGATGGGGCTTAACATTAATTTGTTTAACAGCTTTTTGATCCTAAGCCATGCGTAAATTTGCTGAAGTGATACGCTTGCAGTCAAATGTTTTTGTAAGTGAGGTTTTATTCTCCAGTTAGTTTGCCGTTCGTGCGGTATTTTCGCGCGGGAAAATGGGAAAGTGCGGGTACCGAATGTACACTTTGCGATTTTAATGCCAGATCAGTCGGTTAGAAATTTATTTCATTCTGGAAATTTCTCATTTAATTTGTAAGCACTATTCACCGGAATTCACCTTTTCATCTTTTTCAGGTACATGTTCGTGTTAGTCGTGTACAGTCTGACATTTTATAGTAGACAACAATTGAGGGCGCTGCGATTTTATTTATTAATTAATTTTTTGGTACATACATTCACGTAAACAAGATACAATAGTTATAAATATATTTTTAAAAACATTAAATTATAAATACATCTGAACAACCTACGTGTAATGTATATAAAACAAAAATCTCAAATAGGCAAGGCCAGTGCATTGGTATACCTGGTATCAGTTAGTTGCAGTATATTAGATTTAGTATAGGGATAGGGATTTATAATTAGAACTATCAAAGACTTTGATTCGCTGGAAGTTATAAAAATCGTATATTTGTCATTAGTGCGCAGCATATTAGAATACAATTCAATAGTGTGGTCCCCATACTATATCATTCATATAAAAAATATTGAACGCGTGCAGCGCAAATTTTTACGTTTTATTAACTTCAAACTACACATACCAATACAAACACTAAAACTATACATTCTTGCTAAATACACTCAAAATACATACTTTAGAAAACAGAAGAAAAATAACAGACTTAACTTTTTTATTTAAAATTATTTATTCCTTATTAGACTGTTGTGAACTCCTGCAACTAATCAATTTCAAAGTACCTCATCGACAAACTCAGCAAAATATGTTATTCTGTAACAATAATTCTGGGACAAACTACCAAATGCATGCACCCATTTCTCGTCTACATATACTTGGAAATAAATTCACCTCTGCCATAGATATATTTAACATAAGTTTAGACATGTTTAAAAGATACCTGAACGATATTTTTATGTTGCAACAATTATAAGAGCATCGTATAAGAGCTATTGTTTAATTATTATTTTTTTATATATATTATCTTTATACTCATCTACAATCCAAAAACTTGTTCCTCTTTTTTTTCTTTCTATGTATCATATACCAGATTATGTATTATGCAATTCCATACATTTTTACATCATCCGAAATATAAAAACAAAATGATTTTTTTTTTCACAATGTCATGCACTCATATTATAAGAGTATTATATTATGCACTTGTGTATTATGTATCATGTAGATAGGCTATTACTATTTTTATTAAAAAAAAAGTAGTATCTACAAATTAAAAACCTTTCCCTTTGTAACTTCTCTGTGGCATGCACTTATACATTATTATACCTTCATATATATTATAAATATGTTACACTTATATACCAACTATGCATCATGTTATTTTTTTTTTTTAAGTTCTGTACACATAATCATTTTAATGTTAAAATATGTAAAAGCCCTTTGGGGCGTTAATGAATGAATAAATAAAAATAAATAAATTAGTATATTTAAATCTTTTAAAATGACAACACCAAGATGGTTCATAGGAAGATTATTGTATGTTTAAAGAAGGACAATGATCCAAGTGCATTTTTTGTACTTTCATCAAACGGAATCCAGAAATTAGAGATACTTTCCGAAAGGAGATGATTCTACATTAGATTTTAAGACAATCTTATGTTAAAACCTTTTTATTATTATTTAACTCTTTGCAAGGAAGACAATTACATGGAAAAGGTGACCTTTTGGTTTCTGAAACGTGTATATCGAAATAACCATCTATTAGATGTCGGATATATAAATTACAACAAAATCAAATTCACATATCAAATATACAAAATAAATAAATAAAAACGAATAATGATCTTTTGCATTGTTTCTTTAAAATGACAAACTGTCAAATTCGAATGTGATAAAATATGAATGTGAAGAACAAAATTTTAAAAACATTGTTAGCAGTTTGGTATTGCCATAGTAATTAAATAATGTGGTTCCGTCGGCAAGTAGGTACCTACTCAGAAACCAGATTTAATTTTATTTTTATATAAAAAAAATGGAAAGGTACCTAGATAGTATTGAAAATAACCATTTATTAATATAATAAGTAGGCACCTACTTACCATCAAATAATTTAGAAGAGCGAACGTTTGAATGCATTTTTTAAATTCTGAAATATTTAAATTAGCGCCATCTGTGAGCGCGTATTACGTTTCGTTGAACCTTAAGGCGATGCACTTCCTAAAATTCTAACGAAATCACGCACTCCTTATGCAGGTGGCGAAAAGGTTGATATTCTCGCTTAACATCGGCCGCATATTTCGCTTTACGCAGGTTTTCCACATTAAATATATTTTTTTAGGTCAGCTACATTAATTTTTTCTAGGCTTATAAAAATACTCGCCAAAAAACTGCTCGGTTAATCGAAAGGCCAAGGTGTGTTCTACTTGCAGTATTTAATTAAATTATCTATGATATTTCTAGGTCATCAAATTTTCAAACCAAAAACACATGTTTTTGTATTACTTAGCATTTCACCCCCTTAAGCCACAAAATGAAAACTTTACAGGAGAAGATTATAACGAATATTCGTAAAACTAATTTTATATCTCCATTTTTATGGCACATAGTGATTCACTACGTTTTTTTTGTTGGAAAATTCAACTATCCCGAAAATGGTGTATAAGTCAAATAATATTTCTTTCGAAATTTATCGTTTTCTAAAACTTGAATTAGATTTTAGGCGTGTTTTTCACAAGGTAAGCGCCGCTTTTCAGGCTTTACGGACTGCACGCCACTGCTTATTACCTATACTCAAAGCATTGCTAATGTGTCGTGTTCAGATCGTAAAGGTTCCCGGTTTAAAAGTCAATAATCCTTGAAAATGTCTAAGGGCCATGCGAAATGGGTAATTGCGGTCGATTTAAAAGGGCTTATAAAAATAATTTTCGATCTGTGGTTTCAGCAATTTCTGTTAAACTGTGTAATGGGGCATGATTACGAATTAATGACGCTTATTACCCTTGGAAATTTATTTTCAGCTTTTGTCATAATCTTTGATCATTTTACATGCCATTTAATTATAATTCAACTACGCCCATACAGTGGCGTAGCTAGTGGGGTTCGGGGGGGGGGATGGGGGGGTATAATAGTTTTAATTTTCACATACAATTATATTGTTCACAACATATATTGTATAAATATATTTTATCACCTTAAATATACTAAACTTTTCGCCTGTTGCGCTTTTACGTCTACGTTCAAAATATTTACGTTTTAAAAAATAATAAATAATACTGCGGCAAAATATTTTATGGATGTTCATACCTCAATGACAAAAATAAAAAAAAAATTGTCTACTTCTGTTCTAAAATTGTCTCTTCACCAAACTGAGGCACACCCCACGAAATATCGCAACGCTTTTGACTTGTAGGGTGTTCTTTGAAACCCTTTTAATAAATATTGTTCAGGGTTCCCCCACTTAGTTTTTGGTTGCTTAAGAGGTACGGCTGCGCTGCCTGTTTCATACAAAACTTAATTTTCGATTCGAGGCCATAATACTCACCTAAACCTAATGATATTTTTTTTTCATCAAAAAGTATAGTAAATATCTCTAGTACGGATTAGAAGTAATTTATTTATTTTTGTTTTACATTATAACATAAGCCATTAAAGGAATTGATTTATCGCGATTTTAGAGGCACCTTTAACAATTATTTTGGGGCTAACGGTCATTTAAAAAAAAAAGTTTTACCCCGTCTATATAATGAAATATAAAATTAAATATCAGAGACCAATTTACGTTGGAACACAAATTTGCCGTATATAATTTAAAAGATCGACCCAAAAAAAGTTTTTTTAAAAATGTTTTGTTTTTATATTTTTATTTACGCAATCACATTTACATATCAAATATGATAATTTTAAAAAAATGTGATAAACCCGCAAATAAGTTTCTAAGTTGCCTCTAAAATTATGAAAATTGTTTTTTTTTCATGGCATATAATTTAAAACAAAAATAAATAAAATACTTTTAATAAATACTAGATATTTATTAAACCTTTAATTAGGAAAATATGTCATTCATTTTGGATGGGTATTTTTCCTCAAATCCAAAATTAAGTTATTTATGAAACAGGCAGCGCAGCCGTTCCTCTTAAGGCGATGCAATGCGAAGTAATTCAAAATCATGTGTTTTTGGTTCGAAGATTTGATGGTCTAGAAACATCACAGAAGATTTAATAAAATACTACGAGTAGAACACACCTCTGCCTTTAACCGGGCATTTTTTTTGGTGAATCTTTTTATATGTCTAGAAAAAATATAGTATCATACCTAAAAAAAAATATTGAAGTGCAAAATCTCCTACTTACGAACCTTTTTTTCGTATACAGTCAAATTGTTCTTTGTGGCAAATTAAGTTTTTTAGAATATGACAAAAAACATTTTAATATTCATGCCTGAGCATTACAAAATAAAATAAAACATGCATTTTGGTGATGTTGAAACAGGAGGCCGGTGTTGAGTGGGAATTTCAATCTTTTCGCCACCTGTATAAAGAGATTTCGATTTCGTTCGAAATTTACGAGGTGGATCCCCTTAAAATCGTAAAGACTTTTCGTAAGGTAGTTATGAATTTCACTATTATAACTAACATTGTTTAGCATAATATATTCAGGTAACATCTTATTTTTCTTAATATTCGTCTGGAATTGAAGTTGATTTTCAGTTATTATTCAAATCACTTCACAAGAACATATTATAAAATAATTGAATTTTGGATGATTTGTATTTATTTTTTTACCATGATTAGTAGTGAATTGAGAAAGGAAGAATAGCGTGATTATTGTGATAAGTCGCGCAGTCCACTTCTCACGGAGCTGTTATTGTTAAAGTAAATGCATTTTCAGTGACTTGCACTCAGTCCGGAGTAATGGGCAATGGGCAGTGGGCAATGGCGGTGAGTACCCCCGCCCCGCGATTACCAGTAATTTAGCGCTGCGATGGCGATCGATAGCCTCCTTTGCATATTTTGTATGAGAGTTTTTCATTCTGGAAATAAGGCGCAGAGTACTCTTAATGACAGGCGAGCCCGCTGGACTTGCTTTTCACCACGCGTCAGTGGCGGAACTGCAAAATTTCAGTCGCACCCCAAAAAAAAAAATATTGTACCACCCGGCGGGCAGGTATTTCAGGGTGGCAGAGACTATTTGTATCGCTTTGGTGAAAGGTTACTTTAGGGACTTAGAGTACAGAGCTTATATTATGGCGTCTGTGGAATATGCGAGGAATAATTGTCATACTTACCTTAATTTTATTCAAAAGGTGGTTTATTATAATGTCTATTACATTAACAAATAAGATCAAGATAAATTTATAAGTTAGATATTGGATATTCGCTACATGAGTAACCAAACAAGGTGAATAGACACAGCTTGTCCAAGTTAAGAGTCGCGATGCAATTGGTTTTGATGGCCCAGATAGGGCCGCTAGAGCGATGTAAGTTATTAGGTGATTTTGTATGTGGCCAGACGTGGCTACTTCACCATTCAGAACGGAAATGTTGCTTGAAACTGCTTTAGCTGTGCTTGGTTACCAGATCCGAATATTAAGTTATCCACATACTCTTCAGCCTCACAACATACTCCGATTAGGGATAGCATAGTCCCACTGGCTCCAGGCAAATGGGACTCTTGTGAGGTGTTCACATAGAAAAGAAGGAATTAAATTCTACATATATTGATGTATGACAATGGGTTCTACGTTTATAATTCTGAAGATACGAGCAGTAGTTGGGCGCCGAGTAGTGGGTAGTGGATTATTGTACTTGAGTGCCAAAGAACGATATATAGCTCGAGCCATAAAATTCGTCACGCGTTACTCACGGTTCTAAAATTACGTCACATTATTGAAAACATGTGTCTAAAAATAAAAGTAATCAAAATAAAAAAAAATATATATTAATGGATTATGGACACTTCTCCAGCATTTAAAAAAATACATGTGGCACCTAAGGGTTAATGTCTGATATTGATGCTAATAAAAAGACATACAAAAAATGCCCGGTTAAACGACAAACCCGGTTTAAGGCCAACGTGTGTTCTACCTGGAGTATTTAATGAAATCATCTGTGATATTTCTAGGCCGTCAAATTCTCCACCACCAGCCAAAAGGTCCACCTGGAGTCCACGCGTTGTTCCGCCACTGCCACGTAAGTATTAATGCGTCTGCCTCGACTCACTCCACTCCGAGTAGAATATAATCGTTCTTAAACGCAATATATTTTAACGCTTATGGCAAAAAATAATTGAGATTAAGGGCTGCTAAAAGGCACGAGAGTGATTACCTTAAAATGCAATATTGTGGAGATTTAAAATCGTGCTGAAAGTCGTATGGTCTCAAATAGTTCTATAGTCAAAATATTCATTGAAAAAAATAAATCTTTTATACGATGTATCATAATTTAAAGACTACCCCAGATTTTATTCTAAAGCTACGTTTCCACTTCATCTATTCTACGGTCTATTTCACAGAATCTATAAAATAGATCAGTGAGAACAGGTTTATCTATGCAATAAAATACCCGACATAAAGTACAATGCTGAATCGACTCCAACGTTCGTTCTATTCGATTCAAAATAGACCATAGAACAGAATCGTGTGAACGGTAGTTGATACGCGAACTCTGCCCCCTGCGCACAGTATACGTAGTAATGTACGAGTACTCGTATATGGTTATGTCCAGTAAAAAATACAAAGAGCAAGTGTGTTCGCGTTACAATTCCTGTCTATCACAGAAAGGTTTTTTATATGAGACCATATAATAGATAAGGTGGGAATCATCTAACGGAAATAAAATGAAAATATTATTATTTTCATATAAATGCAGGCTTGTGTTTTTAATTGTTAGGTAATGTATAAATCTGGAAAAAAAACTTTGGTAAATGTTTCCAGCTGGGATTCAGTAGAAAAACTCATAATTATAAAAAAATTAAATACTTTCAGATTCATACAAATAAATAAAAAATATTTGCGGAATTAAAATAACAGGTTCTTAGGTTCTTAGTTTGGTCTTTTTACTTCTCTTAAACCCAAACTAAGAACCTAACAACCTATATTTTAAATACGCATTTTATGCAGTTGGTACTTCCTATGGCACCTATCATACTAACAATATTACAGATGGCCTCGATTCTCCTTCAATATTTACGCATTTTTATAAAAATAGAATAAAAAATGCAGAGCATTATTATGTATTTACACATGCAAATATTTTAAATTTATTTTTTTAATCTAAAACTTTTTTTTTTTAATTATGAGTTTTTCAACTGAGTCCCAACTGGAAATATTTATCTTTAATTGAATTTCCACCAAAATATGTACGTAGCTTTTCATATGCAGATTAATCAAACTTTAATAGGTTATTACTACAAAAAATTTGACAAATTTTTACATATTTACGGGTAGGTTTGAGATTTGTGGAACAGAAGATTCAAATCTCCACAATATCACACAAATACAACATTATACCATTATGGACTAGACTTTGAAAAAGCAAATGATTAAAATTTCTTCAATCGATTGGTAACCTTGTGGCGTCATTATTAATTAAATAATTCAAAATGTACTTTGTTTACACCACTTTTATAAAAATAAATAAATATCTACATGTTTCGACTGCAATACGGTTATCATTATTCTTATTTTTATCACTTGTCTATACTTGAAATTATTTTTTAGTGTTCATATATTCCTGAGGATGACAGCATTGCTGTCCAAACATGTAGAGATATTTATTTATTTTATAAAAGTGGTGTAAACAAAGTACATTTTTAATTATTTAAGTAAATAATTGTTTTTATGAATATGATATTCGTAGTAAAGTTTTAGTTTTCAAAACCGACAGCAATAACACTTGATTCTAATAGATACATATAATAAAAACAAAAACTTTGATAAAGAAAATGTTACAAGAAAGCCAAACTAAAAGCTAATGCATTTGAAGTGGATAATATTGTGTTTTTGTTGACAGGTATAAAACAGGAACATTTGATGCGCAACGTACAGTAACTCTGTTGACAGAACATGTTATCAGGAATGTTCAACAGTTGAGACAAGTGTGATGGAATTGAGCAGTGAATTGTAAAAAGCAATAGAATCAATAAATCACAGTTTTTAGTACTCTTCGTATTTGTCGCTCGCAACCCCAAGTTGACGTCATTTTGTCACCACTCTAAGGGCCGTCTGTTTCAACGCATGCTATAGTAAACGTAAGAGTTAAACGGCGTGCTAAAGTGAAATTACACCAAAATACGTTTTTCAAATCAATTTAACTGCCTGTTTTACGTCACTTCTAACTTTAGCACTTACTTTCCGAAAACCGATAGTTACTCGGCCATTTTGACAAATTTGACAGTTAATTCTATTGACGAAATTGCTCGCTTCAATGTTTCTTACGATTTATTTCATGAATAATATTATTGAAGATGATGATAGTGACAACGAATTCCTCATCCAGTAATATGTATTCAGCGAAAAGCGAAAACATTTCGACCACGCGTAAATAATAATACATTATATATGTTTTCAGGTTTTCACGGCCGAAAGTTTTTTTTTTTGGCTACAGGAGGAGAAATCGCAACACGGGATAATATCCCAAAAACTATTCAAGATAATAATACATTATGGTTATTTGGGACGATTCTGAATTTTTGACGCGATATTGTAGGTCGAAAGATCTCGAAATTTGCAATGCCACAAATTCAATATGATATTACAGTTACTGAAAGGCTAATTATATTTTTCCCTGCATTACCGTATATAATAGGTAGTCATTTATTTTTAAATGTTCACACGTACATTTTTGTAGGAAGAAAGCTGTCAGCACCATTGATATATTCAGCCATATAGGAATATTTTTTAGATACCAGTACGACGCAAAATAAAACCAAAAAAGCCGGCATATCTTGACAGTTGTTATTTCTATCTCACCAGATATGAAAATTTAACCGTCGGTGTGGCCGCACCAAAAAATGATCCGGCGCGTTTTTTCACACAATTTGGAGGAATATTCTGCTTTCTCGACTGGCCACACTAATAAATATTACTTTAGCAAATGCATACTTGAAACAGCGCGTTCTCCTATTTGACACGCGAGTTACTTTAACTGACAGTTAAAATTTAAATTTAGCTCACGGTTTTGAAACAGACCTAACGTTGTATCAATTACAATGATGCAGCCTTGTACTATATTATATCCGTTGGTAAAACGCAATCTGCAGGAAGTCCTAAAACCATTGCTTGGTTAGCAGGAAAAACATACCAATAAACTCTTTACTGACATTTGAATGACATCAGCTATTTGGATTGAGGTGTTTGAGTAAATGAATTAGTGACAATGAGCAAATACGATCTGAAGCAGTTGTAAAACAATCATCATCATTTGTGGTGAAATTTAATTGTTCATAAGCAAACTTTATGCCAGAAATAGGCGCAGGTATGCAATCACGGTGCAATTGAAGCAGACTGCTTTGCTGAGGCGCACTTAGGGATTGCAATCCCGCACAGTTTTCAATCCCGCTGGATCCGCGCAAGATTTTTTCGAATCCCGCAGGATTCCGCAGGATTTGTGCGAGATTGAATTTTCTATATACAGCTAATTATATATTTGCTAGTAAAAACTTTGTTTGTTTTTTAAAAAAAAAAATCAAAAACAAAAAAAGTAATCCTAGTATCCCCATAGACTTGGCAGGAAATAAAAAAAATCACATTCTAACTTTATATTATAGCATTAAATCAATAAGCAATAGAATCTGTCTGATTTATTGACAATATACATATAACACGTAATACTATAATAACAATTAGTGACATATTATCGAATTATAACAATAATGATTAAAAAACTTATATAAATAATATCTCAGTAAAAAGAATTATTGCTGGAAATGACATCTTAATAAACAGACACTATTCAACGTCTCATATCCCAATCTGCTTCTCAAAGAATTAAATATATAGCCAGTGGCTGTGGCTGAAAAAGCTCCTTCAGCCTCTACGCTTGTTGGCGATACGGTCATCGAGTAATTGTAGGCCATACTGAGGAACTTGCCTCTTACTCCGTCACTTTCATAGGTTGAAAATTCTTTTTTTCAATGGTTTTGAAAAATACTCGACATCTGATACCGTCTTTATTTCCTTTGTATAGTTTTTCTTCTATTTCTGCATTTTAATTTCTAATTCTCGTTTCAACGGCAGATTAGTAGATTGTTGAAAATTGTCATCAAAATCAGGTTCTTCATCTTTAGATTCGTTATAAACTCTTGTCATAGAGCGTAATATTATTTATCTTGTGAGTAAATTGAAATCCCTAGTAGCACTACACATGTCAAGCCATCTACCCACCAACTACAGTGTTTGCCTGCCTTATAACCTGTTAAAAGTACATTGAATAAAAAATAATGTTTTTTTGCCCTGTGCGGGAATCGACCCCTCAAACTCTGGACTCAAAAGTCAAAAGCGTCAGCCACTCCTCTATGGAGGTCGTGGACGAATATGCGGCGTCCTAGCGAGCGCATCAGCATATATCGTACATAATATTATTGTTAGCTATTTATCTAGTTTTACTTCAATAGTAATATTATTTTGCATGCTTGCATTGTAAGTCACATTTAAACAATTCTCTTCTGTTGCAGGTTGCAGTTTGTTAGGTAAAAATGAGCGGGACTGTACAAGTACTAGTCACGCAGGTTTCGAAGCCGGTGTGCTTCATCAATGTTCCCCTGGATTTTCAGTCGGAGCATCTTGTATTTGTCGATCCTTGCAATATTATCCAGATTTTAAAGTTTAAAAAAAAAAGTATCAATTTAATGTATAATTATTAATAACCGTTTGATGGTTGCGCTGGTTCTTGAAATTAACGTTATCACCTTTAAATAGTAACAATTGACTTTCTCAAATATGCAGGGTAAAATAGAAAAGGCAAGATGGGATTCCAAAGACTTGCCAACTTTCTTCATAATGCTTCTTCTCCGGCTGTCGATGCACCGAGAACGCGAACAAATAAATTATATATTTTTAATAATTGATGATTAACAACTCTATAATGAAACATGAAACCGAGAAGACACAGAAAAGAAAAAAGGTAACGGATAGCAGGTTGGGGCACGAACCCAGGACCTCATAGTCTATTCGGGACCTGCGCTCTAAACCACCGAGCCACGGCTACCCCAATCCGTCCCGTCATCCTTATCGGTATCATACCTCGATTTCTGAGAACTGTCAATATCATCTTCAATTAATTAATTCGCAATTTTTTTTGGCTGCTACCTTTTTATCAAAATTACAACCTGAATTTATTTGAAATCATTAGATAGTGTCTCGGATATATCTATCCGATTTTTATTTGTATGGGACATCTGTTGAATTTTTCTACAAATCTATGATTAATATTCAATTTTGGAATAACTTATTGAAGCTTATAAGCCGCAATGTAATATATTTTTTATCAACGGTAGCACGTTACCTTTTTCTTTTCTTTGTCCTTTAGGTTTCATGATTTATTCTAGAGTTGTTAATATTATCTTCAATGATTAAAAATATATTACAATGGGAGCTTCAATAAATAATAATAATTTTTTTTAATAAATAATAGTTCAATAACAAAAAAAACACATATGATATTCTCCATTCTGCGGCGAGATCATAATCCAATAGATTGCCCCGTTTTTACAGAAGCAGTATAAATATTAACTTTATATCAAGGAAATAATTAATTTTGTATTTTAATATTTTTTTAATTAACGCCATTTTTCAGATATTACTCAAACCTTTGTCAAATAGATTATATCCAATTAGAAAAAGAAAATTGTTTTGAAAATCACATGTAGGAAATACTTGACATTCTGAGGGTCTACTTTGGCCGTTAACACAGCGTCTCGTACAGAATTATAGCGGACAATGTAATGTATGCAATGCAATAGTAGGTATGAACCGAAACCGGTTGGTTTTCGTATTTAATAAAGTTGTGTTAAATTTTTTATTTTTTTTTTAAATTTTATTAAAGTTTAATAAAAAAAATATTATAGTAATTATTTTATTAATTTCATTAATAAATGCAACAATGTAGCTAGTTTATTGCGGTCGTTATCTCTAACCTCCCTATTTCCTCTGCTATTTTCCATAATCACGGTTATATGCAACATGGATAACAATGGTTGTTCAATGTGTTGATAAGGCCACTCGTCCGCAATACACGACACACGTATGCCATCATGTCTGGACACAGGCTTTATAGCGAGATTATTCTTGATGCCTCGTCCAACGACTCGTTCTCAGTTCTCACGCTGTCGATACCAACTGAGAGCAGGTATTACATTATTACGACCGCTGACGTCAAAATGAATAGCCTTGCCACAACGTACCATTTCGATGGCTGGAGGCAAAGGTCACGCGACATCCATTTTGGCTTCAGCCTAGTTCACTGCCGTCCGCGTTTGTTTCGCATGATTTTGACTGCGGTAAGCTAATTATAAAACTAGTGACGTAAAATAAACAGGTCTTATTAGCTCAGTGGTTAGAGCATTGTTCCGGTAAGACAGAGGTACTGAGTTCGATACCCAGATGCGACTGACTCTTTTTTTTTATTTATTTTCTGTGTCTCTTACTTTGAGAAAGTTTCACGTTTCATTTGGGATTTGTTAATATTATCTACGTCAATGATTAACACAATGAAAAACTATGACTCTCCTCTCGCCCCTTTATGTGGGCTTCTTCCCTTTAAGTGTTGGGGTATCTCTATGTATTATTCGCTCTGTGACTATGACGTTATTGAGTTGGCTGAGGTGTTTCACAGAAATTCAAATGTAACATCGTCACCAGTCATTTTGTTTTTGTTGACATTTGAAGGGTTCTCGTTACGCCGATTCTAGGTCCGTTTCAGCTTTTGAACAAGTAGAAAGGCGCAACTGTCGTTAACCCAACATGGAAATACATTGATTGGTTTTGTAGGTTGGTTTACGCCCCAACTGAAAACATGTTAGGATAGTTTTCAGTTATGTACTTAGATCCAATTGATATTGATACAGGTAAGGCATGGGAAGGACGCGACGTGACACTTATCATTGCATCTGACAGCTGCTGTCAATGTTTATCAGCACGTGACGATCCACAAACCACACTTGCCCGCTATCTAACATCTTCAGTTAGTTTAGTAAAGCAAATAAAATAAATATAATAAATCGTCCATTTAGTACAGGGGTGGGGAACCTTTTTGCTGCAGTGGGCCATCTGGATGTTTGTAATATCAATCGCGGGCCGGACTTATATTTTCGAAAAAAAAAAACACATCATGAAAGGTGGTGGTGGGAGGTTGAGATTAGGGTTGATTGGGGGATTATATTGCAGCATTCGGCTTGCAACTAGAATTCACTGCACTCGGAACATGAGAATGGTTTTCCTACAATGTTTGCAGCTTAGGATCTGCAACTAGAATTTCATACTGCACTCGGAACACGAGAGTGATTTTCATTCAAAATTTGAATGAAATTGCAGCATGTGTGTCTGCAACTATTCTAGATTCAATGTTAGAACGACCCGTGGGCGCGCATGTCTCCGCCCCCGTACCCCACCACTCTCTCCGTCTAGAAAGTCTACAACTTAGTGTATTGGCGGAGCGTAGCCGTGAGCCGTGCGCGAGGTGATGCGACGAAGGCGGGAGGGTTGGATATGTGCAGTACGAACCAAATTTCGAACCATAGCGGGTTGTTCTTAGGCTGGATCGAGTATAGAATTTTATAATTACACTCGGAGCGGTTTTTTACTTCCGAGTTGGAGTGAGTCTGAAGGATTAACGTTATATCATCCCAAAATGTAGTTGACTTACCGAAAGTCTAAAATGTAGACTCTTATTTGAAGGAATTTTCAATATTATAAAAAAAAAGTCGTGTTCCAAATGCAAAAAAATCGCTTTTACAAAATTAAAGTTGCGAACTAACATGCTGACAAACCGTGAATGAAAACCGCTATTGATTTCCGAATGCAATTTGTGGTATCAAGTTTTAGGTTTTGGGCAGCTGACGAGAAACCTACATTTACATGTTCGTACACATGCATGCACACACACACTCACACGGCGCTCTGAAATTCATTGAGGTTTGAGTCTCAATTTTAGCCGGCCGGACCAATAGTGCTCGCGGGCCGGACTGAAAACCTTCACGGCCGGAGGATCCCCATTACTGAGTTAGTAGGTTATCGAATAAGATATTTTTCAGTTTGGGTAATACCTATTTTCCATGTGATCATTTTACGAAAAAAAACTGATCTTTTTAAAAAAAAAATTATTAGCTTTAAGTAATTTTACAAAACATTTTACGAAAGTCCCGATAAACTACTTTTTAGTAGTTTGACTAACGGGTGCTCGTCATTCAAGTAATCCAGTTCTTCATTATTGTAACAGCTGTTTCGGCATTTAAGGCAGTTTAAAAATGGCTTTGAATGCCTCAACAGCTGTCATAACAATAAAAAAAAACAAAAACACTTGCAGAACTCAATAATAGAGTTAATAGATTTGATTTATTCAAAAAAAAATATTTACCTCTTTACATCTTTATTTTATATAACATAAAATAGGAAAAAAAGAAATTCGAAAAATTCAACTAACAAACTGCACTCAAACAAAAATCTAGGTTAAGGGATGCCCCATAGAGTGAAAAATAAAAGTAGATAAAAACACAGCATCTTCACGAATGTAAGTATAAACGCAGTAACTACAGAGTATGAACTGTGTTTTTACTTACAGACATGGAGATACTGCTATTTTTGCAATTTTTGGAAACAGCTTTGTGGTACTTTTTTTTTGTAATATTTAGTTTATGAATCTTAGGTAGGTGCCATCTTCCTGAGAGTGATAAAGAGGTATTGTTAACCTGCATACATTTCAAAAGTTAGTCTTATTAAACAATTATTGAAAAATATGAAAAAAATAACTTGACGTCCAACTTTTTTTTGATAGCCAAATTCACATTATTAAAAAAAAAAACTAGTTTTTTTTTTTTTTTTTACATGAATACCGCACAAGAGTCCCAACTGCTCCCAACCGTCTGGAGCCAGTGAGACTATGGCATTCCCAATTGGGGAATGTTGTGAGGCTGAAGGTATTGGGGAGGGGAAGGAGAAGGGGAAGAGGAAGGTGGGGGAAATACCTGGCTATTCAGATCTGGTCACCAAACACGGCTAAAAGCCATTTCAAGCAACGTTTCAATTCTGAATGGTGGTCTTTCACCAGGGCGATACTGAGAGTATCTTCCACTCTGGAACGTGCGCAAATATACTATATATTATTTTTAAATTAATTAATTGTGAAACAACACAAATTAATTAAATAAAATTTACTTGCGCACGCCGGGATTTGAACCCGCGACCTTCGGATTCGTAGTCGAGAGCCTTACCCCTCGACCATGGAGGCCGTCAAGTTGAATGATGGAGATGACGTTGTGTGCTGAAAATAATAACGTTGCATTATAAATTTCATAACACCAGAGCTCACCGTTCAAGAGTTGTGCTGCTTCTGACTAAACGCAAATATGTATTCTATTTATTTCAAATATTATCCCTCTGCTCGTTATTCACACTGACTATGAAAAAAAAACATGGCGTCCAACTTTTTTTTGATAGTCAAATTCACATTATTAAAAAAAAAACCTGTTGAATGATGGAGATGACGCTGTGTGCTGAAAATAATAACGTTGCCCTATAAATTTCATAACACCAGAGCTCACCGTTCAAGAGTTGTGCTGCTTCTGACTAAAAGCAAATACGTATTCTATTTATTTTAAAGATTATCCATCTGCTCGTTTTTCACACTGACTGAACACACATGAAGATTGTGCGAACTGACAAATTATTGTTGTGACAGTCTATTTAAAATTAACCGTATCTGTTTCTTTTTTTAGGCCGAACCAATTGTTATGGTTATTTTAACCCAAGTCACTGTAATGACATCGCTAATAGAGTTATGACCTATTTACTTTGTCTATTTTTGACGTTACCTTGGCCCGATGTTCATGAAAATATGACTTACGCTATTTGCGGATTCGGAAACTCGTATATTATTATTCTTTACATGCGATAAAGAATACTTTCGCAAGATGTTCAGACTTATATTTTCCCGGCATTGAAAGAAGTACTGAAAGGGTTTGTGAAACTTTCATCTGATGTTTATTTTTCATTCATGAGATGTAAGAAAATACGTATATTACAAACTAAGGCCGTGGAAGCACGTATAGATATTTTTATTATTTTTATAGTCTGTTCTATTATACTCTGTTCGGTTTCAAGTTCGGTAAGATCATTATTTGATTATTAGTATTTTTCATATTTCAATGTTATTCTTGACGTATACCTATTTTTAGTTTAATCCAGAATGTGACTGGTCCGTTATATTAGAAATTACTCAGTATAAATGCAACTAAATAACATACCCACCCGCGTTAAGAGGAACGGCTGCGCGGCCTTTTTCATAAAAAACTTAATTTTGGATTTAAGGTCAAAATACTCACCTAAACCTAATGATATATTATTTTTAAGTTTAGTAAATATCTAGTACGTATGAAAAGTATTTTATTTATTTTTGTTTTATATTATGAAATATCGCCCATTAAAGGAATTGATTTTTAGCGATTTTAGAGGCATCTTTAACAAATATTTAGGGGCTAAGGGTGATATAAAAAAAATTACCCCATCTACTTTGTAAATATAATGATATATGAAATAAAAAAAAATAAAAAAAATATTAAAATAAGCATTATGGTGGACTTTAAATTAAATTAAAAACGACCAATTTACGATGGAACACAACTTTGCGGTACATAATTTAAAAAATCGACCCGAATTTTTTTTTTTTAAATGTTTTTTTATTATATTTTTATTTACATAGCAAATATGATATATATTTTTTTAAATACAATAAACCCGCAAATAATTTTTTAATTTGCCTCTAAAATTATGAAAATTGTTTTTTTTTTCGTGGCATATACTTTAAAATTTAAAACAAAAATAGTTAAAATACTTCTCATCCGTACTAGTTATTTACTAAACCTAATTTAAAAAAATATGTAATTCAATTTGGATAGGTATTTTGGCCTCAAATAAGAGCTTCTTGACCCATCTCAATCTATCCAAAGTCCAAGCCTTACAAACTTGGGCTGATGGAGGAACCCTGGCGCATTCAGTCTCCACAAAACAGTTGTACACCAATATATTACAGAGGTTACAGATGTAGGAATACATTACAATAAATGAGAAATGGTAAAAAATGTGCACAGACAAGTACATAATAGAAATAACAAATAGTACAAGGAAGTAAAGTGTATATTAAAGTTTAATAATTGATAAACTAAAGTTTTTAAGACAAGATTTTTGTGCATAGCGCAAAGGGTAACAATAATTTTTATAAACAATAATTATTAGCCTGAAACACTCATCCAAATTGAAAAAACCTTCCGAGAAAAGATAAATGTCGCCGACAGGACTCGAACCTGCACCGTTCTAATTTCCGGTCAGATGCTCTACCGTTGAGCTACGTCGGCTTATCGCAAACCCGCCAAGTTAATCAATATATACTAGTGTTTCATTCAATAATTACTGTTTTTTATTATATTAAAGATTTTATATTAAAGATTTAAACAATACTTATATATGTTTAAAAAATGCTTATATCTGGTTAAAATATGCAAGAAGTGAAAGGATGATAGGAAAAGTATAAAAACTCATGGGGGCAGTTTTACAACTATTTTGTGACACGGGGCAAAAGATAGTCGCTACAACTGTCTGCAGTGACATTGAAAATGTTAGTGGTAAATGCAGCATCGTTGAGCAGTTAAGTAACTGTGCTGATTGGCGTGTTCTGATAAGGAGAAGTTCTCGCTTACGGAGCATAAAAGAGTGCATGGAATCTCCCACGAGTATACTTGTTAGGAATGTATCAGTTTTAACATCCTGGGATTACGTACGGGTAGATTACGAATCTAATATTTTACATGGACAAAATTTTGTTTCATATCTTTACATGACATGAATATTGTTAAAAATTCAATATAATTTGTCCGTCAGTTGCCAATTTCAAATTTTTTTTCCTAGAAAGTTTTAAATGAATAAGTTTATTGGTACCTATTTATAATATTAGTGTATAGTTCAAAAGCTATGGTATATCGTCACGTACCTGATAAACTTTAACCAGTGAGCTTATTCGGAGTAAAATATGTAAGATAGACGGCATTTGGTCTCTGGTGAATTTTTCTTTTGTTTTTTTTTTTAAAGTTTGTCGGGTACTTCTTGATACAGCCTTTATACACATCTAAATGCTAATCAATATAGATTGGGTACTACTTTTTTCCCAATTCAATTTGTCTTAATTTTCCCTTTGTCTAATCCCCCGTCTGCAGCTGTTAAATAGAAAACAATGTCGTTCTCTTTTCCTTGGCACATTAAAAAGAAATGAAACGTTTTTGCAACACTAATAATAATGTTAATCGACGATTAAATCAATCATTGATTAATTTAATCACTGACATTCTATTGTATTTATGCACTTCCTATTTAAGAACAAAGACTGACTTTGATGCATTTTTTGCATCTCTTTTGATCAAACCCATTTTGTGTTTCGCTGCACCCAATAGTTAATAACATTTCAATATTCGAATTAGGATAGAAAATAAACAGACATTACGAGACAACGTCAAATTCAAAACACTGATTTTTAAGAACAGATAAAAATGAGTAACGTAATTTTTAATTATGCATTTGTTGTTACGATTCAAATCAGCCGTATTCAAAGGGTTGTGAAAACCAATAAAAATATCACTGTAACAAAGGTTACCTTTTTGAGACTCGATAATTCATACGAATAAAAAATAGAATTCAGAACAAAAATGAAAATTCACTTTTTCAGATAATTATTTCAGAATCTTCAATTTCAGAATTTTTTTCTAGGCCCAGGGTCAAACCAATGAATGATTGCTGTTGATTTTTATTCAGCTAAGTAGACCGCACAGAAAAGCCCGCTGTTGTGCAGCACTGCTGCGGTACCTACAAAAACAATTATATATTATAATAAATTTAGATATTTGATGTTTGGATATTCTACGTCTTTTTGATATATTTTTGACAGTTGATTCCAGTTTTCGCTTTTTTAATCTATCTGGAAGTATTTTTAGGGTATGGCTTGGAGTTTTTGACTAGCTTTTTTAGCGCCCTTGAGGCGATAGGTATTCGACAAAAATGATGTTAACAAATGTAATTGTTTTGCTGCATTATTATTAGCAATCTCTTTATGAGTGTTTGTCTGTCTGTACTCGATTTTCTCGAAAATTAATAGACCGGTTTCGCTGAAAATAGCAGTTTGTTCTTATTAGTACCGCGAGGGCTTAGAGAGTAGTTTGAATGGAATCCAATATGTAAAACTGTCCTTATAACGTTTTAAAATTAGTATGAAAAACATTGAACCCACCATGTTGTGTTGAGGTTAGCCTATAGATATACCACTCTGGTTAGCCACCGATTACATATTCAAAGGCTGGGTAGAATATTTTCAAAATGGAAAACACAAGCAGGTACCTACTTAAGAACTTTAGGATGTAGATATATCATATTTTGAAAAAATAAACGTTTGGAATGAAATAAAGTATTCAAATAAACGTTTCTTTATTTGGGGATAGTTACTTTCGCTGTCAAATCAATTATGGCACCCAAATGACAAGCAAAACTTCACAACTTTATTAAATATATATATATCCTGAGCAAGGCCGGGCACACATCAGTTAGTAGTTTATAGAATTACCATGAAAGTATCAACGAAAATGTCAGATGGCGTTTTTCCGGCTGACAACGTTTTTTTTATTGCTATATACAGCATTTTATGATGAGTTTTCCGTCGTTCACGAAAACCGGATGATTCACTAATGTTATTAGATCAAGTTCTGCGTCAAAGTAAAATAGATCTGAAGTGGGTCACGTATTAATGACTCCGTCATGCCTTGTGACTAATCCTGAGCTGCCAGGTTTTCCCGGTTCAATCAGATAGGTCTTCTCGAGGCTGATACAAAACTTAAAACTCTAAGCTCTCACTCAACCGGAAGTCGGGAAAAACCATTAATGTCTAAATAGTCATACACTTTTTCGTCCTAATGTAATTTTTTTTTTCAAAAGGTTTTCAATAATTGGTTAAGTTTTGCTTTAATTATTTAAAAAGTTAGATTTTCAGGTTAATTTTATTCGTACCCAACCTGTCAACAATATTGAGGTCTCAATCGTTTTCCACGCTCCGTTTTATGTAGTTGCTTCTCGCACTAATTGTATGTACAATTCTTGTTCACAGTACAAACTTGCTCTGTTGATATGTTTTATTTCGGTTACATTGCTTCCATTAAAAAACAAATGTTCATTAAACTATAATTTTTTTACATTGCTTCCCTGTTAAATATGGTTATACGTAATATTTACATTTCAATTCATCTAACACACTAAAAAAAATACTTCGCCTAATTAATAATTCCTGCACAAATTCATGTAAAATGTGACAGCTGTTTCGCCTTCCGAACGCATTATCAAAGTGTGGAGAAGCCACTTACAGACGATCTTATATTAGCATATTTCAATATAAGTGTATATTCATAGGTATTTTAAAATTATAAAATAATTTGCAAAATTACTGCCTCAACACAGGCTACCCTAGTGAGGCGGGTTATGTGAAACTTCAACTATAGCTGTTATTATATTATTTTCTATTTTACTTTATAGGCCACTGTATACTTGCATTAATATTTTATACATGTCTTTTAGTTATAATTAAATTTAATTAAAATAAAGATATTACCATTATTATTATTATTTCTATGTAGGTACTTATAATAAAACTCATAAAATGTTTTAATTTTTATTACCAATGTTATTAATTTCTGAGTAAATTGACGGTTATATAATGGTCACTGTAAAGTTTACCTACTTAAGGGATCCACTTCTTAAAATTCGTATGAAATCACGCACTCCTTATGCAGGTGGCGAAAAGGTTGAAATTCCCGCTTAACACCGGCCGCATATTTGGATTTACGGAAAAAAAAACACCAAAATGCATGTTTTGTTTTATTTTGTAAAGCTATTTTTCAGTTATATTCTAAAAATAATAATTGCGAACAATGAACGATATGACAATATCCGAAAAAAAAAGGGTTCGGAAGTAGGAGATTTTGCATTTAATTTTTTTTTTTATGTCTGACATTTTATTTTTTTCTAAGCTTATAAAAAGATTTTAAAAGGTTAAATCAAAGGTCATGATGTGTTCTACTTGCAGTATTTAATTAAATCCTACATGATATTTCTAGGCCATTAAATTTTCAAATAAAAAACAAATGATTTTGCATTACTTTGTATTGCATCGCCTTAAGGGTTATAATGGAATATTGTTCAAAAATTTACTAAAGATCATTTAGAATGGTTATCATTGGTTTTACAAATTAATTTTAATTTGGAATGCATGGTTTTTTCCCCTGATAAATTATACTAAGAGTTGTAATATGGTATATAATTATTACATACAAAAATACCTACAAGAATTATCCGAAATGTTATTATTGGTTTAGTTTTACATTTTACATATTTTTCTTGAAGCTCTTATGTTTTACTGCATCTGACGTCCGAAAAAACCATCGAAGTATAAATAGTCACATCTTTTTTGGTTCAAAAATAAGTTTACTTTAATAATAATAACAGATTTTTCGAAAACGTTCTTTTAGTTTTGAAATATTTAATGAAGTTCTTTAAAGCTTTTAGGTCTCCGTCAGCCGTAAGTCGGTAAAAACCATTGAAGCCGGTTCAACAAAATTACGATAGTTTTTTTTTTAACAAAACGTGTTGAAAAATTGTTTTAGTTTTTCAGTAATTACTTGACGTTATTTTTAATGAATTTCGAGTTTCCGATGCGGCGATTCCTCGCGAGCGCTAATGACGATGTTTAATATTTATGTGTCTGAGCTTTGCAAATATGGAGCATACACGAAATAACGATGTACGGTGACATTTATGACTCGCACTAAAATAAAGATTAGGAGCTTTGGAGCAAAAAGAGTCACTTTTGGCACCGGTACAACAATAAACAAAATTGCGCAGTTTTATGAACCCGCTATCCGAATACCGGGGAATTTATTTTATATGTTTAACAACCTAATGTATTATGCATTTAACTCCTAGGAACCTATAATAATTAAAAAATATGTATTTATTGGGTTAGTTAATGTAACATGTGTAATTTATCAATTAATTAAAGGAAATTTAACAAATATTGTTTATAGTTATATCCATCCTTGTTTGTAGTTATATCCATAATTCACAGTAAGGAAAGCATGATATTTATTTTTGAACACGCATTATTCCTTCACATTTCACGTATTTCATCATTTTCAGTCCCGTTTATTTCATTACGTTTTAACAGTTATTTTAATTTTTAATTAAAATTAAAATTAAATTTAAATTAAAATTAAAATTAAAATTAAAATTAAAATTAAAATTAAAATTAAAATTAAAATTAAAATTAAAATTAAAATTAAAATTAAAAAATTAAAATTAAAATTAAAATTAAAATTAAAATTAAAATTAAAATTAAAATTAAAATTAAAATTAAAATTAAAATTAAAATTAAAATTAAAATTAAAATTAAAATTAAAATTAAAATTAAAATTAAAATTAAAATTAAAATTAATTAAAATTAAAATTAAAATTAAAATTAAAAATTAAAATTAAAATTAAAATTAAAATTAAAATTAAAATTAAAATTAAAATTAAATTAAAAATTAAAATTAAAATTAAAATTAAAATTAAAATTAAAAAAATTAAAATTAAAATTAAATTTAAAATTAAAATTAAAATTAAAATTAAAATTAAAAATTAAAATTAAAATTAAAATTAAAATTAAAATTAAAATTAAAATTAAAATTAAAATTAAAATTAAAATTAAAATTAAAATTAAAATTAAAATTAAAATTAAAATTAAAATTAAAATTAAAATTAAAATTAAAATTAAAATTAAAATTAAAATTAAAATTAAAATTAAAAAATTAAAATTAAAATTAAAATTAAAATTAAAATTAAAATTAAAATTAAAATTAAAATTAAAATTAAAATTAAAATTAAAATTAAAATTAAAATTAAAATTAAAATTAAAATTAAAATTAAAATTAAATGAACTAATTTGAATATGTGCCTTTCCCTAGAATGACTACTAGTTTGTTCAGGTTTCCCTCATTAGCCTAAAATATTTTAATATTATCTACTTATACATATACATATATATAGACTGAACAGAACAGATTAAAGAATAGGACATAATATGTGTACAATTTTCATACAATGAGATACTAACATGACAAACTCGAAATTTACTTTTTCAAATTTTTATTAAGTCATAAAAGAAAACAATGTATACACGTGAATATACAAAAAAAACAAATTTAGTACAGCAAAATGAAAATAATATTTCGTGGAAAGAAACTTTAAGCAATAAACAAGGTTAACGCGAACTAAATATGATGACGAGCACATTATGTCTTATTAATAATCGTGACACATTTTTTCATATTTTCACAACATTTTTTAAAAAGCTCTTTGATAAATGACGCTATTTGCTGAATCATTCCTCATAATTTTTTTTTAACGAGTGTGCAGCTTTTTCCGATAAAAACAATTAATATCAGTATTTTTAAAATGCCTTAGCATTTAAGAGTTTTGATCCTTGATAAAGTTTTACAGTGGTATAAGGAGAAAAGTATGTTTAATAATTTGTCGTTGCGTTTTTGTAAATAAGCGTAACCAAAAATTTGTACTCCGCATTACAAAAAAAAGATTTTTTTTTGTTTCGTTGAGATAAATTAAAAAATATAACAGTTTGTAGTTTAAATATTTCATAAACACGAAGTAACTTTAATATTAAAAAAAAAAATTAATGCGGATTACAAATCTTTGGTTAAGTTTATTTACAAAAACGTAACGAGAAAGGATTAAAAATATATTTCTCCACTTTAAAAATCATATTCGTATTTTAAATATTTTGTAAAACATACAATGGAACGGTCAGAAAAAAGTAATATTTCTGATTAGATTTTGATAAATACTAAGCCTATGTAAATTTATAAAATATTTAATACATATTTTTCTATTTAAAAACATTATGTTAATCGTATTGCATAATAATACAATCATTATTTTGAATTAATAAATAAGAACTCTCCGACGTCCCTCTCCCCGATAAGAGTGATATTTCTCATTAATATCGCGTTATAAAAATTAGCCAATAATGTTTTTTTTTAAATATTGGTTTAGAAATTTTAAACTAGTCCGATGCCATACGCCTGACCTAGTTTTTGATCTTACTTACCTATATATAATATACCAAGTGTTATCATTATTTTTAGGATTTGATTGATTGAAAGCTGGGGCCCGATTCCGGTTCTTTTTAATGATAATACGCTGTCCCTATCCTTAGGGTTAAAGAGATTATGCGTAACTGCTGGTCTGATTCCATGTCAATGACAATATATTTTTAAATGAGTTGGTGGTATAATTTTCACAGCATTAAGACATACTTAATACGTGTATTTTATTATGATTTTTAGAAATTAAATAACTTTTATCTAACATTTCGGTTTTTTCGCATAGGTACTTTACAAACATCGCTATTTCTTTAATTCAGTTTAATTAATAACATTTTTATACAACAAATAACTCAATAATAATGTTTGGCCAATATTTACGATAATTTTCAGATTTTATTTTGTTAGATGATTTTGTCATGTAGAGCGAATGAACGAATAAAGGAGTCTCAGGAGAATATATGACGCGAATGTGAATGGAAGAAGAAGCCGGGGACCCCCGAGGTAGACATGGCAAGATCAAGTGAGTCAAATACTTGAGTCGAGCCATGACCGAAGTCAGAATGATAGAAGAGAATGTATCAGATGATATATGAATATGAATGAAGCAAGTAGTATGCGCCAAGATCGAGTTGTTTGGCGGTTTGCTCTTTCTGCCTGCCTCTGAATGCGGGATCCCGCATTCAGGGTCAGTGGGCAGAGAGAGAATATTGTGATACAATAAGAAGGAACATAGCTTCCTGGCTCAATAGAGTATACATCAAAACCGTGTAACATGTTATTTAATAAATATCGAAGTGTTTGTTGTAAAGAGTGTTTTATTATCAAGTGATATAATATACAACGGTTAGTAAGTTATTTTGTTAAAATCAGGCAAATATCGATATATCTAAAGAATATTATTCGAATGACAGCTGTCATCCGAGAGAACCGGAACGGTAGTTAAGCAAAAAGTCTTTATGCCTAAGGATAAGGACAACGTCTTATCTTTAAAAAGAACCGGAATCGGGTCCCAGATGTATTACGATGAAATTTTAGTCCATTTGAAAAACACGACAACAAAAGTTCTTTAGAATAGAAATCTCTCAATTTAGTTGTTTTTTTTTCTGGATTGTACACAGCAACGACACTTCATTTAAGCTACTCAGTGTTGATGGACGGCCTTGTCGCGTGCCAAGAAACCGTTCAACTTACCCTTCGAGTCTTTTTATGTTCCCTCCGTTTGCTTCTACTGTGCTTTTATCATTATTACAAAAACACTACTCACTGATAAACTCACGCAAAAAAACGAATATCATACTCTTGTAAGTGATTCTATCACGCCACTTTTGTATGAAAAAAATAAAGGAAAAAGTGTGACGCTGCCGTGCCAGACGTTAGTTTAAGTTTAGATGTGGAGTCGGTCGGTAGGGAGTTTTCGTGTTTCACCGGTGAGACTGATGCGGGCGACGAACCGGGCTTTCCCGGCCGCTGTAGACTGCGGGCGGCGCACGGTTACTCATCGCTCTCTGGGGAATGACTGTTGATTGCCGGATGCCAGTTTCAGTCGCAGAGATGGACTCATCATTGTTAAATCATTTGCTGCCAAGATGAGGATTAATAAAACTAATAATAATCCTATAGTTGCTTTTTAAATGTTATTCTCGCCATAGTATTTCTTTATTATCCTAGTTTTTCTATCTATAGATATTGCATTGCGAAATGTAGCGTAATTGTTTCAAATGCACCCGACTTTATATTCGTTCTTCTCTAGCAGGAACGTTATTTTTAGAAAAACAGTTGCGATTGAAACCATGTGAATTGCGCAACACAGGTTTTTTTTTATTTATTTATTTTATATATAATTTTGACAGTTTAAGGTAAAGTATAAATTTTTTTCACGGTCTTCCTCACTAGAAGATCCTGCGCTGAGGCGAACTAGGTTTTGAATAAGGGGGTTTCAGCGACTTCTACATTTCTACTTCAAGGTTTGGGTAGGGTATTTTCAGTAACTTCTATGACGTTTTTTTAAGAATACTAGTCAGTTCTTAGTCTGTTAATTCCTTGAGCCAAGTTTTGCTGAACTTAATGCAATTATTGATTGAATTACTTTGTTTGATACTAAGTGGGAGTTTGTTGTACAGGATGCGGCAGCATAACTTCCTTTTTTTTAAATGCCACGGTTGATGTCGTAGCGGAGCACTAGTGGTCTCGTTCGAGAGACGAAACTATAATGTTTTGTCCCGACACAGTTTAGTCGCCATCATGCGTTGGAAAAGTGAGGAGCGTGTGTTTGCCGTTGAGGCCTTCTTTTCGAACGGATATTCTGTGATCGCAACCCACCCAACAAACAAAACATGCGCTACTGGGCTGACGACAATAATCGAGAATTGCATCAAAGGCCTTTGCATTTACCTAAAGTCACAATTGTGCAATTTCCTCAAGTGGAATTATTGTTCCCTGGTTCTTTGAGGAAAATGAAGTAAAAGTGACAGTGAATTCAGACCGGTATGTAAACATGTTACAGGATTCCCACGGATAGATGACTTGGATTTAGGGGACACTTGGTTCCAACAAGACTGTGCAACGGCACACACTACAAGAGCATCGATGGCTGTTTTGAGGGAACACTTCCGAGAGCCCCTCATCTCAATTAGGGACGATTTGGAGTGTCCGGCCCGCTCTCCCGATTTGTCCCTTTATAATTTTTTTCTATGGGGTTTTTTGAAATCTCGTGTTTATATGAACCGTCCAAGGACCCTACAAGATTTGAAGACCAACAACATCCAGGAAGAAATTGCCAGGATAACGCCTGATATGCTGGCAAGCATCATGATAAACGCCAGAAATCGGTTTACTCGGTGTATGGAGAATGGGGGACGTCACCTACCTGATTTTATATTCAAAAACTAAGTAAAATAAACTTTAGGTATGTGCCTATATAAAATAAACAAATAAATATTTTCTGATTCATACAGTGGGTTTTATTAAGTTTTTAAAAAAGGAAGTTATGCTGCCGCACCCTGTATAGTTTTACAGCAAAAAATTCAGAGCTTCTTTGTCCAAAAGTAGTATTACTTATAGTGCAATAAGTTGTCCGCTGTACTGAAATAGAATAAGGCTTTTTTACCTATTGCCCGAAATTTTCATGTTTATGACATGTAACATGAAAATGCTGTTTATAGTGTGCAGAAATAACTAAAGAAATCTTATTTAAACGATAAAAGAACATTCCTCCATTTCATCACCACAAAGTGATGCACGAGTATAAAATGTATCGAGAGCATCTCCTGTTCCCTCTTCCTCTTCCCCCTACTTTTTGTTTTGTTTTTTTTTTCTCTTGTTAGCTTCATAAATAAAACACCTGTTATAACCGATGTTAGCACAAGAAACTTTGCTGGATTACCCATTATTAAACTTCGTATGTATATATATTTGTATTAAAAGCTGTTTGTTTCTTACAAAATAAATAAATCTTCCCAACATCTTTCCCATCTCCTTCTCCTGCTACTTCCCACTGTTCCATAGTCTCACTCTCTGAGTTTTTTTTAAATAACGTATATAATGTTATAAAACACACTTTACTCTTTTTTACAATTAATAATAAAAAAAATAAATTAAATGTAGATCTACGAATTCAACACAAAAATAACGAATACACTTTAGTCCATTAAAAAGTTAGGTTAGGTTAGGTTGCCTTCTTCCACTGCCTTCCAATATCCACGGTTTTCAGTTCATCTTTCATGAATTCACAATATTAATGGTATTTGTAGACAGTGTTTAGTATGTTACGTAAATAACGTTTATTTAAGTGTTTAAAATTAAGGGGATCCACTATTTAAAATTCGAACGACATTACGCACTCCTTATGCAGGTGGCGATAAGGTTGAAATTCTCGCTTAAAACCGGTCGCATGTTTCGATTTACGCAAAAAAAATCACCGAAATGCGGATTTTATTTTATTTTGTAGAGCTCAAGCACAAACATTAAAATGTTTTTCGGTCAAATTCTAAAAAACTTAATTTGCCAATATCCAAAAAAAGGATCGTAAGTAGGATATTTGAACTGTAAACATTTTTTTAGTTTGTGCGTTCCACTTGCAGTAGTTAATTGAATCATATATGATATTTTTAGGCCATCAAATTTTCAAACCAAAAACACATGATTTTTCATTACTTCGTATTGCATCGCCTTAATGATTTTATAAGTTATTTTCTGTAGCCGCTCTCCCTCTAGGCGGTGGTTATCCATGCGACAGTATCTAACTTGTACAGACAAGTACATACTTATTTCAATAACGTACAGGTACAAACTAACTACCTGGAGGTTGCAATTCTCCATCTGCATAAATATTATTTTATGAGACACGTACAGAAGGAACGTAATCATTTAATCTATCGGCGATAACATTGCATTTTAATTAATAAAATATCTAAGCACTCAACACCATGCACGGTACAACGCAGGTGTCAATATTCATAATACCTGCTTTACCTAATATCAGTGATGCGCAACCCGTAGGTCACTGCTAGTATCATGTTTAATACAAACAAGAAGATGAGGAATGGAAGTGTGCGGACTGTCGCCAAGCTACGATCAAACTGCACATCAAAGCGGAGCGGCGAGTGATGCATTGCGTAGATGCGATTTGCAGAAGTACTTATTTTAAAAAATAAAATTATTAGCTACTTTTAGTTTGTTACATATTTTACATGAACAGCAGATTTGTATAATATACAATTATATATTCTTTCCTAATGTAAGCTGTTGTTTGAACTATGAATAACTTTATATTAAAAACAAATACAGGGATGACTGGTCATTGGACGAGTTGGCATCGTGTCTGGGTCCCACCCAGGCGTTGTGAATTCAATTCCTAGCTGGTTAAGTCCTCCATCACGACACAGGAAATATTTACCGTTTACTGTGATGGTAGTAGGAGATATAAAAATATTGTAAGGTTATTCGTAACTCGGGAATGTTTTTCTTTCTTAAAAAAAAGAAAAAAAAAAAAAATATAAGGAAAGTTAAATATAAGAAAGATGTAAGCGTAGTGAGCAAGATTAAGAAAGGGACGCTTAGATGGTTTGGGCATGTAGAGCGAATGAACGAAGAAAGGAGTGTAAGAAGAATATATGACGCGAATGTGAATGGAAGAAGAGGCCGGGGACGCCCGAGGAAGACATGGCACGATCAAGTGAATCAAATACTCGAGTCAGGCCATGTCAACAATAACAGAATAACAGAAGAGAATGTATGAGGCGTTATATGAATGTGAATGAAGCAAAAAGTGTATGCCAAGATCGAGTTGTTTGGCGGTCCGTCCTCTCTGCCTACCCCTGCGGAGAAACGGCGTGATGGTTAGTTAGTTAGTTAGTTATCAGGAAAGTTAAGCAGGTATACAGAAACATTAAAAACAATTAAAAAATATATAAAAGTACATAAATAATTAGTGTTTTATACAGATATAGCGATACTATATAGTGAAAACAAAAATATGCATATATGATAAATAGAGAAATTTAAAAAAGTTTCAACTAAAGAAAGATAAGTACGAGTATTTGTACAGAAACATGAAAAGAATAACAATTTAAAAAAAAATTTGAATAGGTATGTAAATAAGTAGTTTTACAGATTTACTGAGAGAAAAGAAACATAATAAAGAGAAATGAAAATAAAAAATGTTTCAACTGAGGAAAGAAATTTACAGAAACATGAATAACCATTTAAACAATTATAAAAGTATATTAATAACTAGTGTTTTACAGATATACCTGATTATTAGTAAAAAGTGGTAAAAAATAAATGAATGTGCATAGTTACATTATTATTATTAGTATTATTATTATTATCTTCTTCTTCTTATTCTTTTATCTTCTTCTATTATATAAAGTACAATGTCTCAGGCGGGCGATGTGTGTTTGCTTTTTATACAAATCTACAGTTTTATTCCGAGCTTGACGAAATTTTGTAAAGTTGACCTTCAAAACAAGAGAAAGGTCACTGTCTACATGAGATTTCGAGAACTAACCCCACCCCCTTTCCTACTCCTTAAAGCAGAATATTGATATTTCTTAATGAAATTTTGCACACTTGACGTTCAAAAAAGAGGAAAATCACTGATTTTTTTCTTTTTTTTTCGGCTACAACAACATCAAAAATGTTTTTTTTTTCAATATTTGCAGTATAGCAGACTAAAAAGTCAAGAGTCGCCCCTCCTGCTAAGTTACCAAGCGTAGCGAACCACTTGGGGTGACCTTTGGCAGATGTGTTGGTTATCCAATGAATGGTTCCCGGGGCGGCGTTAGCCGTACCCGCCTTCCAAATTGAATAAATCAATCGGTATAATTGTTTCCAAATTACGTGTGTTATTTTTCCCCTGAAATGGAAAACTGATAAATTGGACCTACTGTGTTAAGGAAGGTTGTGCATCACTGTCCTACATAAATCTCCATCCTAGTTACCTTTTAAATGTTATGACGTTAGATAACATATATGGTAATCAGAACCAGTCATCCAGTACCAGATTGCATTCACGGCGAGCGATCGCGATTGCACAAATTTCAAATGTAGATCAAATTCACAATCTCGATGTCACCAACAAGACTGATTACAATTTTTGAAAAAGTATACGAAAAGTTGAGCCACCGTAAATGATTTTTATTTGTTTATTTATGTACATTTCGTAATACACGACAAAATGGTGGACTCAATTACGCATGTTCTCATTTTTACTTTACAGAGACATTCAGTTTTCTCAAATTGGTGATATCAACGACAAATGCTCTTTCTAGTTGGAGGTTCAATGTTAAATGACTTAGTTTTACATAACTCACAAATACAGAAAACCTTGCGCTGCATATAGTAGCCATTTTATTTACGACTGACGCGAAATGGTTGCTTGGCGGCGCGAGCACTCTAGCGATCTAGCGGTGGGATTCGAAACTTTGGGACCTCCTCTTTCAATTGCTATGTAGATCATTCACATATAGAGTATATTTAGGAGATATAGGGGTACGAAATTGAGTCCATCATTTTCGTCGTGAGTGATTGTGTAATAATTTTATTTGTGTATATATTTATTTATTAGAAACACAAATAAAATATTTACATAAAATCACCATACATAAATATATCATATATATATACAATCGACGTGTAAATACCTCTAATAAATGTGTTACAACATGTGTGGTGTACGTAATAAAGTTTATGAATTATTTAGTTACAAATAACAATGTTTATTTACCTATCTCACTGAAACTCGGTGCGTGCAAAAACACGACAGTGCAATAACGATATTGTCTGTTTGCACGATTGCCAAAGAAACGAAGATGTAAAAATGTTGTAGGAAAAATAATGTCACAAAGATTTAAAGGTTTCAAATGTTTTAAAATTAATTTTATTTATAAAGACATAAAAAATCAACACATAACTACAATAAATTATTGAACAATATTTTTTCATAATTTCTTCAAAATATTGGTATTAATTAACTTTGTGGCGTCATTATTCATTCGTCATTATTTCGAAAGCATCTCTTTTGAAACGTGCTGATATCTGTGTGTATTTTTAAGTGGTAAAAACAAAGTAATTTTTTAATTAATTCATTAATATTTTTCACACTGATATGTGGATAGTCAAAATTAAACCGCTTCGTTTTGAGGTGCTTCATTCAAGCCAAAGAAAAAATATTGCTTCTTTCATAATTTTGACCACGCTAAGGAAAATTTCCAGTTTTGTGGCTGGTAAGAGCATGAAACTTTTTCAAAGAACCTTATAAATAGCTTTCAGACATACACATTACGCGCGTAACACAGAAGAACAGTCATTTGACTAAATTCGTATGAGATTTCCAGAGTACCAGCTGTCCACAGTTCGTAATCTAAGAATACACTGCGACGTTCACCCGAGTTCGAATCGCAAGTCAAAACTTGAATTTCAATGTGCGCAACGTTTTTTTTAAATTTTTTTTTCACGAAAAGTAACGACCCAAAGCGGCAAAGATGATTGATCAGCCGGCTGGACGGCTTTTGACTTGCGACTTTACCACAAACATTATTATTATTATTGTTTTAGTATTTTCGAAGAACATAAAATAACTACGCTTTTGGGGAAATCTTAAACAGCTACAAATTAAAATAATTTACTGCAGAAGTATAAACGAACCGAGAATTCTCAGATGACGTTCATGAACAATACATTTTTATGAATAGAAATGTTTGTTCACAGTTTCCTTTCAAATGATGACTCCTGAATGCTGAGGACATTCGATCTTTTAAGGTGACCCAACTTCGTTAAATGTTGTCCTAGGTCTCAGAACCTTTGTCTTTATATTTCTGTGTAGATATTTATCAATAAAACATCATAACTTGATTAGCGCCATTTTAGTAAATAAGTGAACAATTGACCTTTGTTTTCATACGCAATATATACAAGGTTAATCAAAATGATGGACCCAATTTTGTACCGCTATATTTCTTGAAACTACGTTATATGCGAATGATCTACATAGCAATTGAAAGAGGAGGTCCAAAAGTTTCGAATCCCACCTCTAGATCGCTCATAGTTGAGCAAACTACCACCAGTGTGCTCGCGTTGCCAAGCAGCAATTTTGTGTCAGATGTGAGTAAAATGCCTACTATGCAGCCCAAGGTTTTCAATGTTCGTGAGTTGTGTAAAACTGAGTCGGCAGCGTATCTTTCGTCTCCATTTTAACATTGAACCTCTAATTAGAGGGAGCATTATTTGTCGTTGATATCACAAGTTTGAACAAATTGGATGTCTCTGTAAAGGAAAAAAGCCTGGACGGACCGCGTGTATCAGAGGAGATCGTGCGAAACTGAGTCCACCATTTTGAATAACCCTGTATTATATCTGAATAAGATTAAGACTGGCAACGATACACACCTTTACCTATTTTCAATACGCTCCCACAAATATTCAATATGTACATGATGACCTCCGTGGTAGAGCGGTTAAGATCCTCGAGATGTCGCGGGATCGAATTCCAGCGTGCACAAGTAAATTTAATAATTAAAAATGTGTTAATTTACAAATATTTCAAATAAAATAACATATACTATATTTGCGGTACGTTTCAGAGTGGTAGATACTCTCAGTATCGCCCTGGCAAAAGACCATCATCCAGAATCGATGGGTCGTGTTTGGTGACCAATTAGAAATCAAGGATTATTTCAGGATTAAGTGTAAATTGATTCCTATAAGTTGCTTGCATTAATATTTAGCAAAGGAGATTAATCAAAAGAGCGTGTGTTAGGTTAACGAAATGATTCACCAATATTTAAGAGGAGTTGATTTTATTATACAACTATTATAAAAACGTATTATTAAATTACACATTATAAATGAAAGCACGAGTAAAATAAAATGATTTAAATCCCTATATATATAAAATGAATGTTTATCTGTCTGTCTGTCTGTCCTCGCTTTTCTCGAAAATTACTCGACCGGTTTCGCTGAAAACAGCCCAGTTTGTTCTTATTAGTGCTGGGAAGGTTTAGTGAGAAGTTTAAATGAAATCCAACGTGTAAAACTGTTTATATAACATTTTAAAATTAATATGAATAACATCGAACCCGCCATGTTGTATTGAGGTTAGCCCATATATATATTATATCTCTCTGGTTAGCCACAGACTACATATTCAAAAGAAGAATGTTTGTTTGGGTAGAATATTTTCAAAATGGAAAACACAAGTAGGTACCTACCAAAGAACATTATTATAAAAACATTATTTATTTATTATTTCGAAAAAATAAATGTTCCAAATGAAATAAAATTTTCAAATTAATAATAATAATAATATTTATTTATTTGAAACACACATTATTTAACAAAAAACATTTAAGAAAGCTTTGACTCCTCAACTAGGAACAAATCCCGTTTTATTACCTTTGTTTCTTCTTTTTAGAGATAGTAATGTCGTCACAAGGTTTTACTTTCGCAGTCAAATCAATTATAGCACCCAAACGACAAGCAAGAATTCACAACATAACTTTATTTAAAAAAAAAAATAATAATCTCGAGTAAGGCAGGGTTCACATCAGCTAGTACTGAATAAAGAGAGATAATCTAATCTAACCGAACAACAGGAAGAAAATGAAAATATTAGCGATAATCGGCGAATTTATAGGATAATCAGATGGCGCTACCATCGCTGCAATTTACGTGTTTGATGGCTGTAAAATATCAATTATTAGTGGCCAGCTCAGCATGTAGCTACATAAACCTTCCTCCTTCTTTCCCCCACTCTCCTAGCCTCGCAACATACCCCAATCAGGGATGCCATAATAGCACTGACTCCGAACGGTGACCGGATAAATCAACACACGTATGAAACAAATTCATTAAAAGTATGAAAAAAACAAGACCGAAAACCCAACCCAAGAAATATACATCAATTAGGTTAGGTGAGATTAGGTTTTAGGCCAGTTTTTTGTTGTTATTTTCTTTTGTTCGTACTTTTAATGACTTTATATCACTTTTAAAACGTGCGTCGATTTATACGGATTCACAATTACCAGCACCGCGCAGAGCAGACACGTAAAGTCGCAGGTACGGCTAAATTAGTTGCTTGCATAATCTATGAACACATTCACACACGGCGTAATGTGAATACTCCCTTCTGTGCCATCCCTGCCGCTGCAGTACGCGTCTGCAGTGTCTGAAGTGCACGGTGCCGGTAGATGTGGATAGACTTATCATGGAACAGCTCCGAAGATGAGATGAGAGCAGTTTCGACTTGTGTGCATTGGAAAAAAACTTATTACTTTAAATTCATAAATAACATTTTTAGAAATAATAAAAATTATTCACAACAACAAAAAACGTCCGTGCCCCACTTGTATTCAAATTTCCTATTACTTAGAAATAGAATAATGGTATTTTTGTCATCTTTACCAACAACAAAAAAATCGTGAATGAAAAATAGTCCCATGAATATATCTGTTGTCACTTACACTTGGCAACATCATGGCGATGAAAGCATCGCTGACCTTTTTTTACGAATCTTTTGTGAGCATTATTTCATTTTCTTTTTCACGTTTTAGTCCGTACAACGGAGATTTGATTACAATTTTATTTGTTCTTTGAAGCAAATTTTAGTTCAAACACAGCTTTGAGGCAGAGCGGTAAGATTCTTGGTTTTCGACTAGAGATAATGGGTACAAAATTGAGGTTTCAGAAAATGAAGCAAATTCATGGGGTTGTCGTCTATACAAAACTTTTTATTTTATTTTTTATTTATTTGCATAGCACAACAAGTTCTTCATCTATACTCGTATATATAAAAAATCAATGTAAGTTTGTTTATTTGTGTGTTTGTTCTCGATTTTTTCGAAAATTACTGGAGCGGTTTCGCTGAAAATAGCACAGATTGTTCTTATTAGTGGCGGAAGGTTTAGAGAGTTGTTTGAGTGAAATCCAATATGTAAAACTGTTGCCATAACGTTTTAAAATTAGTATGAAAAACATTGAACCCGCCATGTTTTATTTAGGTTAGCCCACAGATATAACACTCTGGTTAGCCACAGATTGCATATTCAAAAGAAGAAGGAAGGAAAATACCAGTAGGTACCTACATAAAAAAACTTTATAATTTAGATATATTTTGAAAAAAATAAACGTTTGGAACGAAATAAAATATTCAAATGAATTTTTCATTATTTGGAGATAGTTACTTTCGACGTCAAATCAATTATTGTACCCGAGCAAGGCCGGGTACACATCAGTTAGTTTACTACAAAACAGATTGTAAAATTATTAAATTAATTAAAATTTACTTTGTATTCACCACTTTATTAATATACAGATATCAACATATTTCGAAAGCGATCTTTTCTTCATCAGGAATATATTAAATACTAAAAAATTATAAAGTCAAGTATAAACAAATGATAAACATAAAAAGTAATTATTCAAAAATGTTAATAAAATAAAAATTATAAAACAATGAATAACAAATTTATATTAGAAATCAAAAATGAAATTATTTTTATTATTAATACGAAAATAAATTGAAGAGATAGTTCTTTAATTTATTTTTGATTATTTATTAAATTTAATTCACTATTTACGCTTTTTCGAAAGATATTGATATCTGCGTGTATTGACAAAGTGGTGAATACATAGCATTTTTTAAATTAATTTATTAATAATGACGCCACAAAGTGAATACCAATCTTTTGAAGAAATTGTAAAATTATCGTTTTAAATAATATGTACATAACATCTATTTGGCCCAGAGTTTTGGACCTGCCTGGATGATTTGTGTAAACCGAGAATGTTGTCTGATGATGTGAAAGATGTCTGGTATGTTTGCTCTGATTTGTGTTTCCGTGGTTCTGATTTCAAAGCTGTGTAATCGGTCTACAAGGACCAATGTTTGCTCCGGTTTTAAGAACATTCGCCGCCCACAATTCGCCGCGTAAGATTTAGTGCGGGGAAAGTTCCCACACACAAATTTACCGCGGAAAGTTCACCGCTAACAATAGATAAAATAAAATGTCTGAATGGTGTTAAGGACTGTTGTATTACATTGATCTTACTTAACATAACCCAACCTAACATAACCCAACCTAACCTAACCTAACCTAACGGAACTGATATTTAATTATTATTTTTTATTAATTTATTTATTTATTTATTTACGCCCTTAGGGCTTTTACATAATACATGTTAAAACAGTGCAATACAATTATGAACATAGAAATAATAACAATGTGCAATGGCGCAAACTGTGTGTTGAGGAGTGAATACAATCAATAGTAAGTTTAATTGTGATCGAAGCGCTGACAGACAGCTTTAATACAGTAATATTTGTACGTTGATATCCTTTCAATATTTATAGCATCGTCTAAAACATATTTATTACCAAGTACATGCAGACGATTCATTATGGAATTGAGTTCAGCGTTTGATCCTATATTGTTACAATGATAAGGTAATTTGTGGCGTACTGTTCGACCCGGTACATGGAAACATATTAATGAGAGAAGTTCAGGGGAGTTCAACAAGTTGTTAACAATTTTAAATAAATAAAATAGGTCTGAACAAATTCTTCTTTCTAATTATATTATATTATATTTCTAATTATATTATTTGTTAATTATATTATTTGTACAGTTAAAAAAAAACATGTAATGAAAAATAATTTTCCCCGCGGTTAATTGTATATGGTTAACTTTCCGCGGTGTATTGCGGGCGGTGAATTTATTGGATACAGTCTGCTCCAGGAGTCCTCGATTTGGCCCAAGCTTGTAAGTCTTGGAGTTCTGTGTATGATTTCCATAAGGCGATAATGTTGGTGCGGATGGGTCTGATGGGACGGCCCTTCCCGACCGGTGCTGTAAACTGATTTGACATGTATCATGCGTTTTATACATTGCTGATGTTTTTTCTTCGTTTTCAGCATGTATGAACTATATTTTACTTGTACGTATGTACTTCTAATAAAATGATTTACATAAGTAATACATGTAAATTAAATCCGATTTAAAATAATTACAAAATTCTAAATGCGTACCCTGTGTACTGAGTACATCGCACCGGAGCTCGAGGGATTTCCTAGCACCGTAAGGGCAGAGTTAGCTCGTTAGACGAAACACTTGTTTGTTGACACTGAATATGTTTCTTTGATTTATACATTAGATGCTGTAACGAGGCTTTAATCATTTGCTTTTGAGTAAATTGGTGACTGACAACTGTTATTCTTAAGAATTTTGTGAGAAAAATAAGATTGAATGTATATTTATAGAAACGATAAACCTAATACTATTAAACCTATTAAAAAAGACAGCTTTAAAATAAGCGTTAGTCACAAAGTGAACTTATTCCAGATTTTGTCGTTAAAAGTCTATCATCAAAATATGATGTAAAGTGAAATCTGGTGTTCTCTCTTTCTGAAGCACGTGTCTGACCTTAAGAGGAAGGGAGATGGAACGGGTATTATGAGAACCGTCATTTGGTTCCCAATACGGAACAACTAGAAACGGCAGGTTAACCAGAGAAGTATATTTCACATGACTGACGAAATGCACTTCTCTCATTGATCGATTAAGTAAAAAATGTAATGACAAATATGGATTAAGTTTAGTTTAACACGTATTTTGAAGTTGTATTTTTTGTAGATTTAATAGTATTAGGTTTTTGATTTTTAAAAACTTATTTTCAAAAATACTTTAACGACAGATGTGGCATTCATAACTCAATTTCTCAAAATGCGGGAATTAGTTCACTTTGGAAGTATAGGCCTCAATTAATCAAACGAGAATTGAATAGCGAGTGACGGAACCAAGGAACTCAAGACTGAACTGAGTGGGTCAATAGATTACCCCGAGCGAGCACGAGACAGCGTGGTGACAAGCAGGCATTAATAAAATGATTAGTCTGGTCTGGTCTCGGGGACATCTAGCAGCGTTTTCATGTGACCCTTATCACCCATCGATGGGAATACTGTGAATAAGCTAACCGGTCATACGATAATGATTTGCAGTCTTTATTATTGATAGCGGTTGTTACTGGTTAATTACTTATTGGTGATTCAATATGTTAACAAACTAAACAGCATTGCTTATGCCATAGATAATAGAATCCAAATAATCCAGAATAGAGCTATGAGACAAATTTTAAAGAGTAATAAATTCAAATCAATTAACTACAACATTGTTTTTATCAATTTACTACCACCTTACTTTATAGACAAACCACATAACAACAATGACTTCCACATACACCATACAAGACACTAAGAAGATATTAGACTAAAAAAAAACAAATATCAAACACAAAATTGTTTACTGTATAAAGGTATTTAAATGTATAATATAGTTTCCAGTGAAATAAAAAATGTACCCAAATTAACCATATTTAGAGTAAGATGTATGTAGAAATAAGCAATCCGTAAATTAAATTGTAAAATATATATAAGTCTATATTAGATCACACGAATTGGAACTATTGTAACTTCCTTAAAAAAATAAAATTGACGGCCTCCATGGTCGAGAGTTCAAATCCCGGCGTGCGCAAGTAATTTTTATTTAATTGATTTGTGTTGTTTCACAATTAATTCATTTAAAAATAATATATATGGTATATTTGCGCACGTTCCAGAGTGGAAGATACTCTCAGTATCGCCCTGGTGAAAGACCATTATTCAGAATTGAAACGTTGCTTGAAATGGCTTTTAGCCGTGTTTGGTGACCAGATCTGAATAGCCAGGTATTTCCCCTTTTCCCCTACTTCCTCTCCCCCTTCTCCTTCCCCTCTCCAATACCTCCAGCCTCACAACATTTCCCAATTGGGAATGCCATAGTCTCACAGGCTCCAGACGGTTGGGAGCAGTTTGGGACTCTTGTGCGGTATTCATATAAAAAAAAAAATCAGGGGAGATGGGCCATGATCTATTATCAGTATGAAACCGCGCGCACAAAAGTGTTTCCAACATCGTTCACTCATACTACTGCAAATCGCATCTAAGCACAACGGCACCCCGTCTTTATTTTTAACTACATAATAAACGCACAACTTTCATTGGCTCACCGCTTTGATAGTCCGTGCAGTTTGGTCATAGCTTGGCGACAGTCGGCACGCTACCATGCCATATTTCCCCTTGTTTATATTATCTGATAGAACTATAATATTACGTAAATTTGTCATGATGGACATGTGGTGGAAGTAGATGTCCATACATCATGTGGAAGTGAAGAACACTAATGCAGCTAAGAACTCACCATTTATTTAATATTAATTTTTCTTAGCGTGAGATAAATTGAAACTAAACTTTTTTTTCTTTAAACATTTATTCGTAGTCAATTACAATTCTTGATTTCATAACTTCTCTAAACTTTTCCACATCGTCTCTTCACACACTTTCTTTCTTTTATTATTATTAGTCATACATACATTCATTAGTTAAGAAGCATTCACACCCCAGATAAAATTAATTAATTAGATATTGTATGGACATACGTAATAGGTACTTTAACAATGTAAATTTTAATATACAAACCTTATCATTTGTAATAAAATGTACCGAGCTAAATAAATAAATAATTAAAGGAATACACAAATAACCAGAATAGCTGCTTGAAACGGCTATAGATACTCGTATGTATGTTTAGTGGACACATTTGGTTTAATCTTCTTTTCTATATTATTTCTCCTGGGTTACTCCAGTCAGGAAAATCTGTAAACTTATTTGAAACATTTGGCCAAAATCGACTTCCCATATCTGGATATCGGAAATTGAAAAAGAGAAATGTCTTGTAAAGCAGCGGGTATCTAAGTACACCACACTAGTAATTTGTAGATTACGAGACAAACTTCATAGTTTGCATTGAATGTAGCAACATTTACCCAAACACATCAGATAAAAAGATAAAAATCTAAACCGTAGAAATTTACAAAAATATATACGGATGCTGCTATCGTAGGGTGCAAAAATTTGTTGCATGTTTTTTCAACCAAAGAGAAAGGTTGATTTATTTACCGACAGTGTAGTATACTTCCGGTGATAACTTTGTTAAAATTTTGTTTTTCCGTGATTTTTGATCTAAAACTATAACAATTTTGAATACGAGTGAAATTGCCGTACGCGATTTTATATAGACTTTTCATAAAATTATCGAAAATTTGTAATTTTATAATGAAATAAAAATTATAGTGTTAGCAAAAACACGTTACCTGTAAATATTAAAAAAAACAGTTCATTTGCGAATTTTCAGCGAAAAAAAAAGCTCATAGGTAAATATTGTGATTCATGAAAGCGATTCAAAAGGCAATTAATCTTTATCAAGAGTGTATTATTGGTTAATATGGAACGCATCGAGTTGAATATACAATGTACCTACATATAGTACTTGAAAGTACACGGACAATGCATTCCTAGCGTCTTTCTGTCTACCACTGCCCCACTACAAGGAAATATATTTGTTTCATTTCGCCATATGATTTAATAGTTTCATATCTACATACAAATGTGATTGTTACGTCTTGACTTGATAAACACGTGATTATCTTTAATATTATTTTAATTTACGTATCGAATAACAATTTACGATTAAAGCTGCTGACAGAAATACATTTATTATAATATATTGTGATCTTATTTATGATTTCATGTAGTGCTGATATATTGTTGTTGGTAGTTTATTATGAGTTACGAGTATGTGTAATGTACTTTATCAGAGGTCGAAGGATATTTCTTTGATCAATTGTATTTTGAAAATGTATTACATTATGCTAACTCAAAGAAGCTGTTTTCAAGAGTGAAACTTTCTTCACGCTTTTACCAAATATCAAAAGGGGATCAACCATTTGGCCAGCACTGAAATTTAATACCCACAGTAACGGAAATCGGGGCAGGTTTTTGGCTATGAACATTTGCAAAGGAGTTCATTTTGACAGGTGTATTGTTGAACGGAAGGCCAAAGTCTTGCATATGAATTGAATTAATATGATAACACCAGGGCTAGGTAAGGGATTGAGATTGGCTGAAGGTGAGAGTAATGTATTTTAAAATTATGGATAAATACGCAAGAGAGAAAGAGAAAATTATTTTAGTTAAAACATTCATAATACACCTACATAATGATTACCATCTCACGGTAACCCACGTCACAACTGTGGAATGAATTATACTAAATAACACGTGTTTATTGAATCATTTCGGAATTTTAATTTAATTGGCAAGCTCACTACGTTATTTACATTAAGTCCATGCCACTTATGTTATTTGGAATGCTAGGAATTGGGAATGAATCCCACGACCCCGGCGTGGTCCTCAGAGCTCAATGATCAGAATATTTCTGTGGAGGGTAGCCTTATACGGTAGCGAATGTCAGTCCTCGACCATAATGACAATAATACTCCTATGAGTAAATTATGAATATTAGAAGGTTTTCAAATGCTATACAGGTTGCTGGTTGTTCATTCTCAGAAGTAAATGACAAAATAAAGAAGATGGACTACGAATATCCTCTCTCCATCCGTCCCGGAAAAGAACCAAGATTTTAGGTATCACATATACTAGTATATAAATTTTTGTGCCTATATTTTTTGAAACTTGTGACCTCGAATACCTTCGTGAAAATGCGAAAAGGTGATTCTTTATGGTCAGTTATTTGATTACCCGTCGGTTACCGGCTAATAAAAAACACCTTGAAACGAGGTGTAAAAAAAGTATTTTACGGATATCGCAAATCGTGAAAAGATTTTAATGTTCGTTTGAAAAACTTTAAAGAGTATAAGAATTACAAGCTAGCGAAGAAAATGAAAAGAATTATCATAATAAAAGTGGGAATTCATGTCTTGGGTGTGGCAAAAATGTCACATGTAACGAACCAAAACCAAATCACAACCTTTCAGGTGTGGTTTTGTAAATAACAGAATATTGAAAGCTTAGACTTTCCGGCGTAGTAAAATATGCTCCAACCAACGAGAGCTTTGTACTATTATTATTAAAAGTAAATAAACAAAACAAAAAAAATCTCCGTAATAATAAAGCTTGACAACCCCAAAAAAAGTTAAAATTTATTTTTATCTCTTTTATAAACCTTTGGAATTCACCTTCCAATCATGTAAACCTTTATTTTTTGTGCTTTTAAGAAAACACTCGTTGGTGAATCAGACGTTACAGGTCGAGCCTAAAAAAAATAATAATACATTTTTTGTTGCAGACAGAAATAATGCGATTGTGGTTTGACATTATAAATTTGTGTAAATAGACTTACATAGTTTAAAACCACATTATTTGTAATAAACCTAATGCCACCTAGATAATGAACAATGTTTAAAAAAATTCATAGCTTCTGTGATTAATTTTGAGTAGTTTGCATACGTTTTAACAATCACACATTAACCCTATCGTACCGTAAGGTAGTTTGAAATTACATAGATTGCTAATTTTTTTTCTCTATCTATTGCGAATAAAAATGGGTGGTTTGCATTTTCCAATTGCTGGAATTACTGGCTTTGCGCGTTATTTCTTTCATTAGATTTTAGTTACTCGTTCAGGTGGTAGTCATGTTTATATTTTGATATGTGATTTTTTGTTTAATTTCAAGTTTTTTTAAATGTGAGTTTTTGTATAATGTTTACGGTTCAATGACAATTCGGCACACTGATAAATCGGAACACGTTTAAATTATGACATAAATTCATTAAAAATACGAACGAAAAACTAACCTAAAACGTAATTTAATCTAACCTAGTTAACCAAGTTTTTTTTTCATCATTTTTCATGAAAACGATTTGGGTTGGGCACCCCTGGTTTGGGTCTAGACCCAAGGGGTGAAAGGTGAAAGCGTATACAAATAAAAAAGGTGAGTCTAAAAACAATAAATAAAAGTAAATTTTTCTCAATTTATTAAATCAGTATTTTATTCCCTTTCTATACCACCTATATATAGGCCGAGCACGAGCGGTGAGCGGAGACGCTTTTTTTATATGAATGTCCCACAAGAGTTCCAACTGCTCCCAACCGTCTGGAGCCAGTGAGATTATGGTATCCCCAATTGGGGAATGTTGTGTGGCTGAAGGTATTTCGGAGGGGAAGGAGAAGGGGAAGAGGAAGGTGGGGAAATACCTGGCTATTAAGATCTGGTCACCAAACACGGCTAAAAGCCATTTCAAGCAACGTTTCAATTCTGAATGGTGGTCTTTCACCAGGGCGATACTGAGAGTATCTTCCACTCTGGAACGTGCGCAAATATACTGTATATTATTTTTAAATTAATTAATTGTGGAACAGCACAAATTAATTAAATAAGATTTATTTGCGCACGCCATTTAGTTAGATAATATTAACACATCCCAAATGAACCACGAAATCGAAAAAACAACAGAAAATAAAAAGATTTTAGTCGCATCTGGAACTCGAACCCAGGACCTCTTTATTTTCTGTTGTTTTTTCGGTTTCGTGGTTCATTTGGGATGTGTTAATAATATCTTCTTCATTGATTAAATATTACAATGAGGTTTACAAACTTCAATAAGTTATAAAAAATAAATTGTGTTGATATTACCATCAAATGTCAGAAGCTGGACGTATTATCTATCTCGGGCATTTTTTTTTTTTTTTTTTTTTTTTTTTTTTTTTTTTTTTTTTTCCTTCGGATTCGTAGTCGAGAGCCTTACCCCTCGACCATGGAGGCCGTCATCTGTTATAACTTACTGGAAAGACAGACTTTGTAAAACAATGCTTAATTTATTTCATGATTTCATACCACTTTTCAGAAGTGTGCCGATTAATCACTGTGCTGAATTACAGAATTTCACTTTAGAATTTTATGTAATTTTTTTGAATTAACAAAATGTTCTTTTTTGTTTTAATTTTAATTTAATTTAATTTAATTTTGTTTTAGTGTATGATTTTTCATTTTAAGTGAAACACGCTATTCGAGACATAGTTATTTTAAATGAATATAGCAATGTATTGTAAAATAAAAAAAATTGCATGAAAAACGTTCAAATAAGTCAGCCAGTTTTAATTCAGTTATAAAAGGGATAATGGCTCTACATAAGCGACCAAATTCATATGAAATCTGAAATTCAATCGAAGAACTAAGCTGTAAATCGCATAAAAAGCAAAAATACCTTACAATGAACATCACAAAATTGTAACGTTCTAACGGTCAAATTAACGAAATGATATACTTTGGTCTCATAAAAAGAAGTGTTAATACGCTATGAACTGATGTTTTCTTAATATGATACCGCACAAAACTACCATTCTTGAAGACAGTGGAAATACCTAGCGTAGGCATCCCTATTGAGGAATGATAACGCAAGGGAGGGAAATGAGAGGGAGAAGAGGAAGGTTGGAAATATATGGCTATTCCAAAATGCTTAATAAACACAGCTAAACTATTTAAAAAAAAATCAGTATAACAAGGACGTAAAAAAATGATTTTTTTTAAATTCAGGTTTGTTCAACACCATTGATGGACCGAAAGGATTCGAAAATAAATGATGGACCCAATTTCGTACCGATATATTTCTTGAATTATATGATTTATGTGAAATTTAAAGAGGAAGTCCGAAAGTTTCAAATACCACCGTTCGATTGCTCATAATATCGCAAACGATCGCTAGATTTCTCGCGCCGCCAAGAAGCCATTTCGCTTCAGTTGTGAGTAAAATGACTACTATTCAGCACAAGTTTTTCTGTGTTCGTGAGTATTGTAAAGCTGAGTCGGCGAGTGTAGTTCAGCGTACCTTTCGTCTCCATTTTAACATTGAACCTCTACTAGAAAGAGCATTTGTCGTTAAACAATTCGAGTAAACTGGATGTAAAGGAAGAAGCCCGGGCCGACCGCGTGTATCAGAGGAGTGCGCGCAAAATTAAGTTCATCATTATGTATGTAATAATAATTATGGGTTATCATTTTTATGGATGATTGTACCAAGCTATCGCTGGTAGCAGTATAGTTAGTGTTTAGTGATACATCATGTTCGAGACGGAACAATGGGAGGCGTGGTGAATATTAAAGTCGGTTAGCGCTGTAAAAATGGAAACTTATGTGCATTTGTGCATTAAGTGAACACCGAACAGCGGCTTAGGTCATTCGAGACCCAGCGATTCCCAGGACAATTCATGTTTCCTGTTAGTAAGTCCACTACACTTGGTAATGAGTACGACTGCAAGGTGTGTGGCAACCAGGTCTTCTATATTTTATAGTCTTCTCATATTTAAGAGAAAAGTTTTACAGAATTATGATGAGTCCTTAAAAGATTCAAATGTCGACGAACCGCAACGTACAATGTTTCTCATCACATACAACCGCTTTATTTGTCATTTTATATGTTTTTAACGCACATGGAATGGAATGTGTATAATAATTTAATGGGGTTGTCTCCTAAAATAGAATTTCATATTATTTACAAATGCATCATATTAACCGTTTTAGTGCTATGCTTATTTTGCAAGTATGTATATAAATTGCTACAGATATTCTGTATTTTTAAATAAAAAAGTATGGTATTCAATAAAAATGCAATAACTTGGATAAATATCAATTAATTTTAACGATTTTTTTAAAATTGTACAAGTAAAGAATGACATTTTATGAATATCATAGTTCTAATTAAAAAATAACAAAAAAACAAACCATGAACCAAATGAGTCGATGACTAGAAGTGTTTCTATCCTTGATCAGAACAATGCATCAGATTCGAAAATAGCATATTTTTGTATTTCGTGAAATTTAGAGTGTTGCATAAACATCCCTGAATTGTGTAATGCTTAACTAATTTTTTTATCGAAATGTTAATCAAGAGTTCAAATCCTTCGCCGTAATAATGTAAGTAAAAAACATCTAGATAACTTAGAAGCACTGAAAATTAGAAAATCCCTAAATATTAATTCTGGTATTGGATAGCCAAGTAAATTTATCGTATACTCCTTTTTTAGATATTTTTCCAGTGAAACGCTTTGTTCGTCCAGAAAAGCCTCTAATTACCCCATCCCCTTTTGTCGGCTCCCACTCCAACTACTAAATATTCATGTATGTCTATCATTATTTTTTATCGTAGTTTGGTTTAATAAATTCCTGACGAAGGAAGGGTATTTCCGAAACCGGTCGAGATTATTATATTAATTTAACGTGGGTGAAAACAAATTTATGTTTTTATATTATAGTTAATAACAGCGCCCTTGAGGTGATTTTTCACAAAAACGGCGTTATATAAATCGTCCAAGTATTATTAATATTATTATTATTATTAATATTTGAATTTCTTATTTTTTATTATATAAACAAGAATGTCGCCGCGGGCGATGTTTGTTTGTTTTGTATACAAACCTACAGTTTTATTTCGCGCTTGATGAAATTTTGCACACTACACTTCCGAAATAAGAGGAAGGACTCTGTAATTAATTCAAATTTCGAAAAACCATCGCCTTCCCCCCTCACCCTTACATTAGAATTTTGGTACTTCTTGATGAAATGATGAAATTTTACACATTAACATTCAAAATAAGAGGAACATTACTCGGTAGGGGTAGGATTAGGGTAACACATGACAACCTCAAAACTTTACACCAAACCATTCATTATCCCGGTCAATGGCGGCTTCTTCAGTTAGTTATAGAAAGATTGCAAAACTAAGCAGATAAAATCACCCGAGAAGCATTTAGCGGTCCCAGAGAGAGATCGTACGTACGTCATCGTCTGTCTTTCGTTTTCGTACAAGAGGCGTGAGAAGAAAGATGTTTATGCAGGACGATCGCCGATGACGCAAGTTAACCTCTGGCTGGGACTACTTTACGGATGCAACTCCAAAACACATGTTCAGGAGAGCCGAAAACTATGTTTTTTATGCAAATCTCTCCAAAATTTCCACAAATATTAAGGGATTTACAAAAAAAAAATCTCTAGGAGCTTTTGAGCATTTCGTGCTTTGTAGTTGCAACCGTATGCTTGTAAGGTACAGAGATTTATGCGAGAAATAAGAGTAGGGTTTACAGTTAAAATAATAAATAGAGTCAGTTATATTGAGGTACTCTGTAGGTATAAAATAATGTTTAATTGAAATAATCTTAAGATCCCGACTACGAATGTGAAGGTAGCCGACTGAAATCTCGGGGGGCGGAAATAAATTGAATAGTCATAGTAAATTGATAATGATATATAAGTTCCTCCCGATGACTAATTACCAGGTTTAAAATGTATTATTTGATAGTAAATTAAGATAGTACATTCATTCCGAAATTCTTCCTTTGACGTAAAGGTAACGGTCGCAGCTGGGACTCGAACCCAGATCCCCTGTTTTACTGGGGCAATACTCTCTAATTAAGAATCAGGGAACATGAACTATGTTTAAGAAATAATAATTCTTCCGAGTTTGCTAATCATTTATTAGAGATATAGCCATAGCTTCAGTAAAGAAAAAATTAAATTTAATCATTCAAATGTTAATACATATTTAAAATTGTGCGCCTTAGAAACATTAGAAATAAACAAAAAAATTGTATCTTAAATTAATTTAGTAAACATAATAATAGCACCCTGTAAATCACCTTTGTTAACCATCTTTAACGCAGTAATAAATTTAATTAATAAAAGTACATAGTGATCAAAACCCTTCAAACAAAATGAGATATTGAGACCTAATTATTTATTTTCTGTCATTTTTAGTCCGAGTTGCGACCGTAACATTTTTATTTTCTGTGTCTTTTTCTGTTTCATATTTCAATTGAGATTTGGTAATATTATCTTAAATGAGGTTTTTATGGTTCAATAAGTTATTCCAATAAACTGAATAATATTTAATATTCAAAATGTTGGAGCTATATATGTCAGAGATACATAACGAAATTACGTGCATTTTTATTTCGAAAGTACTATATAAAGGAAATATTTGTAAAACCTGTTACTTCCAAAACTTCTCCTTTCCATCCCTCACTTCCTTTGAAGGAACCTAACAGAATTTCTCAATTTGGGGATGCCATAGTTCTACTTCTGCAAATGCAAATGCATTTTTTCGATCTTTAGTGGATATTTGAGCTTTTTTCATCATCAATTCTAAAACTGTAAAAATAATATTTAAATAAACGCTGATTTATCCGCAATGAAACTAAAACGCACATTTCAATCATTTTATTCTTCGAAATAGTCGAATTTTTTGTCCCGTGAATATAGTGTATTATTTGCGTGCATATATCGCCAATTTGATGTCGGATGCTACAATTTTTCGTAATTGTATATGAGCAAACTTCAGTTGATAAAGATACATAGGAATATAATGCCAGTGCATAAATCATGTTATGCGTACACAATTACATGGAAGCAAATCTATTTTTTTATGTTGATATGCGTAGGACTCAGCTAATATTATTTTTATCTGAATAGCATTGACCTTTAGATACAAGATTATTTACGAGGGGGTACGTGGTACGTGCAGCAATCAGCAATGACGATAGCGGGATCAGACCCCGTCACAATGCGGCTTTCATGATATGCTAAGCTCGTAGAGTGGACGATGACGTCGGCAAGATCCATTACAGATTCTTGGGACCAACAATGGAACTGCTCGATATACCAGGGCCCCAGCCGAACCGCTCCCACGCTAATGGCTCGCCACCAGGGCCGCCGAGACGGGAGTCTCCGAATAATAATATACATGCTACTGAAATCGTAGGTTCCGTGACAAAACAGAACATTCAAGAAAAGCGAAGAAAAACAATTAACTTCACCTCTGTTTTATCTGGCTACCGGTATCGTATACATCATAGTTATAGCAAGCTTTTAAGATTTGGTATTAGTGTATAAAAACCAAGCAGAACAATGCTTTCGTGTGAATGCAGTACCGATGAAATAAATTTGTACTCCAGTTACTATGAATTTTATTAAAATTTGAACTACAAATCCATCAAGCCATCTTACTGTATCATTTCACATCTGTCTAAAACTCTTTAATCAAACTCTTTGCATTTACGTAAACCGACTTAAGTATTTAATTTATTAATTTATTTATTATATTATATGGACTTTTACATATTTAGTTAATTACAATAGTCACATATGTGCAAAAAAAATCACAGTAGGTACATGGATAGCCTTCATAAAATACAACAACTAAATATTTCATTTGTCTCACGAACAAATACAGGAATAACATAGTGTCAGTACCATTCCAAAAGTAAAGTTTTGAGGTTGTCACGTGTTACCCTAATCCTACCCCTACCCAGTAATGTTCCTCTTATTTTGAATGTTAATGTGCGAAATTTCATCATTTCATCAAGAAGTACCAAAATTCTAATGTAAGGGGTGGTGAAGGGGTAAGAGGATGCTTTTTCGAAATCTCAATTCATCACAGAGTTCTTCCTCTTATTTCGGAAGTCAAGTGTGCAAAATTTCATCAAGCGCAAAATAAAACTGTAGATTTGTATGCAAAGCAAACAAACATCGCCCGCCCGCGACATTCTTGTTTATATAATAAAAAAGAAGAAATTCAAATATTAACTATAATATAAAAACATGAGGCGAATATTCAAAACATACCTGACATTAACTGATACTTATACTCTAGGCACATATCTTAATTATTGTTGAGGATGTATACAACAATCGTCTGTTTGTATTTGATCTTGTCCTATCTTCTTGGAGCATTTGCGACCTTTTCTACTCAGATCATATATATTCTCCTGGAAGTATTTTTTCCCGGAATTATTAATTACTTGATACTAAGGATGTTTAACAATTTTGGTGTACTTTAATCGCCCTCCAATTAGATTGTATTTTTGTACGGATATATTCGACCGTTATTCCGTCATACATAGTTAGTTGTACGGCACGGATATTTCGGGGATCGAATCGCCTTTAATGGAAAAAGAAGCTGAAAATTCCAGGTTTAATCACAGAGAACACATCACTAAGCATAACTTGTGCTGTGAGTATCGACCTTAGACTATCTGATTGCTAGTGAAGCGTTCTATCCACCGACCTATCGACTGCCTCAGACATCTACATATTTAAAACTCTTTTCTGTTTTTGTCTTAGAAAAAAAAACGAAATTTTTGTATGGACTGGAATTTGATTTTGAATGCAAACTCGTACATAAGCACACAAATGAATCAATATTTTTTAATGAATCAGTTTTTAAATAAGTCCGTTGAATCAAGTGGCGGTCCTTTTATACGGTCGCCCGAGTGCGCAGAGAACTTTCGACATAAGACTGAGGCGCTCCTGTCTATCACATAGCATAACGTATTCGAAAGTAATAAAATGGGAACCCTTAGTAAAAAAGTGAAACTTAAAGACATCGCAAATAATTTGTAGACGCCACAATAAAAACTTTTTTTGTAATATCTAACAGAATCACAACAAATTCACGTATTTATCTTGCATGTGAGGGAAACTCGCGCACCCTCTCTGCTTAATCTCCTGAAAAGTGGACGTTACTTGTAGTGGAGCGGTTTTATGACATCAATAGTTTCCGCAAACACTTAGGGCAGCCTCACTCAATGAGCCTGAGAAATAAATAGCCAATAAATGCTGAATACTAATGGTATATTATGTACTGTTGAAGACATAACGGTTGGCGTGGTGTCAACTTTCAGCAGATAAATCCCCCTTTACGATGTACATATTTTATCATTGTTATTATTCATATTCTATACAGTATACATGCTCGTTAAATATGTTAAGATTCATAAGGTTGTAGTTAAGAAACGATAATGTTATTGAGGACCGCCTTTGTAACAAGGCCAGATAATAGTTCTGTACGAGACGTGTAGGCCTGCACAAGGGAGTGTAAATGTTTAGGCACCGGCACACAGGGACGCATAACTATTGTGATGTACACGTTTGATATAAGTCCTGTCAGATAAATTGAAGCCTAAATACAAAACAATAAGAATATTAGTTGAGAAATTTATTTTATTCTTTTATTTTGTCTTCAATTTTTTTGAAATAACTTTTAATAAGAAATTACAAACCACCTCATTGTAATATATTTTTAGACAATATTATTTTTGTTTAAACTATAGACTGGTTTCGGAAGAACGAGTAAAACTAACCGGAAGGCCATCATTGCATCGCATTCAACTTATCATCTACAAATCATAAGGTACCTTTTTTATTTAATTTTACAAGAGAAAAAATGCAATTCAAAAAGTCCCGATAAACTACTTTTTTGTAGTTTGTCTAACGGGAGCTTGTTATTTAAAACTTAAAATTTACAGACAAGGTTACAAAATATGTAAAATAAAATAAAAAATTACAAAAAAAACAATATATAAAATAAAAACATAAAATACATATTATGTAACAAGATGAAAACATAAATATTTACCATGAATCTTACTGTAAAATATTTCTACAAAAATATATTTAAAAAAATGAATAAAATAAAAACATAAATGAAAGAAATAAATCATAAATAAAATAATATTTCCTTATTTCTAATAATAATAATATTTATTTGAAACACTCTTTATTTTACAAAAATATTTCAGAAGGCTTTGACCGTCTAATAATAAATGGATTATTTTTATAGCGCCGTTTTCGTGAAAAAATCACCTCAAAGGCTAACTAGGAACAAATCCCATTTTAGGACAGTCAAATTGATAAGTTTAGTTCATATTAATATACATATACATGAAAGAATATAAAAGATTCCATAAAGTAAATTAAAAAATATATGTATATTATTTGTTTTTTTAAAGTATGATGCATTTTTAAGAAATTTATTATAGAGTAATAATGAATTACATATGAGATATAAAAGTTAAAGTATAGAAGTTTAAAGTATAAAAGTTTAAAGTATGGTATGCATTTTTTAATTTGCTGTAGATAAATAATGAATTACATATGAGATGTAAAAGTGTAAAGTATGAATAATAAAAGTTTAAAGCATAAGAGACTAAAGTATGATATGCATTTTTTAAATTAGTGTAGAGTAATAATGAATTACAATTGAGATGTAAAAGTTTAAAATATAAAGTAAAAAAGTTAAAAGAATAAAAGATTAAAGTATGATATGCATTTTTAAAAATTTTGTGTAGAGTAATAATGAATTACATACGAGATGTAAAAGTTTAAAATATAAAGTATAAAAGTTTAAAGTAAGATATGCATTTTTTTAAAATTTAGTGTATAGTAGTAATGTAGTAGTTTATGAAGATTTTATTAAAATTGTACATATCTATTAATGAGCATATGATCGCTTTTGACCCACCCTAAATCGAGAAGCCATACATTGATCAGTTTACGCAGGACCAATACTTTTCATTTTCCATGTATCGGGTATTATGTTGAACAATTTTGGTCCTAAGTATGAAAATTGTCTTTGAGCAAGGGATGGAATTGTTTTTGTTGAAACTATTGGGTTACTTCTTGAGTGTCTGGTGTCGTGATAGTGGTCGATAGATGGGTAGTGGTGACGTTGTTTACGTGTGTGTAATACAATTTTCCTGATATACAGTTCTCTGACATCAAGAACTTGCATTTCTTTGAATAATTCGTCACTGGGGTAACTGAAGGGTTTTTTAAGAATGACTCTTATTAGGGATTTCTGCGCTTTTGCCAGGTGGTCCAAAATTGTGTTGGCGCAACCGCCCCATCCTAAGGATGCATATTCAATTCAAATAGCTTCTTTCAGCTAGCCAAGTTTTCAATGTGTTTATTAATGGTTTAGTTTTAATACATTTTTTTCTATTTCAGCGGGTAACATATTTATACAAATAGGAATCATGAAAGTTCTTTGTCCATATTTGTTTTTATGCTTAGGAACCATTAATCCTCCATTAAAATTGAGACAGAGTATTGTAAGTGTACTCTAGTCTATTTGTATTAAATATAGGGTTATTAATGTGCGGAAATATAATTTTGTACCACATAATTGATCTAACTGAAAGAATTTTGAGACTCTGATAAAAGTATGGAATATTGTGCCTTTGGTCGTATAAACTTTTATGAGCTAATAATTTAACCAATGATTTTTGTACTGATTGAACATGATTGATGTTTGCTTTACAGGAAAGTCCCCAGGCTGTGATTCCAAACCTTATAACAGATTCCGATAATAATAAATAAATTATTCGAAGTGTACAGATTGGAATAAAGAATTTTAATTTAAATAATCTACTAACAATTGATCTTAATCGTACGCAAACCTTATTTATTTGTCAATTTCACTTGAAAAAACAATCAATAATGACACCTAAATAAACATATGACTTCGCAAGTTAAACATTTTCACGTATACACGATGCAGGAATGCCATCGTGTAAACAATCTGAAGTACATGTTTTTATTTCAGGTGTAATGTTAATAATTACACACATTTGAAAACTAATAGGTTTCCTTTCAGGTGGTTTTAATTCAATGCTTTATTTTACTGTGTTTTTATATTAACTCCACGCAGGAGGTAATTAATATATTGTCATTTTTATTTGAGTATTTTTTCATTACCTCAATTTATGAAGCCAATCGCAGAAATATTGAGAGTCGACACAAGGCACAAGGTAGATGTAGTATCTACTAAAGTTGGCGCCGCACGGGCTAGAGTTTGTCAGGCGTATCCACAACATTGTTCGAAAAGCTATGGCCGAAACGTGACAAGTAACTTGCCCAGTAATTTGGCGGTGAGTCAAACTTAAATATTCGTGATTCAACCACACGGGATTGTATGAGCATGTGTTTTGGTGTGATCTGGGGAGAATTTTCAGCGCCTTTCTTATATTTACGCATGATTTGCGGCCATGTTTCAGGTGGAGATAAGATGACCATACATTTGTCACAATTAATTTAGAATTGTGAGCGCATCTGAAGAACTATGAAAATATGTCAGTTTTGGTGGAGAATTTTAATTGTGAATTGCATGTTTTTTGTAACAAAACTGGACGAGGAATGGGCCCCGATGGACGAACAGTTAGTTTAATTTTATTTATTTAAGGCCCCGCATTAATCTCGGAGAATTTAGATTTAGGCAAGAGGTCTGTCTAGCATCGGCTGTGAATCCCGGCTGACCGCTGTTGAAAGGCAGATATGATCATTCGAAAGATAGAAAGAGCGCGCCAATGTGAAGAGCGTTTAGAATAAATGGGCGTAAGTGACAATTCTAAAAATATTAATAAAATACCACATATTAAAGATAGATCAAAAATCTCAAAACGAATATCTTAAGTAGCATTTAAAAAAACACTATGATTTTTTTCAAATCTATAACATGTCAAATAACAGAAAAAAACCCTTTTTTTAATTTTCGGAGTATAGTTAACGATTTTTTTTTGTCAAGGGAATTTTATATAATTACATTTTCAGCCCGTTGACTGATTAGAGATTATCTTAAAAAATAAAAATATTTTTTTAAGCACATACAACCTCCAGTTTTTAAGGTACATTTGTAATATATCCATATAGAAATTCTGTTTTGCAGAGCCTTAAACACTTCAACCCAATCTACATAGAAACTGAAAAATAGTGATTCAATACAAAGCATTTTTTGTTTTGGTTTAGCTAATAGAACTTTTCAAAGTCTAGCTGCAAGTCTTGAAAGACATAGAAGTAAAATTAATAAAACACAATAAAAGAGATACGTGCATTACATCACTCGTTAATACTTAGTTTATGATACGTTTTCGTTTAACAAAGTTTACTAAGAATCTTTTTAATGATATTTTTCATTTGATGGAATCGTTTGTGTTTGATGTTTTGTGGTAGGTTTACCGTAAACTTTTATAGCCATGCAACGCGATCCTTTTGGAAAGATTGGATTATTTGTTTTGGGTTTTGATTTGCCAGATTTTGAGATAATCTTGTTTTGTTTATGTCATGATTATTTGACTATTTTTTTCTGGATAGGTTCTTGTTAGCATTACTTCATTACGAACTTATATGCAGTAGGCTTTGTATCATTATTTATTTACAGACTTCTAACGGTCATTGCCTCCAATCGGCATTTTCCAACGAGCGAGTAATGCGGTTGTTTCTGAACATTGCGAATATTTTGTAAACGCGCAATGATTATTTTCCGTTTATTTGTAATCACATTTCAACGTCAATTTATAGGCAGCTACTAAATCAAGGATCGTCCTGGCTCGAGTAAGTCATAAACATCTTTAGGCCGCGTTTATACATGCTTATTTTTGGCATGCGGTGATATTTTGCATGCTAAAAAACGCACGCTATTAACGATATTCATACCGTAGCGGTTAGATGGGTTACAAGTAGTTTCGAGATGCCTAAATAACTTTTTTCATGGTCAATAGTCAGTTAAATGTGAATTGATTTTAGGTATGGGTAAATCGAGGTTTTCCCTGGCTCTCCAGTACGCCATTAACATTTTAGCCTGCAATTGATATGAACATCTTTTGGCTTCCAAGCACTTGCCGCATGCCTGTAACCAGTGACCGCTCGCCATTCGTAATATGTGTACAGTGTAGGCTGTGCTGTTAGTGAGGAAAGACATTCACTGACGTCAGAAACAATAGATTTGCTCTTTTTTTTACGATTTCAACGGCTGGAGGCAAAGGTCAAGTGACACCCATTTTGGTACCAGTTTAGTTCATAGCCGACCACGTTTGTTTTGTGTGATTTTAACTGGGGTACGCAAATTACAAAACCTCTATAAAAAGGGTCAAACTAAATACTAAAATAAATATTTTTTATTTCAAACTGCTCCCAACCGTCTGGAGCCAGTGAGACTATGGCATTCCCAATTTGGGAATGTTGTGAGGCTGAAGGTATTGGGGAGGGGAAGGAGAGGGGGGAGAGGAAGGTGGGGGAAACCGGAAATACCTGGCTATTCAGATCTGGTCACCAAACACGACTAAAAGCCATTTCAAGCAACGTTTCAATTGTGAATAGTGGTCTTTCACCAGGGTCATACTGAGAGTATCTTCCACTCTGGAACGTGCGCAAATATACTATATATTATTTATAAATGAATTAATTGTGAAACAACATAAATTAATTAAATAAAAATTACTTGCGCACGCCGGGATTTGAACCCGCGACCTTCGGATTCGTAGTCGAGAGCCTTACCCCTCGACCATGGAGGCCGTCGTAAACCAAAATAATCGGTTTTCGTAAACAAGCCGAACCTTTTTACTTAGTTGCTGTTTTACTGAAATTGGCGGCATGCCTAGCTCGCTTTGTTTCTTCCCCTGTTATATTATGTGTTAGAGCCTCTCTATATATTCGATATCCATCGAGTCCTAGATCAGCGCCATTCCGAGTTTTTGGCATTTGAACGGTCCCCCTTGAGCATTGATTCTCGATGCGTTTCAGCTTTTGAAACTTTATGAGCAGCTTAAAAGCATGACAACTTAACCGCTATGCTTGACCGCTGATTCAAATATAAAACATGGCGCTGATCGATAATTTGACAGACATGAAATGTGACGACAACAACCCGACCTAAGTATTGATAATAAAATTGGACTTTGAAATACAGGGAGCTTTTCCCCTGTTCCCGTGTTGAGATTCTTTATGTAGTATGTGAACATCGCCATCGCAATTTTGAGTTCATCAGTATTGGAGATGCTGCGGTTGCCGCTCTGTCAACTGATCTTGTTTTCGTGGATGTAAACACCTGTGAACACAAGCGGAGTATTCAACTCAATTCAGCTTCAAAGGCTGCCATTATTTAAATTGCATCTATTCTCAACGGAGATTGAAAATGATTTTTGACAATGTATTTTCACCGCTCGTCAACGACGCGATAATGAGATAAATTGATTATTAACGCGCTACCGCGAATGTAAAACGTATAGATAACGACACCTGCTCGTATGTAGGTACCTTCCATTTGGCGAAGAAGATTTCATGACAATTTAACACACGTATGAATCGACACACTTTTCAAAAGTAATATAAAGTCATTAAAAGTACGAAAAAAAACCTACCCCAAAAACCTAATCTAACATAACTCGCTTGGCATTTAATTGTAGATATTTGTTATTTTGAAACTAAAAAATGCCATTACTATGGCAATACTAACTTCATCTTTGAAATATTTTCTTCACATTAAAATATTTTCACGTATTCGAATTTGTCAGTTTGTTATAAAAATAATGCAAAACATTAAATTAATTTATTAACGTTTAAAAAAATTACATTATTTTTTTTTTTAAACACAAATTTACACAAATTTGAGAAATACGGAAAATCGCCTTTTAATGTAATTTTCCTCCTTGTAAAGCGTTAAATAATAAAAAGACAGTATGAACATAAAATTGACTAAGAACACAATGTAGAATCATCTCCTTTCGGGAAGTACCACTAAGTTCTCGATACCGTTTAGTGAAAGTAAAAAAAACATGCACTTAGACTATTGCGCTTTTTGAGCCATCTTGGTGTTGTCATTTAAAACGTTTTAAACGATCGTAGCGCCCCCATTTTTTGTCTACTATAAAATGTCAGACTGCAGGTTAGGTTAGATTAGGTTGTCGGGCTTTTTTGGACTATTCATCACTTTTGAAAAGTGTGCCGATTCATACGTGTATTGAATTATCCGGCCAAAGGCAAAGAAGTACTTTTCGTTTGGTGCTCGATTTATACTAGACTCCCAACGTGAGCTGCGTTTTCCAGCATGCTAAAAAGCGCACGTCTGAATACGACCTTTTTGTGCTCAATCGTCAGTGAAATGTGATTTTATTTTGGGTGTGGGTTCAAATACCTTTGCTCTGTATTAATTAATCACTTCAACTCCAGGCGCTCCATTTGTGTCCACGTACCATCTCTCTCCCACCACTTCAGCGGGACTTATTTCCAGCGGAATGTGTCAAATTCCGATGCGAGAGATATAGCCGCTAACCCGAAATCGTAACAAAATGCCTTACTAATCTTGTGGATTCTTTGATTCCACTTTGCGCATTGTCGGCTTCCATTTTGTGGATTCTTGGTTGTCACTTTGTGCATTCTAGGTTACCACTTTGTGTATTCTAGGTTACCACTTTGTGTATTCTAGGTTTCCATTTTGTGGATTCTTGGTTTCCACTTTGTGCGTTCTAGGTTTTCATTTTTTGCTTTCTAGGTTTCTACTTTGTGCACTTTAGGTTTCCACTTTGTGTATTCTAGGTTACCACTTTGTGTATTCTAGGTTACCACTTTTTGTATTCTATGTTTCCATTTTGTGGATTCTTGGTTTCCACTTTGTGCGTTCTAGGTTTTCATTTTTTGCTTTCTAGGTTTCTACTTTGTGCACTCTAGGTTGCCACTTTGTGGATTCTTGGTTTCCACTGTGAGAATTCTAGGTCTCCACTTTGTGCATTCAACGTTTCCATTTTGTGGATAGTTGGTTTCCACATTAATTCTAGTCTTTTACTTTGTGTATTCTTTGTTTTCGCTTTGTGAATTCGTGGTTTCCACTTCGTGTTCGAATTAAAATGTGCCTGGTGTGAACTCTTACTGCTAAAGAGAGCAATAAAATATGTTTAGTCTGCCTGTCTATTTTATTTATTATTATAAATAGTGCTTAGAAAGACTAAAGCGTTTTATTGCTAAATAATTAGATTTGTGAACATGATAAAAAAATGTGCAGTAGAGTTCTGTAATGTTTTTATAGAATTTACACAATATGCCTTTCTACTATATTCCAAACGTTTTTAATTTAGAAAAAAAAACGCATCGCACAGGAATGTTGCATATACGTGGAAAATATTTTTTTATACAAATCACCGATTTACATAACATTTCATTTATTATTTGATGATCTTAATATATGATTTCATATTATAAAAACGTTTAAAGAAATATAGCTTTACATAATATACACGCATATCTATTATTATTTATTTATTTATTAATACTTCATAATATACGAGTACATACTATTCAAATTAATTAACACAATTTTATATTAAAGGCTGGCTTATTGCCAGATAGCCATTTTATTCAAACAATCTTGATTCGTATTGAAAAATTAAATTTAAAAAGACCACATTCTATTATTAGCCGATTACGGATCTAATTATTATAATAACACAGAAGTGAAATTTTCAGTTAAAGATTTTTGTCGCTCAATATCTGTACAATGTGTACTGTACAATCGAAACAATGCTTTATTTAGAAGAAAAATAACGGAGATTTAAAATATTTTCTTCTTTTTTTCAGATAATCCCTGTCTTCTGAAAATCCTACACAAGTCAGTGGCGTCTACAACCTTATGACCTTTAGAAAATGTTTATGGCAATAAAGTTTATGTTCAACAGTCGTAAATGTCGCCATAGACATTTAAAGCTATCATTAGACCCATGAACAAATACTCTTAACGGACCACGACTCAAACAATTTATAACTTTGCTCTTCGATTGCAGTTTGCAAACACTGAAAAACTAAGAAAAAAAAACCAATATCATTGGACATAAATCAGCACAATTACACTTCGAACCAAAATCTTTAGTATTTTTCTGCCTCTTATTTGTTAACTGTAACTTTAGCAGAAAATTTGGTAGATATTTACATGCATCCTAATGAATAATTCCTCAACTAGTAAATGCTTTGGTAGTCTAGACAGGGCCTCCCCATCCCCACCCCCCAACTCTTATCCGAACACTCACTAAATCGTAAAGGCATTTAATAATAATAAAAAACAGCCACCCTTGTGAACAAAATGTACCTATACATTTTAAACAATAATGAATATGTGGATAATAGATTTACATGTCATTTCATTTAAGTGTTTTAATTTTTATTATTTCATGAGTGAAATTAAACAGTGGGAACATGTGTGTTAAAAGGGATTTTTTAAAAATAACGCATAACTACCATCTCATTACATAAAGCGCAATGCCAAGCAATCGTTTTCTAACAAATTAAATTAAAGATATAATTTTTTTTTTATTAATAGTTTTTTTTTAATTCCTTCTAACTGAACTGCACAGATAGATCACCAATACGATTTGCTTCCATAAGAACTTTATGTGATGATGAATAAGTATGATGTAACTAACTAACTAACTAACTAACCATCACGCCGTTTCCCCGTAGGGGTAGGCAGAGAGGACGGACCGCCAAACAACTCGATCTTGGCAAACACTTCTTGCTTCATTCACATTCATACAACGCCTCATACATTCTCTTCTGTTATTCCGACTTCTGACATGGCCCGACTCGAGTGTTTGATACACTTGATCGTGCCATGTCTTCCTCGGGCGTCCCCGGCTTCTTCTTCCATTCACATTCGCGTCATATAATCTCCTTACACTCCTTTCTTCGTTCATTTCTACATACCCAAACCATCTAAGCGTCCCTTTCTTAATCTTGCTCACTACGCTTAGATCAGCCTTGCATTCTTTACGAATCTCAACATTTTTCACTCGATCATACATGGTTTTACCACACATTCGTCTCAGAGATCTCATTTCTACAGCATTCAGTCTACTTTCATCCTTCCTCTGCCAGTTCCATGCCTCACTGCCATACATCAATATGATGTGTACCTACTTATACATAGTAATTACTCGTTATTATATCTAGTACGCCATTTTAATCCTGTTTTCAGAATAAAACTTTAATCCATCAATCAGTGTAATAAAAATAAGACACTAACGTCCGTTCTTCCGAACTTTTCGTATGATCAATCTGAGTCACCGGTCAGCCAAGTGTTTTGTTAAGTATTCGTTCTGTTTGCCTGCTTTCAAGCATTTTTCAACCTAAATTATCTATGGAGGTGCCCGTCCACTGGAAAATAGTATCCGCCCACTTTCATACACAATAAAATAGTACCCGCCCATTTTTAAGACAATAAAGTTACATCAAAGTAATAAATTTGAATTTAAAATTATCATAGATGAGTTAATATTGTATTTATTATGAATAGACATCATTTGTTTTAAAAAACTAATACATAAACTAACATTTTGTACTTCACAAACACGTGTGTTAAAAAAATATGTTGATAATAAAGTGTTTGCTTTACTTTTGATAATGCTGCAAAGCATATTTTTCGATTCGTACGTTTGACATTTCTCATTGAGTGAAAAAAAAAGACAAAATGTAGATTATAATTACTAAAATAAGTTGGGTTCTCTTCAGTTCTATTTAAAACATATAAAAAAACATGTTTTACATTCGAAAACGGAAATATATCATTGTCATTCAATATTTTAATCGTGTTAAAAATATCGTAAATTAATAATGATATTTGACATTTCGGTGACTTTGTTCATCCTGTTGACACTTTTTATAACTAGTCTTCTGCTGGGGAACTTAATCAACAAAAATCGATATCCTAAATTGATCGTAAATTTGATCAAGAATTTCGTTGGGAAGAGCAAATTTGTGCATTTGAACAGTGTTGAGGCAAATTTTCGGCTCCATAGTTGCTCAGTAGGGTTGGGAAGAACGTTCGTAAGTTATACATAACTCTGAAGAGGGGAGTTTTGCTCCTGAAACATGTGGATATTTACAAAAAGTAATTATTATTAATTTAATTTGATTTATTAACTGTAAGTACTATATGAGTACCTAGTAAGAAAAATGCTTAAGGCTTTAAGTAAATAAATTCCTTAATCTGTAATCTTTAAAATTTTACATATATGAAGTATATACTCGAATTCTAGGTAAAACGTTCGAACGTGCTTTGATCGCTTTGAATATGTATTTCATCCAATTAAAAATATTACAATTTAAGAACTCTATTCACCAGAAAGCTCAGGCATTTTCCTAATTAATAATAGATAGAATATACTGATTAATTAATAATTCATAGTAGTCCTTGCATTATTAGTTTACTAAGCGGTGTTTATCACCATTTTTGGGTGCTGAACCTTAGTAAGAAAAAGGGTGGTGGTAGAGTTTGGCAAACTAAAGAATGCGCCTGTCCCTTCGTGTACTGCGCAGCTTTGCCGAAGTTATTCGGAAATCCAGAATGGTGATTTTTTCCGGTTGACCCCGACTCATACCAAAATCGGTTTTTGCACATCGGCTATCAGGCGCACTCGCTTGTTTGTAAAGTTCTACAGTAGATTTTTATAGGCTCCTAATAATATGAAAGAAGACCACCAATATGAGGCTCGTCCGGGCGATGCTTTTACGATGTGGAAACATGGACACTCAGAGTCGGCGAAAATGCTCAGGATTCGATGACATATTCCATACATCATTTCTGGAAGAGCTTGGCATCCACAATGCCCACAATAGGCTATCAACAGATTGTCTACAGCATATCTTCAGATACTTCGTACACGTTGCTCACGAAACCGAGAACTCCGACCTGGAGAAGCTCATGGTCCCTGGCAAAGTGATGGCACCCATGCGTTGGAATGATCAAATTTCGCAGGCGACCGTAACTTCGGTGTCCGTAGCTCTCCACGTAGTGAAGGACCGCGAGGAGTGGAGGAGCCTTGTACCCGAAGGAGGTTGGAGCGGGGGTCACGATCCCCAGCAATGAGGAAGCGACTCAAGAATAAGAAGAATAATACTATCGCGAAAGCTGAAAATATTTGGTTATATTACACAAGATGTTAGGGTTACGAAAACATAATTGGCACTTCTTGTAAATTTGATAGTCACACCGCCATAAAATTGCCAACCTACACAATATTTGAGCTTTGCGAAGGCCCACTCGAACACACGAAGACATGACGTCATACTCGGAGTAAAAATGCCGAGGCCCCTCGCTATAGGGACTGAGAATAAGTGGCCTATTAGTTTCCGTCGCTATACGAAAATGTCGGCAAAAATTATTGCTTTACTTTATTGCGGGTTTACTAAGATATTCGTAGATTCGCACATACGAGGAGGGGTGACGAGTTCATTCATGAAGCGGTCATTAAAACGGCTAGACGCTGGTCCTGGGATTCTAGAGGCTGCTTTAAGTATTGACTGGCCAAAATGATTTATGTATGGCCATAATAAAGTTCTCAGTACTCGGCAGGTAAAAGGGGCTAGTTGTTTTTCTCGCTTATTGTAGTTTATGCGGCAAAATCTTATGTTTAGCAGAAGGGTGACGCGTTGCGTCTATTCGTAGATGTTGGCAGGGTTGCTCGTTCTGATTTTTCACCAAATCGGCATTACATAAAGTATCAAAATATAGTGTTCGCTCTATAATGAACATCCCCATTCAATTACACCAATGGTCTTGTGTTCGTATTTTGAACTCTAACTAGGAGTAATTTTAAATCAATCTTTATATATAAATAAAAATCAATGTAAGTTTGTTTGTTTGTCCTCGATTTTCTCTAAAATTACTGGACCGGTTTCCAGTTTGTTCTTATTAGTGCCAGGAAGGTTTAAAGATTATTTTGAATATGTAAAACTATTGCTATAACGTTTTAAAATTAGTATGAAAAACATTGCACCCGCCATGTTTTATTTAGGTTAGCCCATGTAAATAACACTCTGGTTAGCCACAGATTACATATTCAAAAGAAGAAGGTTTTTTTGGGTAGAATATTTTCAAAATGGAAAACACGAGTAGGTACTTATTTGAGAACTTTATGATTTAAATATATTTTGAAAAAATAAAAGTTTTGGAATGAAATAAAATATTTAAATGAATGTTTCTTTATTTGTAGATAGTTAATTACGCTGTCAAATCAATTATGGCACCCTAATGACAAGCAAGAATTCACAACTTCATAACTTTATTAAAAAAAAAATCCCGAGCAAGACCGGGTACACATTAGGTCAATAATCAATATATTACATTTATACTACAGGTACCAATAATGTTTCAACAAATTTATTTGTTTATAGTTTTTTTACATGTCACTTTTTTCCATTTTAAACCTCACTAGAACTTAAAAATAACACATTGTCATATGAAAAATAAAGATTTATAAATTAATTTGAAAAGAATTGTTTTATTCGAATATCGACAGATAATTATCGTTACAAAAATGTTTCATACAGATGGGTACTAAAGCGGCTCGGGGGTATGATAAATCATTATAATGAAGTCAAGAATGTATGGAGACTCTGCGCTAATGTTAAATCTTATAATATAAGATATGTACATTATAATATGCAATTAATTCTAATATTAGTATCGTCATACAAAAGTATAAGAAGAATATTAGAAGCATATCTTAATATAAGTGTATATTCGTAGGTATTTTAAAATTATAAAATAATTTGCAAAATTACTGCCTCAACACAGGCTAGCCTAGTGAGGCGGGTTATGTGAAACTTCAACTATAACTGTTATTATATTATTTTCTATTTTACTTTATAAACCACTGTACACTTACATTATTATATTATATATGTCGTTTAGTTGTAGTTAAATTTAATTACAATAAAGATATTATTATTATTATTACTGTCACCACATATTCTCAAACTACAGTTCCTTATAACTGTATTTTAAAAAGAAAATCATATGTTAAAACTGTAAAATATTCTACTCTATGTAAATACAATATAGGGGTTAAATAAATAAATATTTAAATATGTATCCTCTTTCTTTTGACATAACTATAACATCTCTATATTTTACCCAGGTGGTTCAATAATCCAGTTAAATAATTAATTTACCATAAAATAATACATATAAAAGAAAGCAAAGCAAACATGGCCGCTTCGCCACGATTTATCCTCAAAAACAAATTACGTAATTTCCATTTTTTCTAAAGCCGATCGGAAATATGGCTACATGAACAGACCGGACGTTCTTCCTTAATATTGCTCGAATCCTTTTAATAATATTAATTTGAATACCACACAAAAGTCCCAATTGCTCCCAACCGTCTCGAGCCAGTGGGACTAATGCATCCTAATTTTGGGTACGTTGTGAGGTTGTAGAAAGTGAGGAACTACCCAAGCCCAATACAATTTAGGTCTTTCCAATACTTTGGAAACAAATCCGAAGTAATGTCCGATCTCAATTAAGCGCTCGGCAATTGCCGATTATTCAGAATGGCCGAGTTTGTACGCTAAAGTGTTCTGATATCCTTTTGGAGATGGTTCGTTCTGTCTGACCTAGATACACTTTGTCACATCCAGACCAGCTGAGTTTATAAATATCGTCTGTCTCAAGTGGAAAATTGGCTTTTGCAGCCCTCAGAAGGTCTTGGATTTTAGTCGTTGTTCTGAAGAGAGCCTTGATGCTTTCTTTCTTCAGCATCCTGGTAATTCTGTCAGTAACATTGTGAACATATGGTTAGAAAGCGCAGCTTTTTGATTCTTGTTCAATTCTGTGTTCGTTTGGAGTAGATTTGGCTCTAATATTCTACTGCAATATTTTTTTAGCTAACGTATTTTTAAGCACCTACATACCAGTGGCTTGCAATCTATAAAGGCTGAAAAGTTGTGCCTAATACATACAATAAGAAAAATAATCTATTCTTATTTTCTTAGTATTTTCACGAACCCTAAGCAATACAATTCCTTAAACCAAAACCTTAATCAGACGCATTTAAAATCGTTGTCTTAAATAGCATTCATGTCAATATTTATGAAAACCCTGCCATCATTAAAAGCGTGAAAACAGATTTCAACTTTAGGTACCTAACAGAATAAAGAATTTTATTTATTGTAATTACTGTTTTCTGAATAAACCGGTTTTAATCGAAAATATTAATACATTTTTTAAAACCCAATAAAAATAAAAATTGGATAAATAAAATTATACAAGTCGTCTCGCTGTTGCCTAACCACTGTTTGAAAATGGGTTTTAATGCCGAAACAGTTGTAACAATTATACAAAAACTAAAATAATTGCAGATCTTAATAATAACGTAATTAAATATGCTTTAATTAATATTACAAAAAAACATATAATGGAGTTTCACGAATTTAATTAAAAAATAATAATAAGGGACTTGCACGCCCACTTATTCATTTGGCTACAAAAATCAGAGGAAAACGATAATAAAATAGTACATAATAAATAATTATTTGTGCATACTTTATGGGAAGTGTGGGACTGCACTAACCTCCCCACATTCCGGAATAAATAAATTAATATTATTATTATAGTATTTTCAATATTCAATGAAAAACTACATATAACTTACCTTTGGTCATAGAGAGCAATGTACGCCACTTATACATACCTGCATATTATTGTGTTTCATAAAATTATCAGGTACTTCTCTTTTCTTCTATAAGACGATTTTGCTTGTGAATAGAAGAGGAAAATTTATACCTTTCAGTACAGCCCTGGTGAAAAACCACCAATCAGAATCGAAAGGTACTTTAGCCGTGTTTGGTGACCAGGTCTGAATAGCCAGGTACTTCCAAATAACCTTACTCTTCCCCGCTCCATTCAGCCTCACAGCGTAGGAGAAATCGTGCATCCGTCTCTTACAACTACGTCATTATACTTAAATTTGTAACTGATTCTAATTTTACCATTGGAAATGAAGTCATAATACGTTTTTAAAGTTTGATTAATACGAGCCGTTTCTATTGAACCGATTGAAATATTTCACGCGAGCGTACTAAGTATTAGATCAAATTCGTTACGTATGTGAAACCGGATTTACATCGTTCTGTTTACCTTAAATATTATTTCAGGCAGAGGCAGTACGCTCCCAAGGCGCAATCACTATCTTTAGATTATTTGGTTCCAACTAGTTGTAAACTCAGACTATAAACCAAGTAAACCACCTTTAAGAAGATCTAAATATTATCATCTATTTTCAAACCATTATTTCTATTATTAGTAAATTCGCAGTCAAGAACCTACCGACGTGATTTTACCGCGAGGTTCTGCTTAGGCCAAATTAATGATGGGTCGTTCAGGGCTATATTGTTAGGGCCTAACCCCTTTTCTGTTTATTCTGAACTTAACTATAATTATCATGATGACAGGAGTAGCTTAGCGGGTAGAGATTATCATTGTATAAACATAATATTGTACGATAATAAAGTACATAATATGATATTTATGACGTTTTCATTGTATCGAACAAATTTTGTAAATGGAATAGTAGAGTAACTCTGCGCGACTAAAATAAATAAAAAAACGGAAAAGTTTGTAGGTGAAGTGTAAAAAGGATTTATGGTTTACCATGATTATTTATTTTTTTTATTTTTTATATGAATACCGCACAAGAGTTCCAACTGTTCCCACCCGTCTGGAATGTTGTGAGGATGACGGTATTGGGGAGGGGAAGGAGAAGAGGAAGAGGAAGGTGGGAAAATACTGGCTATTCAGATCTGGTCACCAAACACGGCTTAAAACCATTTCAAGCAACGTTTCAATTCTGATTGGTGGTCTTTCACCAGGGCGATACTGGGAGTATCTTCCACTGTGGAACGTGCGCAAATACGCTATATATTATTTTTAAATGAATTAATTGTGAAACAGCACAAATTAATTTAATAAAATTTACGGGATTTGAACCCGCGACCTTCGGATTCGTAGTAGAGAGCCTTACCCCTCGACCATGGAGGCCGTCAAATATTATTGATTAGATAGTATAATATATGAAACAGAAAAAGACACAAAAAAATGTTACGGTCGCAACTGGGACTCGAACCTAGATTTTACCGGTACCGATGTCTCTACAAATTGAGCAAATGAAACCTAATTATTTTCCATCATATCGATCTCATATCTCATTTTAAGAAATATTAATATTTTCCTCATATTTTTGACTGCTATCTTTTAGTATGATTTCAAAGTTCTACCTGAACATATTTGTAACTAAATTATTTGATAACTTTTGACTTTTCCATAAGTCTTGAAATTCAATTCTATTAAATAGCTTACCATAAGTCTCTGCCGTTACCATTTAATTTCCTGTTTCACATTTAATTGATATTTATTAGATATCCTTTTCACTGATTAAATATTACAATAAGGTTTATAACTTTCAATAAGTTATTTCAATAAATTAAAATATATATATATTCATAGGAAAAAGCATGATTGTTATTTTACATAGGAGAATAATTTTTAATAGGTTTAGAGTAGCCTAAATACTTAAATAGGTTACTAATATATTTCCTTCAAACCTATTCCAAATTTTACCTAGACAAAGCCTGATCATCGTAATTATTAAAGAATTACCTTCCTGTTTTATTACCGCAGTTTTACGACTACCTAACTCAATATTCGTGTCTAACATTGTAAAAGTACCTTGTTATATTCTATTTGCCATATAGGAACTCGTACATTTCACAATAAACTGCAGAATTTTCCACATAGTTGGCAGATCTGTGCCGCGCTCGGTTAGCTTTTATTTTTCCTGCAGCACAAATAATAATCTTTTGAAACTGCCAAGTTTACCGGAATGGAGGGAGCCATGCAGCTTCCATTGAAACATTGTTCTGGCAATGAAGTTTTACTCCAAATTTCAAAGATATGGATGTAGTAGTACAGTTATGGAACCCCACGGCTTCTTCCCCCAATTGTATCTGTACAACATCTGACATCTTCACTGTTATGTAAGTGAATTGAACAAAAACTTCATACATTTATGTTTCCGTCACGGGAAATGACCCATAAAATGCTCATTTTTCAGATGTTTCTAACTTAAATAATTTGTCGTCAATAGCACAAAAGTAATAATGATTATAAAGATGAGTGCACCCATTAATGACTTCCGTTTTCCGTATTTTTTCGTAATTCTCTGGGCAACATCTTTATCTCGCTTTCTAAATAAAGTTTTAAATATTTGTGTTCGATTGTTGCGACCTAACCGCGCTTTTATCTAATTAATGATTAATTATTTCACATAACGTATACCACAAGGTAATACCAAGAGGAGACCACAATTTGCAATCGTAAAGATATAAACTTGTCAAAAAACCCAATATTATTAGATTTTTTATGCTGTCTTAAAGAAAGGAGGAAAACTTTTAATGTTAATTTGTCTCTCGTCAACAGACAACCAAGGTTTTTTTTCTATCATTCGTAGCAATCCAAAAGTATTTCAGAGGGTTCTCGAACACAACAAATCAAACAGGAAAATGCCTTTTTTATTCTCCTTTGTTAAAAATATGCGTAATTTTAATATTGTTATGATTTTGATTTACTCAACCTTTTCTTTATTTTACTTTTATTTTATTTAAATTTTTAATTTTGAATTACTATTAAAATTATAAAAAAATGCAAACGAGCGAAATTTCGATGAAAATCATTTAACTGATATCCGAAACTTTGATTAAAATCAGAATATGAACGCCACTGTTTCATGGCGTCAAAAAAAAACTTCTGATATAAATGCCACAAAAATGACATCAATTTTGCAAACAAAATATTTTGGATTGCAATATAAACAAAAAAAAATAGAAGCAATAAATGTCAATTCAATTGATTTTTTAAATTATATTTATAAAAAAATAAGCTACGTCCAGATAATAAAGTCCTATTAATCCACCCAATATTGCTTGTAAACAGGTACCTATGTATTATAATTTACACATGTTTTTATACATTATAATTTTCATCTTAATATCCACACAGTTTCTATCATTACTGTTTCATACATTTCGGTCCTCCCATTCAATTATCATACAAATTAACATCGACATCTTTTCTCTCAGATAGCTATTATTGATATGTGGTTTTTCCTTAGCACTATGCATTTTTTCCATCCTGGTTTCGATTGAAGTCAAGTAGGGAGTGAACTCTGATGTATGTTATACAAAATCAGCAGGCAATTTGACGGCCTCCATGGTCGAGGGGTAAGGCTCTCGACTACGAATCCGAAGGTCGCGGGTTCAAATCCCGGCGAGAGCAAGTAAATTTTATTTAATTAATTTGTGTTGTTTCACAATTAATTCATTTAAAAATAATATATAGTGTATTTGCGCAAGTTCCAGAGTGGAAGATACTCTCAGTATCGCCCTGGTGAAAGACCACCATTCAGAATTGAAAAGTTGCTTGAAATGGCTTTAAGCCGTGTTTGGTGACCAGATCTGAATAGCCAGGTATTCCCCACCTTTCTCTTACACTTCTCATTCCCCTCCCCAATACCTTCAGCCTCACAACATTTCCCAATTGGGGATGCCATAGTCTCACTGGTTCCAGACGGTTGGGAGCAGTTTGAACTCTTGTGGGGTATTCATATAAAAAAAGGCAACAATCAGTTTGAAAATGACTTTGAACGCCGAAACAGCTGTCACATTAATAAATAAAAAAAAAAAACTTTCTCATTTAATAATAATTATATTAAAATCATTAAATTTAATATGCTTTAAATCTAAAAATAAAATTAATGGAGTTCTACGAATTAAACACAATAACCATTAATAATTACACCGTGCTAAAAATACACAATACTTCTAGTGTGAATCGGATTTTATGTGCGTTGAGTCTATTTTTAGTACCCACTCCACTGAAGTGACAATTCCCGGAAGCGTGATCTACACCAAATTGAAAGAAAATTAATGTCGCCAATTTACATAAGACCTTTCTATTTCAAGGCTTCATACAGGCCAAAGAATTATATTACAAGTTCAAGAAATGTATGGTAGATACGTTCAGTATCGCCCTGGTGATAGACCATTCAGAAACAAAACGTTGCTTCAATTGAATAAACCGTATTTGGTTACCAGATATGAATTGTAAGATACTCCCATCTCCTTCCCCTCCCCACTCTCTTCAGTCTCACAACAAACCACGATTATGAGATGCCATAGTTCCACTTGTTTCGGGCAGTTATGGGGAATTTAGACAAAGAAACATGAGAATTTCGATATTTGTAACTTTTTGATAACTTTCAACAGAAGTAAGGAAATATGGAACCTATATTTTCATAAGAAGCAATCACTTTGTGGTTTGACATTGTATTAAGTAAATGAAACACGTTGTTATAAACCACGAATATATTTTATTTTTACCAACCGGTTTCGGTAAATATAATAACTTAAATATAATAACAGTAAATATAAAAACAGTTATTATATTTACCCTGATGAAGCTTGAGTTAAGCGAAACCGGTTGGTGAAAATAAAATATTCTCGTGGTTTATAACAACGTGTTTCATTAACTTAATAAATATGGAACCTTTTCCGGCACACTGATACGCCCGCAACGTAATTCTGGTGGTTTAACTCACCAGTGAACCATACGCAGAGGAAGAGGGGGCATGATGGGACATCTAACGAATTTTGAATGATTAAACAACTAATTAACGAATTTATAAAGTTTGAATAACTTTGGTGTCATATTTTTTGGTTTTTATGTATCATTTTACTAAATGGAAAAGCCGCTCAACTCAACACACGACTATCCTAGTTAGACGAGTGGCTAATATTTTTGATTTTTCTTTTTAAATTTGTAAGTAAATACATTTCTGTATGATCAATAAAAAGGTGTTCTTACACCACGGTATATTTTACATAATATAAAACAACAACGAAAACTAATTTCGTTCGTTTGCAGATAATAAAGAAATGTTTGTGAAACAAGTGTGGACAAGTCCTATCACCATGCCTGCACAGGCGACACTTGCGCAGCATCGCCAGGTCAAAAAATAGAAACTTCCTAGCAGAGTCATAAAAATATCCCTAGAAATACGACAAATGTGAAAAGTTCTCTAGATTTTAAACAGCCGCAATATGTTGTTGAAAATGCTAATATTTTCGTCGCGATAAGGGGGGAGGGTGCAAAACAAACATAAAAAACTAATGAAATATGACTTTTCACATTTTTGGGTATTTTTGATAACCTTTGCTTAGAATTTTGTAAATAAGGGACGATAAAACGTCGCCGCCGATACCAAATTATCCCTAGATTTAAGGGGGAGAGGGACGTCGGAGAGTGATTATTTATTAATTCAAAATAATGATAGTATTATTACGCAATACGATAAGCATAATGTTTTTAAATAGAAAAATATTTATTAAATATTTTTTAAATTTACATAGGCTTAGCATTTTTCAAAATCTAATCAGAAATATTACTTTTTTCTTACCGTCCCATTGTATGTTTTACAAAATATTTAAAATAATAAAAAAAAACAGTTTTTTTTTTGTAATGCGGATTACAAATCTTTGGTTACGTTTATTAACAAAAACCCACCGATAAATGATAAAACATACTTTTCTCCACTTTAAAAATCATATTAGTATTTTAAATATTTTGTAAAACATACAATGGAACGGTAAGAAAAAAGTGATATTTCTGATTAGATTTTGAAAAACGCTCAGCCTTTGTAAATTTTAAAAATATTTTTCTATTTAAAAACATTATGTTTATCGTATTGCGTAATAATACTATCATTATTTTGAATTAATAAATAATAACTCTCCGACGTCCCTCTCCCCCTTAACAAAAACTCCTTTCTGTATTTCGAACTATCTTTTTCTCCCTAGACCTAGGGATTTATCCCTAGACATGGCAACGCTGCTGGCGGGACATCCGTCGGTTACACTCAGTTTGTTTAGGTTGTTACGGTACCATACAGCTTTTAGTGGTGGAATCCCGTCGTGCCCCGGTATTCCGTTTTGCCCTCCTTCCTCTACGTACGGCCCATTATTGATATTTTACGTAAGTAATTCAAATGTTTGAGATGGTAGATAAGACCACAGTCGGTTTATTTTCTAATTAAAGCACACAAGGCACCAGTGACATTAAGCCCATATCTGTAATGCTCAAATAATGCAGTTAAATATTTGCTTAATCCGATTAAACGGCTTTACAATGATTCTGCAATCACTGGGTACATTGCCTTATCACTAAATTGTTTCATTTAGATAACAGATTTGCCAACGTAAGAAATTCTCCTTTTTGGAAATGCTTCCTGACCTGGGAACCACTAGCTTCGGCTTTTATCTTTAAAAAAAAAGTGAATACTGTACAATCCCAATTTAGGGCATACTGTGGAGCTGAGGGGAGTGGAAAGGGAAGGAGATGAGAAATAAGAAGGTTTGAAAGTACCTGGCTATCCGGATCCGGTTACCAAACATGGCTAAAGCCATTTTATGCAACGTTTCGATTCTGAATGGTGATCTTTCACCGGAGTGATATATAGAATATATACCACTCTGGAACGTGCTGTAAACACACTATGTATTACATTATTAAATTAAAATGTGAACACACACATAAATTAAATAAAATTTATTTTGCGCACGTCTGCGCCGGGTTAGTCAATTCTTGAACCTGAACCTTAAGGTCTTCATATTCTAGATAAATAATTAAATTTAAATTGACATTATAATGATATTTCAATTTGGGAGGCGGGTATTGGTACCAACCCCCTGGGAACCATTCATTGGAAAACGTACACCATTTAGAGTATTTGTTTGTACTACATTATTTCAGTAAAAACACACACTTAACAAAACGCCAAACGATGGCAAAGAATTTTTCCCGCTGTGAATTGTGAACCGGATACCGTGTAATAGATAGGTACTATAACGATGCTAAATTAATTTATTTACTTAATAAAATGTAATAATCATTAACTTTAAATTTTTTTAAAACTTATTGAGGCTTATAAACCTCATTGTAATAAGTTTTTAATCATTGTAGATAAAATTAACATCCCTCAAAATGAAACATGAAACTGAAAAAACACAAAAAAGAAAAAGGTCCCGGATAGAAAACGAGGTCCTGGGATCGAGTCCCAGTTGCTATCGTTATCTTTTTCTTTTCAGTGTTTTTTCAGTTTCATGTTTCATTTTGACAGTTAATTATCTTCAAAGTATAAAAAAAGTACAATTAGGGTGAAGGATTTTGACTGGGTAAAGGGAGTAGTTTTATTTGACATTTCACACCGAGTGCCGAGTAAATTGTGTCCAATAAGTGATTTGGGTCTATCGTAGGAAGTTAAATATCAGACACATCAGTTCTATTTCTGGCAGGAAACACTTCACGTCGCTTACGTCATTCGCTGATGAATGGAGACCCTTCACCCATTCACTACGCACTAAACATCGATGCCGATTGAACTGGCAACCTAATCTAGATCAAACATTTCATTTGTAATTCGACACGATCTGCGGCCCAATGTTTACTCTATGCCGTCACCGACTCAATCCCCCCACTTTATTGCTATGCCTCACGCATGCAGCATCATCGTTATCTGTTTTTTTTTTAAATTTATTATTTTTAAATGTGAACACCGCACGAAAGTCCCAACTGCTCGAAGCGCGAGGGACTAACTATGGCATCCCCAATTGCGGTTTCTTGTGGGGATGAAGAGAGTGGGGGGCAATTTCAGCAACATGGTGGTCTTTTACCATGGTGATAATGAGAGTATCTTACGCTGTGGAACTATGGCATCCCCAATGAGGTTGTCATTTTTAGTATGATGAAAATTTCTTATATTTAGAGTTAATAACGACAGTAAAATTAGTTTTCCAATATCTCCAAAAATGACGAAGTTGTGAGCTTTCAAAATGAACTTGGGTAAAACAGCCGTTTGTGACGTCACGAATCACAAGTCAGTATAATTCAAAATTCGAATGGCACCGCCGCATACTGCCGCACCTATGATATCTATGGCCGCGCCAGTCATTTTTTGAATTGTGACGTCATACAGAAGTATTATATCTTCAGTACTATTCGGTATTTATCAGAAATTCAAAAGTTCTGTTCTTAGCACGCTCTAATTTGTTAATATGATACTTTTGTAAATAAGATGATATTTTGTTGTGGGACAAAACCTCATATGAGGCTGAAGGAGATGAGACGAGGAAGGTCGAGAAGTAGGTATCTGGCTATTCAGCCTTGGTTCCCAATCACGGCTAACGCCATTTCAAGCAATGCACAATGTTTCGATTCTGAATGGCGGTCTTTTACCAGGGCGATACTGAGAGTATCTACCACTCTGACAGAAGGCGTGAACACGTCGGTTGATATAAAAATATATTACTTCCTTCCTGTCTTGAATCGATGACATTGTTCGAGTACCTCCTTGAAAATATTCCTGTGTACACTGATCCTGTCAAAGCTTGCCCGGATGATGAAATCGATTGAAATAGTATCTGTAGACAGATATCAGTTTGAATAAAATCGTTATAAGTTGTCGTATTTTAATTCTCTATTCTTTTCAACACTTCCGTTCCTAAGGAGAGTAAAATGAGAATTTTGTGCCATGTCCAAGTTGTTTCTATATCACCTACTCTCTTATTCAGGTAATCTATCGGCATAAAAATAAATTATCTCTTAAGATATTAAATGATATCTATCAAATGTGTATTTTAATTTTTAATTTTACATATATAAATTAGTAATTCTGTATGTATTTTCTTATACTTACTGTAAAATTTACTAAACACTGTATGTAATTCTGTATTTTTTGGTTTATAATAATAAAAAAAAAAAAACAAATTTCGACGAAATTACTCTCAACTCCTCCCTCCCACGAGCAACTTCTGCGGTCGTATCACAACTGCTCAAAAAAATCATTCCCGCAAATAAGCCGCGAGTGCAGTTGTCAAAGATTCCCTTTTCTGGAAAGGGCTAATATAATAATATATATTCGAGTCACGCTCGCTTTCGTACTATCTATTACCGTTTTGCATTATTTAATGATTGACTGCTGGCCGAAGATGTGTGACGTCCCGTTAAAACCGTAGTTACTAAGAGTGTTACTGGAAAGGACAAAAAAATTACGAGTAGCTTCGAGATTTTATGGGGGATCTTGGTGACCCCCCTTCGGATCATACGTAAAATTTTTACCTTCAGGTACGTAAAGGTTAACGTAGACCTCGTGTGACCAAATAAATATTTTTATTTATTTAACGGCTCACTAGTAAGCAATTATTTGTTTGCTATGTGTATTATGGTAGGTCGTAAATTAATTTCTAGCCAACCGAAATATTAAAAAAAAATTCTTTTTAGAAATCCTGATATAAAAACACCCACAGCTAGTGTATAGAATAATAATTTATTTGTAAATATACTTGCGTATTAACAATCCGCATTTCAACTCGTTCGGACACAAACACTTGCTTTTTCCAAAATCATAGATTTTCTTGATAGTGATAATGTTTTGATATTCCCACTTTTAAAATTTGAATAATTTGATCGTGCCATATCATCTTAGAAAATCCCAGTTTTTCTTTATCCATATAACCACCCCTTTAACTTGTTAAGCTACATGTGCATATTTTTATTGGTCTGAAATTATTTTTGTTTCAATTATAGATATTTATTATAAAAGCGGTTTGTAAAAAATAGTTTTTCATTAGAAACAAAAGTTACATTCCCGCTGGCAAAATCTTGATTTTACGGAAACCTACCTTTAACATTTGACTACATTTTCCATTGGATAGGTACTCGACATAATCCTCACTTAAACTGTGGAGTACCTACAATGACGTAGGCGATGTTGGTTTGCTCCGATGACGTCCGCTGATTGTTTGTCCGAAGCGTTATCTAGAACAAATCACACCGTAAGTTTAATCCTAAATGCGATGACGTCAAAAACTTTGAATAATTTGCGAAAATACGCCGTCACAAGAGGTGCAATCTAAAAAGATAAGGCTTCGTTAGATTATCACGCAATTAATGTGTCCCGGCACGCCAACGTCATAATGCTATGGGAAAACAAGTGCTAAATACCCGGCTGCTTATTGCTGGAGGCTTAGACTCCCAGACGTTGGAGAATGGAATAATTCAAATTCTCACGTGAAGACTATAACGAAAATGAAAGAAAAAAACACGCGTTTTTCTGGATTCTCAGTCTGAATATTTTATACTATTGCATGTAGTAGGTGGTTATCCACTATTCAACATATAATTGAATGAAAAATAATTTTCTATTTGAAAAGAGGATTTAAGTGAATTAATATAATCAATTATGCAAATACTTTACTTGAACTGCTGCATTTATACCAACTGTCTACCGGTTTCGGGAGGATTCTTCCCCCGTAAGGACTAAAGTTTCAAACTGTTTATTTATTAGTTTACGTAAATACTAGAACATACCATAATTTTATTTTTCTTAAAATGATGTAAAATAACTTTGTTGAGTCATATTTATTAAATCAATAATTAAGTACTTAAGTAATTTTTGTTTGTGTTTTTAATTTGTTCTATTTTCTTATTATTTATCTACACTTGTCATTATTTTTAGTAGGTAAATTGTTTATCCCGAAGATGAGAGCTTTACTGGTGAAACATGTAGATATTTACATATTAAATACAGTGGTTTTAAACAAAGTAATTATTATTGATTTAATTCATAATTTTATGTCAACTGTCACCCTGGTCACGAAGAAAGGTCCTGGTCCTTTGTTTTATGCTGCAGTTTGACACATCAAACTAAATAATAAGAAAAAAAAAAAACACACACATATTGATCAAAAAAACTTTCGAAATGTCGTCAATGAGTCGGGTATCAATTACACGTACCTATGTTATACTTGACATTTATTCGAATCAAAAAAGACTTCTGAAAAATAACAAGTATTAAATAGCAATCTAAAAGACGGCCTCGTAAAATATTTAACGACGCTAGATTCGCCATGTAAGGGTTTTTAGGAAAAAAAGTTGTCACAGTGATACTCAGCAAGAAGCTCGATAAACTTTAACGATCCATAGTTTTATACATAAAATTGTCTTCTTTTAAAAACAACCCACTTTAGCTTTATTCCATAATATGAGGGAGAATTTCCATGGATGGTTTTCCTCCCGAAAACAGAAAATTCTGTTTATGGCTCCCAAATTCTACCCAAGTTATTTTTCAAGTAAAATCTTGTTCGTCATAGATATCATTTATTTCAGGGGAAGGCGGGGCTTGCTGATACGGGGGCACTTTGTTACATCATCAATAATTCGTACACTGTCTCGTGTTTGTGCGTTGCACGTCGCAGTGCGTGTATAAACTTGTCATCCGTTGTCCCTTCAAAACGTCACCTGCGAAGGATAGTAAAATAAATTAATCTAATCGCTTTTCGTTTCTGATAAAGTAAATTTCGATAGAAGATTTTGAAGGCATATTGTCACCGATTAATTTATACAAAAAATGATATATTCTACACATTGTATTCAATACGTTGTAACGGTATAATTTTTAAATGGGTGCCAAGTCGGATGGGTTAGTTTTTACAGTGATTAGGGGTAACATGTAATTATTTGCCCCACTTAGGCCACTCTCTGACGGTCCGGTAGGGAATCGACATAAACCTCATGCGCGATACCGACAGGGCACTGCGCCATACATTTCAATGGGCACTAGCTCACGACTCGGGGGGGAAGCGGGAGGGGTGCGACGTACTTCTGTTATACCACAAGCGGGACAACAATTCAGTAGCTTCTCGGTAAAGACGCATCCAGTATATCTATGCACTGCGTTTCGATCGTTCACGCGCCATTTATCCTTTGTGTTCAAACATGGAGAGGGATATGAATTTTCGGCTAATAATGGAGGTAGAGAAATATGCATGCCTTTATAACTTTAAATTACCGGCATATGCTTTAAAGGGTTATTAAAACTATTTCCTCAGCACTAACGCACTCCCTTATATTGGTATTCATTTTTGTAATATATTGAGCAACGCGCAGGACCAGTTCTTCGAATGTTTTTTTGACATTCGGCACACTTGCCGGAATTTTACACCATCTTCGGACAGTTCCCCGGCAGCAACAAATAACCTACAATGAATATTACGTTCAATGTAGGGATGGACCTAGAACCTCCTCCTTTTTTGTCTCATTCGAATGAATAAATAGGATATCAGAGCCTCGTCTTCACTTGATTCCCCCGAAATTATTCTATCTTGAGTTTGACAGATCCGATAACATTTGGCAGTAAATATAACAGAAAGCTGCAATACCGACAATTTACTGGCGGCTACAAATCACTGCCGACCCGTCAGAGAGTCGATGGAGGAAATATCGCGAAACATTTCCTGCATTTTTGCAGCACCCGGTTTATGTCGATTCCCTACCGGACCGTCAGAGAGTGGCCTTATGCTTACTTCTCGGTAGGATTCACTTCAACCGTTAACTCTCAAATCATGTGTAGAACGATCACAGAGATATTATATTGCATATCGACTGGAGAACGAGTGTGCTGAAAATTGTAGCAGCATTTTTTATGGCCCAACAACGGCTTATGTTAAAAAATAGCCTGTAATAATTAGAAGTTCTACAAAAATTTATACAATTTTTTTTGCTTTTTAGTTTCGTGAAAACACTTTTTAATTCTAAAATATTATTTCTGCAGGTAGAATGGTGCTCTAGGATTTAAGGGTATGTAGATTTTATTTTTCGAAGAGAGGAAAATGGACGCAAAATGAATATGCTTACGTCATTTTGATAGCTACAATAAAATATGAACAACAATAGAAGCATTACAAAAGGCTGCGTTTGTAACCGGAAATGCCAAGATTATGATAAAAAGACGAAGAATCTTATTTACATACAATATTATTATACAAACAAGAAATACGTGTCTAGTACAGATAACATGATATTATAATACTGTGCAATTCATTGTCATTTCAATGAAATGACGTCTTCACTCAGCTGGTTGAAAAATTCTAAAGGCTTTATTCCACTTATCTATAAATATTATTGCAACGTCATTTTAATGGATTCGATCGACATAATATCTTGTCAAGTTTACCGTATTCAAATGCAATGTCTAATCATTTTTTTAAAGAAATATCAGGTTCCCAGGTTACTAACGTGGCAATATTTGAGTTTCTCTTACTATCATCGTAATAAGCGGAAATGTAGCTTGAGCAATGATGGAGGACATATCTAGGTACATTTTTGAAATTGGGAGGCCTGGGTGATAACCCAACGCTTTGGATCACACGATTAACTATCTACCTGAAAGTACTTTTAGGTGTTTATTTTTGTTACCTATTTGTTAGCGATAGTATTTTGTTTAGTTCCCTGGTAGAGAAATTGGACTGGGTAAAGCGGTCCTTAGGTATTAGAATATTTGACCGATCAACAGAATTTTGGCGTACCACAAGGCTTTATCCTTGATCCAATGTTATTAATCTCTTAACCTATTATAAAATATCTCAAGATGTTTCGATGCGAAATACTGTAGTTTTTTTCTATTCATCTTTGTATTTTTCGAAATGTCAATGATTGCAATATTCTTTAAAGAAAAAAATCTTTCAATTCGTATGATGAAAAAGACCATTTAAAAAAATGCGATCCAAAAATGTTAAACCACTATAATAAATTTAAGTGCAACAGAATTTAGCTCACCGTTACTTACTCAAATAAATGTTTTGTTTATAAGACGTAATTTAAAATGGCATTTATAAATTTTCATCTAAGATCTCTCAAAAAACTCAAAATAATTGATAAGATTAGCAAAGCTTGACTTTTATGAAACAACAAAAGAAACAATATTTTCCATTTTCTTTTTGTCGTAAGGTGCTCACAACAATGTAGCCTGTAGGGCTGGCAAGTGAATGAATTTATAAACAATCCTTTACGATTCTGGTTTTACGTTTATGGCCACATTGAAAAAGTCGAAACACCTTATTTGTAAACACGATGATTCGCCTTTATTTCATGAATGCACTTCTACCCGTGCTCCTGCAGTATGAAAAGGATGAATCGGTTGGTCATTAGGATTATTTTTTGTTGTAAATTATTAACTTGAATGAGGAAACAATATCCATTTATGGATATGTGAATGGATCTTGAGTAATTTGATAATACAAACCGACAATCAATTTATAAACTTATCGTTGACATTATAAGAAAGGAGTTGGGTGAAAAAGAAGTCCAGCGAACTATTTACATTCCCCGATGGAAGAATTATAATAACTTTAATTAAAAAACTGATATATTTTTGACATGTTGCAACACATGCAACTATTTTCACATCTTAACATCATTACCATATGCTATTGAAATACACACTCTGTAAAAATATACGCAAAAATAGCTAGTACCTACCGAATTCTTTGAATCAGAAATATGTAGGTACTCCGAAGGATCTTTATACATTTATCGACTAATTTTGAAAAACTGGGAAATATTGCGCGTAGCCCGGAGAAAGACCAATTGCTTAGAGCTGTCAGCTGGCGGCCGTGAGGCTAGTCGCTACAAAGGCATATTTTTCTGTCTGTTCCTTTTTTTCTATTGTTCAATAAGAGATTCCAGGAGTGTAAATGCTTAATCCCCCGAAAATGTCCACTAAAAATCATTAAATAGCTTTACGAAATATTTAAAATTCAAGAAAAATTAATGATGATTTTTTGCAGTCGTCTTACAGGATTCGGTTTTGAATTGCCTTCAACAATCCCGTGTCGATCGGACTCAGGATCGCTGGTTCTGTCATTCGGTGCACGCGCGCGCTGGACGTGCCGACGTGTACCTTCGATAGGCGACATCACACTATAAGCTCAAACACTTAAATCTCCATTCAAATCGAATGTGTGTACATTTTAGGAATTTAAGAAATGAGAAAATTATTGACTTTGCAGTAAATCTGTTGCTTACGGTAATGAAAAACTTGTCGTATCATTATCAGGTACCTACCTATTGTTGAGTCTTATTTCTGATTTACACGAATTAGTTTAATAAAATAGTACATAATATGATATATATTTACACACAGAAAAAGTGTTGAAGGTTAGGAATATTTTTCTATTTTCTCCGAGGGTACGCTTCTGAAACGAAAAAAAAACAAAATATAAACGATTAATGGTCCCAAGAAAGAGAAACTCTAAAGAAAACTTAAATGAAACCTAACTTTATGGAGCTATTTACTTTCGGGTTAAGTTAGATTTCCCATTTTCTCCGACCGCATGAAAATACGTTGATTAGACTTGTGTTAGGATAGGTAATCAATTTTCTTTGGGACCATTGGTCAGAATCGTATATAGTAACAAGACTTCAATAGGCAAAACCTAGTTATATAGTAATACGTTAAAACGTAATTTTTTAATTACATCATCAGTAATATGAAACACACTATAATGAAACGCTGTTTTTTAAGGCAATGGACTGAATATAAAGCGGTAAAAAAGACACAAGTCAAATATTACTATTGTGATTGTTTGACTGTCATAAGTGAAACGTTTTTTAAATATTAATTTATTTTTCAACGTCTGGTGAAGCGGCCCCATGCGGAGACAGTGAGATCGGAGGCAGCCACGCGCAACTAAATTGCTTGAATTACCGACTGTCAATTAAGGGTGTGCTGGTGTGCGAAGGCTTTTTACCGCCAATAAGGGACCATTGTCTTAGGAGCTTTTTGTAGTACGGAGATAGGGTACAAGGCAACGGGTACCGCTGTCCACTGGGTACAGATCGCCGCAAACCTCGGGAGTCAGTTTAATTGCGAGATGAATGTTCTGTTAACAGGAGCCATTGTCCGTCAGCGAGACAAGCCGGGTTGAGCTTTCGTCGATTGTTTCGTTTTTTTTTAGCACCGGCCGTTGACAAATAAGGGAATTTTATCGCGTCTCACATCAGTGATAGGGATAAGCTATTTCATTTAATAATAATTACATTGTTCTGTAATTATAGAGAATTTTTCTTCATGATCTTAATAATTTATTGTAAAAGTTTTTTTTAATCTAGTGATTATTTGTAACTACAACGAGCCTTTTTGATAATCATTGAATGTCGTAGATTATAAAACGATAATTAAAAAAATAAATTACAGCGATTTATTAAAAACAAAAAAAAACTTTCTTAAGTGAGTTTTAGGAAAAGCTAAGCAAAAAAAGTTTGTTTTTTTAAATGTTTTTAAACGATCATTATTTTAATAAATTAAATAAAATAACTTTGTTTCAATTCCACATTATTATTTCTTCATCCAACCGGTTTCGGTTCAATCTGAACCTTCCTCAGGGGTGAATAAAAATATATTGAACATAATACAGAAATACATGGTAATAAATAAAAAATATATTGAACATAATACAGAAATACATGGTAATAAATAAAAAAAATATATTGAACATAATACAGAAATACATGGTAATAAATAAAAAATATATTGAACATAATACAGAAATACATGGTAATAAATAAAAAATATATTGAACATAATACAGAAATACATGGTATTTAAAAGAAATTTAGAAGACAGAGACAACATCAACTCAGGTTAGGGGCAAGGAAGGAGGAGCTTAAGAGGGAGGGAAGAAGGTGGGCGGAGGTAATGGATATATTTAAAAAATGGGGGTGTTAGACAAATCTAGTTGTTTATTAAGTAGATTGGTTTTAATGATTTTTAATGACTTTTTTATTTCAAGGGCTTCAAGATTATTAAGGCGTAGATCTATCCCACTTCTATGTAATATATCTATCCCGGAAGATTTATTAAATGAGTGATTTTTCTCTATAAGGTGGATTATTTTCATACTCATGATTTCATACAGATATGCAAATATAATTGCCATTAAAGAAAAATAATATTTTGGGACGACAGATAATTGTTAAAAAAATGACAACACCTTTAACATAACCACATAAATTACATACAATTATTTGTCACAAAATATCACGAATAACAAAAAAAATAAATTACGCGCGATATTTACAATAGGTAATATTTACAACTTAGGCCTACTAATAAAACACTATCTGTAATAAGTAATAAACATAGTATAATCTATCTATAGTCTTTTTAACGATAAAATTAATAAGAAATGTTTTGCATAAACCACTATTTAGTATACAAATATCAACATGTTTCGGAAGCGAAGCTTCCCTCATCAGAATACACAGTGTACTGAGAAATAATGACAAGAATAAATAAATAATAAACATAGACAAATAATAACGTAAGAATAGGAAAATTACAAACAAAAGTGAATTACTAATAAGCGATGAAAGTAGGTAAGTAATTAATTTAAAAATGTAAAAATAATTGTACAAAAAATTTAAAATATTTAAAAAAAAATATTATAAAATATTAAATAACCTTTTTATACGATAAATTTAAAAACACAATTTGCGTAGTTTTAATTTTATTATAAGTAAAATCAAACAATTAACAAGGCATAAAAAAGAAATAAACACAATAAGAGAATATATTTAAAAAAAATTATCATTAAAAATGTTTAATTGACTCTTAACACTTTTTATAATTAATTTTATTTATTTTTATTTTATTTTAAAGTACTGGATTTGTATGTAAATTATTGTAACCTTTATTTATATCAAAATATGGATTTGTTTCCAAAACATGGGTGGCAAATTAAAAAAAATTATTAGTTAAACACAAAAATTATTAGTTAAACACAAAAAATTATTAGTTAAACACAAAAATTATTAGTTAAACACAAAAATTATTAGTTAAATACAAAAATTATTAGTTAAACACAAAAATTATTAGTTAAACACAAACATTATTAGTTAAACACAAAAATTATTAGTTAAACACAAAAATTATTAGTTAAACATTCAAATTACTTTCCTATATAAAAACATTACAATCGTTACAAATTAATTTATAGACCTTTGATTTATTTTAAAATTTTTCCTCGTTATCTAAAAGATATTTTTTAAATTTATTATTAGTATAAAAGGCTGGCTGGGTTAAAAGTATTTGGGATGTTTTTTAGTAATACATTTTAGGTATGATTATTTATAAATAACATTTTTCTCCATGTCAATCATATTAAATACTAGCTGATGTGTACGCGGCCTTACTCGGGTACAATAATTGATTTGACAGCGAAAGTAACTATCTCCAAGTAAAGAAACATTCATTTGAATATTTTATTTCATTCCAAACGTTTATTTTTCCAAAATATATCTTAATCATAAAGTTTTTAAGTACATACCTACTCGTGTTTTCCATTTTGAAAATATTCTACCCATAAAACTGTCTTCTTTTGAATATGCAATCTATGGTTAACCAGAGTGTTATATTTATGGGCTAACCTAAATAGAACATGGCGGGTTCAATGTTTTTCATACTAATTTTAAAACGTTATAGCAACAGTTATGCATATTGGATTTCATTCAAACTATATTCTAAACCTTCCCGGAACTAATAAGAACAAACTGTACTATTTTCAGCGAAACCGGACTAGTAATTTAATTTTAATTGAAAATCGAGTACAAACAAACAAACAAACAAATTTACATTGATTTTCCTATATATATATAGATGTACAATAATATTATAAAAAATATTTTGAAAAAAAAAACACGCAACATTTCCACATTATATAGTTACGTAAATCAATGACAGATTATGGGCCTATTTCATCCATCATCTTAATAGCGCTATGTTTAGGATAGAAATATATTTGGGTTTCACATACTCTCAATGCACTATTGAGAGTAAATGTAACGCAAATATATTTCTATCCCACAAATAGCGCTATTGAGATGATGGTGAAATAGCCCCTTAGTCATATAATGCCCTTCATTAAAGTGGATGAAAAAATAACACGCGCTATTTTTCACATCGAATCCATATGGAAAATAGATCTAATGGAGGGAAGTTATAAAGGTTTTTAATAAACCAAAAAAAAATAACGTAATTCTCTACGAACAAAGTGAAAATATTAAAAATTTTCATTAATTTTATATATAGAAACTTTTTTTTTTAATGTGAATACCGCACAAGAGTCCCAACTGCTCCCAACCGTCTCGAGCCAGTGAGACTATGGCATCCCCAATTGGGGAATGTTGTGAGGCTGAAGGTATTGGGGAGGGGAAGGAGAAGAGGGAGAGGAAGGTGGGGAAATACCTGGCTATTGAGATCTGGTCACCAAACACGTCTAAAAGCCATTTCAAGTAACGTTTCAATTCTGAACGGTGGTATTTCACCAGGGCGATACTGAGAGTATCTTCCACTCTGGATCGTGCGCAAATATACTACATATTATTTTAAATGAATTAATTGTGGAACAGCACAAATTAATTGAATAAAATTTACTTGCGCACGCCGGGATTTGAACTCGCGACCTTCGGATCTAATAGTATGAAAACAATATGCAACTATGTAAGGATTGTTACAAGTTACAACGGGTGAGTTATTTGTCATTCAGTACACTTGAGTGATTCACAGGTTCATTTCACAGTAAAAGAGGTAAACAAATGATAGCGCACAATTCGAAAGATAACCTTAATACTCGTACACCACTACATATTAATTAATACACCAATACATTTAAATACAATATTAAATACAATCTTAATAGTCACTACCTCATACTAAACACTGTTAGTCGTCTCATTGTGCAATGTAAATTAATTAATTATTGTATATACTTATTGTACACGTACACTAATAATATAATCTTATCATGTAACGCTCTATGTAAAAAAATATTTCTTTATAAAATACATGATATTTAATGGAGACATAGAGTAGTAGGTGGCTGCCTGTTTCAAGGTGACCAATGGAGTATAATTACTTTGTATGAGGTCTAGTGTAAATATATATGGATTTAGTATATAAACATGCTGAAAATTGGAAAAATTATAAAAGAGAGTAGAAGACAGAAAGGAGAAAAAGACATGCGTAAGGATTGCATACACATGCAAATACATACGCACATATATGCACATATAGGCACGCACTTATACATATGTACGTATATATATATACTTGAATCGGGCCATGTCAAAAGTAGGAATAATAGAAGAGAATGTATGAATGTGAATGAAGCAAGAAGTTTATGCCAATATCGAGTTGTTTGGCGGTCCGTTCTCTCTGCCTACCCCTGCGGAGAAACGGCGTGATGGTTAGTAAGTTAGTTGTATACACATATGCATAAACATATACACACACAACCTTACGCATATTTACATATACACACACATACACACGCATACGCATGCACATATAAATACACATGCTTATATTATAATCGTATCTATTACTCAAAATACTCTCTTATAAAAAAGATGTAATACAGTGGTGAAAATTAACGATAAATTGATGAAATAAGTCAGGGGTATTAAAGGGATGGTTCAGACATGATGTACTTTAGGCCGGCGAGTCAGAGCTAATGGTATTAATACTAAATAGTAAATACAGTGCTTTTTTAATAGTTCAAGTACCTACATGTTATAAATTGGAATTTGAAGGGCCCCCAAAACATTTCCAGACATATATCAGGTCTGCTTTTCGTGAGTTTAATCACCTGTGAACCGAATAAAATTTAATAACGATATTATTAAGTTCTGCGAGTATTTTATTTTTTGTTATTGTTACAGATGTTTCGGCCTTCAAGGACATTTTCAAACTCCAAATGCCGAAACAGCTGTCACAGTAATAAAAACTTAAAATATTTACAGATCTTAATAATAACATTATAAATTTTTATTTACATTAAATAAGAAAAAAATTAAATGGCGTTAATGATTTTACAAAATTACAAAAACAATTAATAATTTGTAAACTGAGCTGCGTAAATGTTAAAAAAATATTCAATTTTTAATTATTAATTATTTTTATTTAGATTTAAAAACTTAATTTTAATATTTAATCATTGTAGAAAATAATATTAACATAACCTAAATGTAATATGAAAACGGAAAAAATTACAAAAAATAAAAAGATTATAAAGATATGGGATAAAAATGGAGAATAATATTAACAAATCTTGAATTTGAGATATGATATCGATGGAGATGGCATAAATTGAGTCTCATTAGCCAAATCGGTTAAGCGGTTGCCCCGGATAGGCAGAGGACCTGGGTTCGAGTCACAGATGCGACTGAAATCTTTTTATTTTCTATTATTTTTTCCGTTTTCATATTTCATTTGGGTTATGTTAATATTATTTTCTACAATGATTAAAGTAAAAAAAAAAATAGATTGCCCCAGCGTCTTTTCACAATGGAACATAAGAATTATTGATGACTGAAATGGGTCTTATGATATAGAGCTATAAAGCTTATTAAAGCCCGAGGAATAATGTAAGCCTTATTTCAGAAGGTGGTTTATTTTAATGCGTATTACATTATTTAACAATTAAGGCCAAGATGCTGCTTATCGAAGTCTAGAGTCGCGAATGCCATCGTTTTTTATAGCTGCATTCAGGACGGTTTCCACTAGTGGCGCTAGTTGTTGTAGGCTATTATGTACTTTTATCTGTGGTGGTCAGGGTCCCGATTCCGGTTCCTTTTAAGGAAAAGGCATTGTCCTTAACCTTAGGCTTAAAGACTTTTTGTTTAACTGCGGTTCCGGTTCTTTCGGATGGCAGCTGTCATTCAGAGAATGACATTCTTTAAAAATATCGATTTTTGCGTAGTTTTAACAAAAGAAAAACTCAATATTATCGTTAGTATTGACTTTAAATGTTATAACTGTGTCATTTTTCGCATAATAATGGTATTAAATTAATCGAATTAACGAAATTGAGATGTTTGTAAAGTACTTATGCAAAAAGCCCGAAATGTCAGATAATAGCTAATAGATAATAGTGAGACAAATTTTAATTTCTCTTCAATTTATTATAAAAAGTCATTTCCTCAAGCCTAGTAGCCAAGTAGTTGTTTGGTTTCGGTTTCCTCCGTATGTATATATATTTTAATTTTTTATGTGAATTACGTTATTGCTGAACATAACCCGACTCCTGTCTTAAAATGTTACTATTTTTGTAGTAATGTTGTGAATGTGTTATTTTTGTATAGCCATATGTATACTGTATAATATTTTGTAATTTTTTTATGAATATGCACCTAAGGAGTAGTGTAGGAGTAGTATTAAGAATAAGCTGGAATGTATGTATGTAAAAGTAGCACTGTCGGATACCACTGAATGGAGTTATTTAATCATTTTTAAGTTTATTTATAGTAAAGCGCACTTGAAGTGAAACAACACAAAAACTGCGCTATATAAATGCTTTGTTATTATTATTATTATAAATAGTTAATTTTAAAAGCCATAATAAGCTATAAGTGCAAAGTAAGTAAAAATAAACTACACGTGTTAAGTATCTGTGATCCGCACTTACGATTGTAATAATACTGTTATAATTAAACCACACACTCCTTTAAAATGTATTATCATTGACTTGTAAAATGTTTGGACATTTTTAGACCATTGCACCTACAAAATTGACCCACCTCCTACCCAAATCCCGCCTTCACACCCGCTTCAATACTTAGAGGCAAAATATTAGAAAAGTGTCATGAAAAGCAGTGATCCTCTACCCAATCAATTTCACACTGAAGATCGACTCTGAAGTCTCAATGTTAACGAAGAGAAAGAATATCAGATATATTATTTAATTCGATCTTATGTAATTGGAGTCTAGTATCTCTATAACAATGATGTTTTCACATTTTTTTAAATAATTTTTCCAAATTGTGTACATTGATCACAACATGCGTGCACCTATATTGTTCCATTATTGGGCTACATTTGTATGACGATTGTTATTTATTGTTGTATTATATAATATTGTTGAACTAAACTCCTGCTGACCAGCTACTTGCAGTGGCTGGAGGGTACAAGTTCCCACTTTATGTAATTAATATTATGTAATAAAGAAATTTCAAAAAATGAATGTAGATAGAAACGGATTTACAGAAGATTTGAATCGAATCAATGGGAAATCTACATTTTTCTCAATGGTTTAATTTTGTCTCAAGCAGTTACATAATATTCTCTAGTGCTTAACGTCCGTTACAAAAGCTCGAAATAAGACCATTTTGGGAACGTTATTAAATTAAAACGGCTCCGCTGGAGTAACTATGGCACTATTGTTACTAGATTTGGCAACAAAAGAGGTGGCACTGTTCCAGACGCGTATTTCTCTTCTTCTCTGGTTCTAACTTAAAATGGGAGGAACGTATTTCATTGAACCCATTTGTCTGCAAAGAAGCGCTGCATTTTTAACAGAAATTTATTGCAGAATGTTTTTAATAATTTAGTGCGCCCGAAAAACATACTGAAACACACTACAAATTTAAAAAGGATTTTATATGTAAAGTCAACCAAATTTGAACGGGCTATACCAGTTTTCTCTAAGAGTACTTCAAAAAGCAATTTATTTGTATATTATAGTTATAACAGCCAGAGTTTACTCGAATACAGTACGGTACGTGTTACTCGACTTCAAACATCTTTTAATTATCAATGTTAAGTCGATGCAAAGGGAAGTAACGTAAAATCATGTGTTTTTGGTTTTGTAAATTGGATGGCCTAGAAATATCATAGGTGATTTAATTCATTACTGAAAGTAGGACACAACTCGGCCTTTCGTTTATTTCGGCCATTTTTGGTGAGTCTTTTTATAGGCCTAGAAAAAAATAAAGGATGAGACCTAAAAACGAAAGTTTAAAATCTCCTACTTATGAACCCTTTTTATGATATTGTCGTATTGCTCGTTGTGACAAATTAAGTTGTAAAACATTTTAATAATTATGCTTGAGCTTTACAAAATAAAATGAAACACGCATTTCGGTGATGTTTTTTTTACGTAAATCGAAACATGGGGGTTAAGCGGGAATTTCAACCTTTTCGCCAACCGTATAAGGAGTGCGTGATGTCGGTAGAATTTTAGAAGTGGATCGCCTTAATATTAATATTAAAAAAAAAAATGGTAAAAGTTCTTCGAAAAATGGAAACACTTTTTGAATATTTAAAATCGATCAACGTTTAGAAGAATCCTTTGGTTTAAACTGTGGCGTTAAGAATTGGCTGACATCGTATTTAACCAATCGTTTACAAGCAGTGAAGATGGGGCAAAACCAATCAAAATATGCAACCCTTTCATCTGGAGTACCCCAGGGGTCCGTTCTGGCCCTCCGTTGTTCATCATTTTCACAAATGATGTAGCTAAAATAATAGAATCGTTTGGTCTTCAATCCCACTGCTATGCTGACAACCAGCAAGTTTATTTCTACTGCTTACCAGAAGAAATAGACAGACTAAAAACTCGCATAGCTGAGTCTAGAAGCAATAACTCGCTGGATGACCTCAAATAGACTGAAGCTGAATCCGTCAAAAACTGAGTTTCTCTGGACCGCCACAAGCAGACGTCAGCATATCATTGATAACTCCCAAATAAATATTTCAGGAAGTGACATTACTCCGAAGACGTGTGTTAAATTACTCGGTGTCAATCTAGATGCAGACTTTTCCCTTAAAAGTCAAGTAAACAGAACTGTAAGTACAGGGATCTTTCAATTGAGGCAAATAAAGGAAGTACGGAGAAACCTGCGAACAGAGGCAACTAAACTGCTTGTCAATTTGTACGTTGTGTCACGTCTAGATTACTGCAACGAAATATATGCGAGTCTCCCCAAATACCAAATTAACAAATTGCAATCAGTATTCAACACGGCAGCAGGACTTATCACCGGCGTATCTAAATATTCTCACATTTCAGAGGATCTCAAAAATCTCCACTGGCTCAAATGTCCTGAAAGAATCCAGTCCAAGCTTTGCTGGATGGTATTTAAGTCACTTAACGGAATGGCTTCGGCTTACTTATCAGAACTGTGTATTCCCGAAAATACCAACTCACGGCAGTCTACCCTTAGGTCAGCATCGTCATCAGCTATCGGCAGGTTAAAGGAACCAAAGCGCACACCTAATACTAAGTTCGTGGATCGTGCTTTCGGATTATCAGGACCTAAAGCATGGAATGACTGAACAGAATTCAGAACTAAACTTAAAACACATCTTTTCAGACAATCGTATCCATAAATTGAAGAAATTCACCTGTAAATTGCTTAGCTAGGCTAGCCGGTTAGTAGTTACCTAAAGTCATTAAATAAATAAAAAAAAAAATTCACGCATCGGTGCGCAAATGCGTCCACAGCCCGCAACACTGTAAATAACCAAAGTGTAAAATAAAAAATAAAAAGTTAATATTTATTAAAAGCTTCTTACGCTTTTTAAGGTAATTTTATAGATATTTTCGAGTCCTAAAATTGATTTTATGAATACTTTCCAGTCCTAAAAATTATAAGTATCTCAATAAATACCAACTCTTCTTGTGCCACCAATCTTCTATGAGTATGATGTAGTAAGTATGATTTTATGTATCTGTTTGTACATAATTAGTTAAGAAATATTTGTATTGCGCCCTTGAGGTGATTTTTCACAAAAAAAGCGCTATACAAATCATCCAATTATCATTATTATTAACGTAAATGCTTGATGTCCCCTTTAGGGTAAAACATATAAGTAGGCGAAGCAAGACAAAATGCTGTTTCTCAATGACGTTTAGCAAGAAAATCGATGTCGGAAGTGTATATATATATAATATGCACCAATACACACAATCCTGTGTTGTTCGGGTCAACTCAAATAGAGCGACCTACAACTCCCTTACGGGGAAGAAAGGGAACATCCTTAAAATCGGACTTTGGGTTAAATCTAATTGTTTATTTATAATTTGGCATATATTATTTTTATTTGATTTTGATATTTCTAATGCTTCTAAGTTATTAAGGCGCATAACTTAGAAGCCTTTATAACCTTTCTTCCCCTCCCCTCCCCCTACCTCTCTATCTACCGCACTACCCCCCCCCCTTCTGTGATGCTCTGTCCTGTTCTACCCTATCGTGCTGTCTCTTTTCCTCACTTTCTCTGTCTCCATTATGATATCTCTGTATTTTAATTTTAGTTTATATGTGTAAATTCCTGAAGAAGGTTGAGTCCAACCGAAACCGGTCGAATGCATAAATATGTATAAAAATAAAGTGGCTTAAAACAAAAACATTTTTTATTTTAAATTAAAATATTTAACTTTATGCTATTGCCAAAAAAATCTGTTTTAGGGCCACGGATAGCCACATGGAGAATTACAACTAAACCAAACCGTCTTATTACTGCATATAGAAGAAAAAAATCGTATATCGGCTGAAAAAAAACGCGTGTTTTCAGTCCCATTCTATCCTTCCAGACGTAGAAAGTACTGACGAAGGCTGGTAGGGGCGTCGGGGAGCGGGGTCTGCGACGGGGGTGCATGATTATATTCTCTGGTTTGGGGGTGAGCGAGAATGCAGCGGGTGTCGATGATGATCGCTATCCATCACATTGACAACCTTTCGGTGGCGCAAAAAGGAGGATGGAACGTAAACAATGTGGAATTGGTACGTGGAAAGTTAGAAGATGAATGGAAAGAAAGATAAATTAATTATGTGATACGATGGTAAGCAAGAGTTTGGATGTACTTTGTATAATAGAGACTATGAAAAAAGGGAGGGGTACAAAGCAACATAATGATATGCTTGTCATCTGGTCTGGGAGACCAGAGACTGAGAGGGCTTGACAGGGTGTTTGCAGCGTTACTGTCTCCCAGAATGGTTGAATGCATCTTGCAGTATAAATGTGTAAATTCGAGAATAATGTGGAACCGATTCAAAATCGGTTTGACAAGGGTGTTTTTTATTGTGTGCTATGCTCCTGTTAATTCTTGAAGCGACTAAATGAAATATGATTTTTGGACTGGCGTGAGCGATGTAATGGGACTAAAAAATTTGAATGAAAGGATTGTAAGGAGAGGGGACTTAGATGGGTAGGTGGGAATAAGACGGGTATATTTGGGGATAAAAGAACGAATGACAATCGTATTAGTATACTTGAGGTATGTTTAGAGTGGAACATGTTTATGTCGAATATCTCCATCGATCATAAAGATATCCACCAATATACGTGGGAAAGAGGAAATGAGAGGTCAATTATTGATTTTGCTGTAATTTATTTTAGGTTGAGAGTCGTTACCGAATACATAAAGGTTTACAGAGGGGCTGAGGTTGAAACCGAGCACTTCCTGGTTGTGTCGATAATAAATCTCTTCCACAGATGGCGCTCTAAAGTGAAAACGGTGTCTAGTCCAACTAGACGTAAAATAGAAAAAAAACTGCAAAACGATATTGTGAGAATACTCGTAAGTATGATCATTATGTATAGATGAGATTGAATGAGAAGGAAATGAGCGGTCTAAGTATAGATGAATCATGGAACCACATAAAAGTGAGTCTTTGTGAATCTATTAGAAAGGTATGTGGAATATGTACACAAGGTAGGAAGAAAGGTGATGCATGGTGGGATGATGAAATCAAAGCACTGGTCTCAGAGAAGAAGAAAGTGTGGTTATGTCTGATAGCGACTGATAGTGCTGGCGAAGAGAGGAATCAAGCGAAAGAAGTATAGAAGGGAAGTAAGAAAATAGTAAGTGTTGAAGTGAAAGAACGAAAGAAACGTCTCGAAGAGGAAGAAGGAATCAAGATGACAAACACTAAGAAAATATTAAGGTATTGTCCAAGTATGGAGTGAATACCAATTTCATACAGGCAATCACGCCTCTGTACGAGGGAAGCGTTTCATGTGTTAGGGTGGACGGTGGTTTTACGGGATGGTTTGACATAAAAAAGGTCATAGTTGAAAGAGGCGGGCTTGGGCGCGAAAATGAATAATCTGAAAGTATGTGGCGTGTTGTATGCTGATGATGGGGTGCTGATTGCTAAGAGTTTGGAAGATCTACAGTCCCTCGTATCTAGGATGAACGAAGTATGTATGGAGAATGAATTAATAATGAATGTAAGTAAGTCTAGAGTCATGGTGCACGACAGATAGAGTACGAAAACAGTGTGCAATGTAGTTGTGAACGGTGAATACTTGTAGGAGGTCGATGAGTTAGTGTATTTGGGAAGTATGTTTATGAGGGATGGAAAGGCTGATAAGGATATTGAAAGAAGGGTAAATGCAGGAAACTGCATTAATGGAGGACTGCACGCGGTTAGCGTTAACAAAAAAATGTGCAAAGAAGCGAAGCTAGCAGTCCACAATGGAGTGCTGATACCAACCCTGATGTATGGAAGTGAGGCATGGAACTGGCAAAAGAAGGATGAAAGTAGACTGAATGCTGTAGACATGAGATTCCTGAGGCGTATGTGTAAGATTAAGAGAGGGTCATTTATTACTTACATGGCTATTGGGTTCTGGTCACTTAACACGGCTAAAGCTATTTCAAGCAATGTTTCGATTCTGAATGGTGGTTCTTCACCACAACGATACTGAAAGTATACCAAACCAGCCATTACGCCCTTCAAATGTATTATCAAAGTGCTGTCACACCTATAAAAAATAATAACCGTGCGTAACAAAAAAATAAAATTCGTTAAAAAAATGGAATTCTAAAAATAAAACAATAATAGAACACTGTCATTAATAATGAGCGGTAAAAATAAATGACACCATAGGAGAAGTCCTTATGAGACGATTTATTATTTGACAGATGGTAAAGAGATTTGGACCAGTACATTAATAAAATTCAACCCGACCCGTTTTGCTTAGTTATACCTATTGTCATTTTATATCCCCGGAGATTTTTCAATAAACATAGTCGGTCAATAAATAATGAACAGTTTGACTATTTTTGTAATGAAAATTCAATAATTTTTCATGGGTATATTATCACCTTTTCTTGTTTTATTTTTATTTATTTAATATATTAATTTACAGGTTTTTCAGCGAAGTATTCATACAGATGTATTGCTTGCATACAGAAGGTTTCAAACTTAATATTTAATATAATAAAAAAAATAACATCAACAATTTTTTTTTCTATTATTCAAATTCTATCGACGTATCGTCCCATTAAAAAAAACTGTTTCTCAGAGACGCCTCTTTAGCCTTTCGTACCGAATGTATATTTGAAAAAATTACTTAGATTTAATTTTTCCTTCCTATATAGAACGAATAAAAATTATCGGTTTTTCAATAAATTGCTGACATTGATGGTTTTGTGCATTATTTTTTTCATTGGAATTTAGCTACTCGTTCAGCCTCCGCATTCAGAATTTCTATGTACATATTACCAACTTCCCTTGAAAATTTGAAGTTTTTATCCACTTTAAAAAATACATTTAGAAGTTTAGTTGAAAACAAGTAACTAACTAACTAACTAACTAACTAAACATCACGCCGTTTCCCCGCAGGGGTAGGCAGAGAGGACGGACCGCCAAACAACTCGATCTTGGCATACACTTCTTGCTTCATTCACTTTCATACAACGTCTCATACATTCTCTTCTGTTATTCCGACTTCTGACATGGCCCAACTCAAGTATTTGATTCACTTGATCGTGCCACGTCTTCCTTGGACGTCCCCGGCTTCTTCTTCCATTTACATTCGCGTCATATATTCTCCTTACACTCCTTTCTTCATTCATTCGCTCTACATGCCCAAACCATCTAAGCGTCCCTTTCTTAATCTTGCTCACTTTTCACAAGTAATTATATGAAATTTCCTCGATAGAAAAAAATCGCAAAGCATGATCATAAAAAAATATAAATAACACGTGTGGTTCTATTATTTAACATTGAACATTTTACAACAAATAACAATTTGACGTTTAATTATTTTATTGAAGTTTAAAAACCTCATTATAATATTTAATCATTGAAGAAGATTATGTTAACATCACCTGAATGAAACATGAAACCGAAAAAACAGCAGAAAATAAAAAAGATATCAGTCGCGTCTGGGACTCGAACCCAGGACCTCTGTCTTTCCGGCACAATCGCTTAACCAACATAGCTAATGAGACCAGTTCAATTTATGTCATCTTCATCGAAATCATATCTCAAATTCAATATATAAATATATTTTTATTTTGTGTTTGTTTTTTCGGTTTCATTTAGGTTAAATTAATGATTAAATAACAATTTGTTCCAATAATTTTAGAACAAATTTACAGTGTTTCTTTAAATGCTACGAACCTACCTGTAAGTTAGTAGTCTTGAGATTATTGCTTTATTCTAAATAAGTCGTGTTTTATTGAATATTTTAAAACGATCCCATACGCCCTAAGCGTTATTTATAATAGCGCTCTCACCCCCTCTTCCTTCCGTTTTAACATATCTCCTTTTCAAACAATGTTCAGTTTCCGCTCGGAGGGTATTGATGGGTCTTCAGGCGGTAGCCATGTTTTTATTTTGAATGGTGATTTTCTGGTTAATCACAACTTCCGCACACTTTTTTGCCTGTTTCAAATGAAAGTACCAATAACTACTACATTATTAAAAAAAAAACAAAACTATTTCGGACATTTTCTAATAATTCCATAAGATGTTATAAAGTATCAAATATGTTTATCCCTGCCAGTTTTAATTCAGGTCGGAAAGGGTCACGGACCTCATTGTCAGAAGCATATATTATTATGTACATATACACCAATACACACAATCTCAAGTATGTATACATTTTAAACATTTGAATTTACCCTAATAATGCTTTGTTGTTTTCTTAATAAACTAAGTAACACTCCTTGCCCCATAAGCACGTACATAAAATTCCAAACAAAACTTTGCGATTTAGTATAGCGGGATACAAACGTAAAAAGAAAATTATTTCTTTCAGGTTTCAAAGGAAACTTGATTTATTCATGCCCTGTGACTTTCATTTAAAGTTTTATTATCTGGCACGACATTTTTCACTTAACGAAACATTCTTTATCATTTAAGTTGTTTGGAATCGTGGAAAAAATAGAGTGTCAGTAAGAAACGTGAAAGGTAAGTAAGGAACTGTATTTTTTTTTAAATGGCAAGTTAACATTTGTAATTGTTAGAGCGACTTGAACGGCTCAATAATTTCACAATTATTGTGAAAAATACTAATTTTATTTAATCATTATCGAAAATAATATTAACATAACCAAAATGAAACATGAAAACGGAAAAAAAACGTCAGAAAATAAAAAGATTTCAGTCGCATCTGAAACTCGAACCGAGGACCTCTGCCTATCCGGAGCAACCGCTTAACCAACTTAGATAATGAGACCAGTTCAATATATGTCATCTTCATCGATATCGTATCTCAAATTCAAGATTTGTCAATATTATTCTCCATTTTTTATCCGATATTATTGCCTCGGATTTTTCCGTTTTCATGTTTCATTTGGGTTATGTTAATATTATTTTCTACAATGATTAAATATTAAAATGAGGTTTTTAAATCTCAATAAAAATAATTAAAAATTGAGTAATTTTATTTTTAAATGTCTACTGTTAATTTATTTATAAATATTGGAGCGGTATGTATTTATTGTAGAGTTATAAATACATACTCTTTAATTATCAAAGATAAATAATAAATATTTAAATAATATATCTATGGACCATCTTAACACCTTGTTCTTGATGCTTATGTATTTTATTTTATAGGCGGTGTATATTTTGTTTTTACAATCAAAATTACAATTATTTTTTTATTTTTTTTGGACAACCAATTGTATATTTGCTTAGGTTTAAATACATTTCATATCTCCTTAGCAGTTGTTGTGAAGTGATTTTTTTTTTAAATTAAATTTTTATTTCATTTTATAAACAACACAAATATTTTATTCGTAAAAAGCGTTTACATTTATCCATAATTTTAATATAAACACATAAATATGTTTTAAACCACAATTTAATATGGTAATCGACCGGTTTTGAGTAAACGTATTAACCTAGTCCTAAAGAAGGAAGAGTACTTCCGAAACCGGTCGATTATTATATTAAATTGTGGTGGTTTAAAACATATTCATATTTAAAAAAAATAATAATTAAATAATAGTATTTTTTATAGAACACAAATATTTTTTTATAAAATAAAAGTATTTTTCTATGGAATAAATACCTTATTTTATAAAAAAAATAATTTAATAGTTTTTTTTTTTAAATGCAGATGGCGCTGACTGCGTGCGAGCATTCAGATGAAAATCGTTGTAGGCAAAACGAATTTCTCTCAGACCGAGTGTGGAGACTGGAGATCGGAGCCAGAGAGGCAGCCAGCAGCCAGAGGCAGACTCGAACCGCTATGTTATGATGTGCTGTGTGCTAGTGATGTGCTATGCGCTACGGCTCGACTGGGCTCGGCTACGGCTATGTGCTCCGCGGGCAGAGTTCCGCCGTTCAGTACTTGGCGGGTCGCCGTCGCGGCAGGAGTCATTAGCATTAGCGGCCAGTTTGTCCCTCCGTCTGAGATCGCCGAATGTGCCATCGGGAAAGAGATCGTAGCTTTATCCGAAATCCCGCCACTATGCAAATATCTCGACCCGACGCACATAGTTAACCGACTCCAAAAGTGTATTTGTGTACCGCTCAATAAATACGGGGATTATCGTTACTTTTACATCTCGAAAAGTTTCCTCGAGTTTTGTAGAAAAGTTGTTTGACAAGTGATAGTGTAAGTTTTTGATGTTCTGGCATTAAATTATTCTCAAACGGAATATCATCATTATATCACTGGATATTAAATAATCAAATAACAGAGTTCTCATAGAATTTCTCAACCAGCGCACGGTAATACAAACAAGGTACACACTTACATTAGCTGACCGATGCAATGGATTTATTAATATTTTTTATAAGATGTTGCATGGAGTTAATGTCCACTATTTACGAAGAGTATAAGTACCCACTGACACGTGTTATCTAGCACTTGTCAGGTGAATACTGACACCTGGTTCTCGGTGTACCTACATTATTAACGTTGAGGTAGTATTCTGACCGATCGTAGATTTCACAAACGTTTTACATCTTTTGAAAATGTCAATAAATTATCCACTAGGCAAAACCGTTGCAAGACTACTTTTTTCAGTGAAGAAAGTTTTATTAAACAGGTCACGGTGTGATGCTCATTGCTCACGGCATATTAACCCTTCTAGGTGCGGTGTTTCTTTCTAACCTGTTTTAAATAAAATATCAAACAAAATTATAGGAGATCCTTTTTTGGTACAGCAGCACTCCATTATAATTATGAAAAGTAAACAAATACAATAAAATAACCGCATTCTTTCGGACAATATCATTTGTAACTAACCACAGAATGCAATCACAAACACTAATCTTATATCGTTTTCCGTAAGCAAATGAAAAATAAAATTTTATAGATTTTTTTAAAGTTTTGCTAGGTATATTTATATTTATATAGTTAACAGCTATTCCGCCTTTGGATGACATATTATAACTAACGCATAAAAACAAATAAGCACATAGCGATACATAAATGTAGCGTGATTTTGATGGAAATATATTACATTACCTAATCTTGAAAATAAGCACAAGACAATGCTGTAATTATTACAAAAACGCAAAATAAAAATCATTCATTTTTATTATTTTTTCATCAAAAACAGAAATATTTGCGAACAATTTTAGATTAGTCACTAATTAAATGTCATTGTTATTAATCAAAACATATTATTTATGAAATACTCATTTGCGATTACAAGTGAGATTAGTGAGACATTTCTAAATAATAAAAAAAAATCACCAGTGAAATACGTAGTTAACGAAATTGAGCAGTTCTGGTTGTTTTCCTTTTACAAAGTAACAATTTACGATCACATTTAAATTCACCGAAAACGTCAGAAATCAAAGCGCTCTTATAAAATGTTTTCAACAAATTAATACACATTTATAAAAATAAAGTCACCCTATCAGTACAATATCCATAACGCTGCAGGTCTTAATTGTCAAAAGCTTTCGCATTCAAACTAATATTTGTCATTACGTATTTGAGAGATATGCCAACTTTCACCCATTAGCTGTAAATCCTTTCCGGGAAACGAACACCTCAGTCGGCAGTCAACGCGAAACGAACACCTCAGTCAGTACCTATGAGCTATGATAATTTCTGTGCCATTTGCCTCTGTTGTTGTAACACTGTAACACCGCAACACTCACGAGATACGATAATAATGCAATTTCACTTTGTGGCAGTATTCCTATTGTTAGCAGATCGCTGGTTTAACAATAACCGTCGGAGTAGCGTTCATTTACTGTATTTCTCACTAACTTAGGCCAGCCATATAAAATTGTATTCAAATTAAAAATATTTTTCTTTTAAAATTGAAAAAAAAAATGGACCATTTTTTTATCTGTCTTGCAGTGAAACAAATGTTTAACGTTCATTTGAAAGCTCTGCCACGGAGAAAGCTTTTTAAAAGTATGTAAAATAGATTTTTATTTGTAAAAAATATAGTACCAATTAGTAGTGTTTAAATAAGGGTTTTAAATAAATAAAACACATAAAAAAATCAATAAAACTGTTATTGATTCCTCTCCTATATTTTCGCTGGTTGGGAGTTAAAAAAGGCAATTTTTAACAGTACGAGATTTTAGAATAGATAGCAGAAAATATGAAAATCTGATGGAATCGGGAGAATTTTTATTTATTTATTTTAATTACGCACAGGTCTATGTCATGTTAAGTGGACGGTCTTTTTGAGGATAGGGAAGATTCGGATAAACTTTCAACAGATTTGGATTGGCCGCTTATGTACTGTTAGCAGTGTACAGGCGGTCATTATCCTGCTGAAACTAGCAACCTTCATGCTTGTGTCAGAGCTTTCGTCCCGGACACGATCAATATATATTTTCAATGTTTACGCCAATGATGCGACTAATGAGACTGCCATATGAGACTTCTCATTGACGACGATTGATGAGAATTTTGATCCAAGCTTTATTGACCCCTTCCAGATGCATTTTCTCGATATAAAATATTTTTTATTCTGAAGTGCATGAGTAGACGTAGTGGGTGCATATGCTTTCATGTGCAGTGCGGTGGGCTGCGTGTCCTTGATGCATTTGCGGTTTTGTCTAATCCTCTGAACGTGTCTTTTTCAGAATAAATACAGATATTTTGTGGTTACACCGGCGTCGAATAAAGTAAACAAGTGTCAAGTTATTGCGTTATTAGTCGCGAGTGTTGTTCGCCACGAGTTGTGACCGGTATTACCGCACCGCGCTGCCGCCTGTACCGCTCGTACCGCTTGTACCGCTTATTGGCCGGTACCGCACTGCGGGTGCGCTGTGGTCAACTGGTCAGAGAGGCGTTTCCTTCTCTACTCTGCGAAGACTGTCGCTGCTCCGGTAGAAGATACCAGGATTCAAAGGTAAATAAATTTAATTATTACTCGAAGAAAATTGATAACATTGATGTGCTTTTCTTGACTGATGGTGGTGGCGTGAATTCGGTAAGCTACCCCTTTTTTTTGTCTTTTATTAGTTCTTGTTTTAATCATTTTGCAAAATTTGTGCAAGCGCCCTTCTCGCAATGAGGATATTTTGTTTACATCTCATAGAAAGTAAAATATCGTAAATAATGTTTTATTTTAATTTCCAGTAATCTCTCTTTTAACAATAAACTTATATATATATATATAAAATGGAAACTATACATTTTTAAGCAACTACTGATATATTATCTACATTCTGCAAAGTATATTTTCCAAAAAAATAACTAACTATTTGTAATTATATCTTTTTATATCTAATTTTTTTGACTAACTCCCTTCTTAAACATGACTGGTTTCAGAGGGAATAAATGATAAATTCATTTAAGGGTAAACGAAACGTGATACGTGCTCATTGATGGCGCTAATTTAAATATTTTAGAAAGAAACACTTGAATCACAATGATGCTTTTTAATATTTGTAGACGGATGAACACGCGGAATAAGATATTGAATAAATTATTATTGTAAGTTTAAAGCCCAAGTCCGTCAAGAGACATATAAAAATACTGTATACGAGTGTGTCGGTGTTACAATAATATATTGTACTTTAAAAAGTTTCTTAGCTTTAAACCTACAATAAAAATTTATACCATTTCGTATTCCGTCTGTACACCCGCCAATAAAATATCCAAGTCAATATTTAAAAGCATTACTTGCATTTTTTCTCTATAATGTTTAAATTAGCGCCATCTTTGAGCGCGTATTACGAAACCTTAACCTTCTCGTTGCCGATAGGGGTAACCAAAATCGGTGAAATTACTATCCTCCATGTATCAGCTTAAATAGTGACTTTTTGAATTTATGCAAAACCTGTAAACATAGCCCTAAAATAATAAAAGTGCATGGGGTATCTCAGTGACCCCTCATGTAAACAGCAATATTGTTTTGAATATTGGCATGTCGAAGGTTAATTATACTTGAACTGTTTTTCCGACAAATAATACTATTAGTCTGATCATAAAATTTCATTTAAGGTGCAAAACTAAACCTACCCTTACCGTATTTAAACATTATTAAGTATATATATTTGACGGCCTCCATGGTCGAGGGGTAAGGCTCTCGACTACGAATCCGAAGGTCGCGGGTTCAAATCCCGGCGTGCGCAAGTAATTTTTATTTAATTAATTTGTGTTGTTTCACAATTAATTCATTTAAAAAATAATATTTTTTTTACGTTACTTTTTTTTTGGGAAAATTAACAGCAAATCCATAATTTTCATACATATAACAATATAAACAATAAATTATGCCAATTATAAATTTTCCTCTGCAGATGATAAATACTATGAGTAAAGTGTGACAATGTACAGTTTTTCATCAATTAGCTTAAACAATGTCAGTCGAGGGAGGGGAGGGTGGATGGGTATGGATATAAAGTATATTTGCGCACGTTCCAGAGTGGAAGATACTCTCAGTATCGCCCTGGTGAAAGACCACCATTCAGAATTGAAACGTTGCTTGAAATGGCTTTTAGCCGTGTTTGGTGACCAGATCTGAATAGCCAGGTATTTCCCCACCTTCCTCTTTCTCCTTCCCTCCCAATACCTTCAGCCTCACAACATTCCCCAATTGGGAATGCCATAGTCTCACTGGCTCCAGACGGTTGGGAGCAGTTGGGACTCTTGTGAGGTATTCATATAAAAAAAAAATAAAAAAAATAAAAAAAAATCAAAGAAATACACATATATTATGTATGTCTGAATAAAAGTCGCGTGGATACAAAATGACACTATTCTCATGGACAGTAGCACATTATGAGATTAGTCATCCGACCACCCCTTCGCGATATTATATCTGCCGTCTGATATTTTATTTTACAAGGGTGCGTGACTCAAGGGTGGTATTTTTACAGTGCTATAGAAATCAACATATCTCGTGGAAAACTTCCAAACACGTCGAAATATGACTGTTTTGCAAGGCTTAAAAACTTGTTTGAACATCGAGTATTATCGTGATTAATTCGTCCTAATTTAGTCAACGGTTCTGACAGATTTGCAGTGTCCAACACCAGGGCAGATATCATATTTTGTACAGTGTTTTCCCCTTCAAAGGTACTCGGTTCATTGATCTTTATCAAGTGTAAGAATGAAATACTAACCCTTTGATTAGATATAGATTTATTGCGCCGCTTGACGCGTTTAACGGGGAGAGGGACGTCGGAGAGTTATTGTTTATTAATTCAAAATAATGATAATATTATTGTGCAATACGAGAAACATGGTGTTATTAAAGAGAAAAATATTTATTATGTTTTTTTTTTTTAAATTTGCATGGGCTTAGCATTTATCAAAATATAATCAGAAATATTACACATTTCTAACCGCTCTACGCATGTTTTACAAAAACATTTAAAAAGTTGAATATCCTTAAAAAATGCTGTGAAGGTTTTTCTGTAACTTGTCGATTTGATAAATTTAAAAAAAAAAGTGTGTAGTTTAATTTTTATGAACATTGCGTAACTTTAATATTTATGGTTATATTTTGATAAATGCTAAGCCTATGTTAATTTATAAAATATTTAATACATATTTTTCTTAATTGATAAACTAAAGTTCTTAAAAACTTAAGACAAGATTTTTGTGCATAGCGCAAAGGGTAACAATTATTATTTTTATAAACAATAATTATTAATCTAAAACACTCATCCAAATTGAAAAAACCTTCCGAGCAAAGATAAATGTCGCCGGCAGGACTCGAACCCGCACCCTTCTAATGTCCGGTCAGATATTTTTTTATTATATTTTTCTATTTAAAAACATTATTTTTATTGCGTAATAATACTATCATTATTTTGAATTAATAAATAATAACTCTCCGACGTCCCTCTCGCCCTTAATAAACTGGACATGTAGCCCGGAATTATGCATGCAGAAGATTGCAACGAAACCAGCCCCAAAACTGAATGAAGCGGATAAGAAATTTGGCTAGGTACTTAAAACTAAAAGTTTTGTCATAAAAAGATTCCAGCCAGAGAATATTCGGTGTAATATTTATACATTTCGCCTCGGCAATGGTAATTTGCTGTCTGTTCAATGAATTATTCTATCAACGTAGATGGCCGCTCTCATCTTGTGAATACGCGGAGGCCTTGTGACGCAACGAGAGATCGCGTGGAGGAAAAAGTGGTTTCATAGTTTCATCTCGAGACGGTCGTTTACTATGAACTGTGAAGTGCATATGCTTTGTCAAATCCCCTGCATATGGACAATACACATCTCACTGAGAGTTATGAGCGCTTTACCCGACACTTATTTCCATACCAATCCCCATATGGAAACCACCAGAACCATCGGGACCAGTATGGAAAATCTTTGCTTTACACGATAATTATTTTCATACATATATGCAAATATAGTTGCCATTAAAGAAGAAACAGTATTTTGAGAAGTAACTTAATCATAAAATAATGGCAACACCTTTAACATAACCATATATCGTATAAAAGTATCTGTCACAAAATGCTAAAGAATAATAAAAAAAACGCGCGACAATACCAATAAAACATATGTTCACAATCGGTAATAAATATAGTCTAGTCCACCCATAGCCTTTTTAACTAAATTTTAAATACGCATAGAGATGATCCCGCAACATTTCCATATAATATAGTTAGGTAGGTACGTAAATCAATGACAGGTGTCAAATAATGTCCGCCATTAAACTGACCGAATATCGGTGTGAAAATAAAACAGATGATATATTTCATACCGAATTCATATGGAAAGTCGATCTGTATGGAATCTGTACGAAAAAGGTGTCATTATTTTCATTTAATAAAAAAAAAGGTGTGTTAAATGTCTTCCTCGGGCGTCCCTGGCTTCTTCTTCTATTCACATTCGTGTGATATATTTTCCTTAAACTCCTTTCTTCATTCATCCGCTCTACATACCCAAACCATTGAAGCGTCCTTTTCATAATCTTACTCATTACGCTCACATCAGACTTGAATTCTTTGCGAATCTCAACGATTTTTACACGGTCACATGGTTTTACCACACATTCACCTTAGGGATCTCATTTCTACAGCATTCAGTCTGCTTTCATCCTTCCTCTGCCATACATCAGGATTGGTATCAGTAAAACTGATCAAAGATTTTATTTTTATAATTATCCAAAAAAAAAATCTGCTTTAATATTTGTAAAAAAAGTTATTTCTAATTAACGGGGAGAGGGACGTCGGAGAGTTATTATTTATTAATTCAAAATAATGATAATATTATTACACTATTTGAAAAATAATCGCGGCTACTGTAAATTGACTACTTTCTCATGCGAAAAACGTAGAAAATTCACAAATTATCTTGCGAGTAGGTATGTACATCAGTTGCTAAGCGGTTAATCAGGGTCTAGACATTTCGTCGCCCGCAGCAGCATACTTTTAGTCCGTGTGCCAAGTGTCTTCGCGTGTAAATTCGTTATCGTATGAAACGAAGATACGTTTGCATTCTTTAATAATTCTTTATCGCGAATGCAAAAATGCCAAAATTAAAACGACATGTTAAATAACATATTAACACCTTTATACGAATAAAGGTAGATTCACATTTACCCGTGCGTGGCGGACACGGCAGAATTAATTGCTCATATGTCATGCCTAAGAGTTACACCGGCCGAAAATCTCGGCTAGAATATTTTGTCTGTGCCGGCGCGTGCCTGTGGAAGTCCGGAAACGTCTCTTGGTGATATAGACTCCAAAATGTTGTGTTTTGTTTAGCTATCATCGGTTTCATTTTAGTTAAATAAAATTCAAACTTATTCTGAATTAATGTACTTTATACTCACCACTTTATTAATATAAAAGTATCTGAATGTATCGAAAGAGATGCTTTCTTCTTCAGGAGTAATAATAAAAATAATAATGTCAAGTATGGATAAATAATAAAAATAAGAACACAATAGACAAATTATAAACATAAACAAATATTGATTATTTAGGTAAGTGATTAATCCAAAATGTTAATAAAAAAAAAATTGAATAATAAATTCATATAAGAAATAAAATAATAAATTATTTTTATTATTAATACTAATTTGAATTTGAATTTTGAAAATCTTTCCCATTTAAAATAGTTACAAATTAATTTATATACCCCCGATTTCTTTAAAATGTTATCTCTATCTTTGTTATTTGAAATATCTATTTTTTTAAATTTATTATTAGTATGAAAAGGTATTTTGGATGTTTTTAATTATGAAATTTGAGGTATTATTATTAAAAAAAAAACAATATTTTTCTCCACTATTTACTAAAATCAGCTATTTGTGGATATCCAAATAACTGAAATAATAATAATAATTATTATTAAATTATCCCTATTAAATATTTAAAAAAATATTTCTTCATCGTCTAGGAATTCTTTATATGCAGAATGTATAGTTTTCTACCCCATTTTTTCGTTTCTTATTCATTGGATGTATAGCAAATCGTCTCTTTTTAGAAATAACGTCTTGATTAGTACCAAAAGGCGGTCGATAGTCGATGGGCCGATGCGTAAGACGTCCGACTACCATTTTTCGTTCGGGTCTAGTTCGACGCTCCCAGCGGGTACTGACGCGTCATACCTACTTACCTTCTCAATACAAATTATGTTTAGTTATAGTTCTATACTATGTAACATTTGCTTAGATAAAATAATAGATAACATATTGGAAAATTTTGTGTGTGTTTTGTCCCTGCTGCGTTTAATACTGAAGTGGCTTCCACACGAGCGGGCGGCCCAATACTAAAAAAGTGATGGCGTCGAAGGGTTCGACCATCCGGTCGCCTTTTCCTAAAGATGGTAGGGTTGACTTAATCTTTCGACGTCGTGGCTTTTTTAGTGTTGGGCCGCCCGCTCGTGTGGAAGGTCTATTACCTCAGTATGTGTATACTATAAACTAGTATGCCACGTGACGGCAAAGAAGCCTCTGTTACTAGTTAGCGCTTTCCAAGTAGTAGTTTTCTTGCAATGTATTACGGGGTACAATTTACACTAGGCTGGGTCGTCAAAGTATGGAGGTTTTTAAAAAATATTTATTTATTTATATAATATTGTTCTCTCAGGGGTGTCAAAGTTGCATATGGTAGTTTAGATTATAACTTATTTTTACATTTTGGGATTCAGTGAGACGTCTACCTTGGCTTGAACATGAGTCAATTAGGATAAAATATCATAATTCTTCATAAAACTAATTCATTTTAGACGTATGCTGGTTATGGCGGATGATCTATACTATATACTATCCACGTGGTTTGTTCATAGAAAATAGAAATAAAGGTGAGTGTGTTCCCGAGAGTGGAAGATACTCTCAGTATCGCCCTGGTGAAACACCACCATTCAGATTTGAAAGGTTGCTTGAAATGGCTTTTAGCCGTGTTTGGTGACCAGATCTGAATAGCCAGGTATTTCCTTACCTCCTTCTTCCCCTTCTCCTCCCCCTTCTCAATATCTTCAGCCTCACAACATTCCCCAATGCCATAGTCTCACTGGCTCCAGACGGTTGGGAGCAGTTGAAACTCTTGTCCGGTATTCATATAAAAAGGGGGGGGTGGGCCACGTTCAAATATTACAAAAATGTCGCAAAAATCGTTAACCCATACTACTGCAAATCCCATCTACATACAGCGGCACTCCGATTTTATTTATACCTGGACACTAAACGCATAATTTTCATCGCCTTTGCCGCGTTGATAGTCCGTGCAATTTGGTCGTAGTTCGGTGACAGTCGGCACGCTTTCATGTCATATTTGAATATTTATTTATTTATGGGTAATTTTTGTAATATAAGGAATTATTATGTAGAATGATGTGTATGTAAATTAATAATATTATTAATATCCCTCTTTGTTCATAACCTTTGTTAATAAATCAAACAGAATAAGAAGAACTATTTGCAAAACTTTGACTTCTGGTACAGAGCCTAAAGAAATCCGCAATATATTTTAATGTTTTTGACATTATTAGTATCTGGTCTGCACATCTCTTTTGCCACCCATGACGTATTAAAATGACGTTATCTCCTACAGCGGAATTTCATGTAATTTAAAAATGTACCATATTAATTAGAGCATGCTGAGAACAGAACAAGAATTTCTGAAAAATACCAAATAGTACTGAAAATATATAAGCCTCCAAAATGTTGCTCGCCGGCCGGCCGATAAGCGCGTGACGTCATGATTCATAAAATGACTGGCGCGGCCATAGCTATCATATGCACGGCAGTATTCGCTACTGCCATTCGTATGTGACCTGTGACGTCATGGATATACGTTTTTTTCCATATTTTTCTCATGTTTTGTGAGCCAAATGTCTGACCATTCTTTGCTTAAATTTCAAAAATTAAAATTAGTTTCATCATTAGGAAATTTTCATTTTGATCAAATATAATGGTGATACATCATACCAGGCAGTGTAAGAGAGACAAAGCGTGTGTTAAATGGCCTGGAACCAAAAGGTACTAACTCGGTCGCGACATCGGTTTCACATTCAGTAGTTTTTCCCAAGTTCACTTTGAAAGTTCATAACTCGTCATTTTTGGAGATATATAAAAATTAATTTATTTAATTAAAATATATTTTCACAGAAATGAATTTAGAAGACAACCCATTCCAAAAAAATCATTGATGACCCACCCTAGCGTAAGGTGTAGGTACAGTGTGTGCAGAGCGATTTCACAGCACGCCGAGATGAAATAGGTTTACGAGATTGACTTTATTTATAATTGGAGAATGTATCCGAAGTTCCGCAACACCCGGTACTTTATAAGTCAAATAAAATCATTTTCATTGCTAACCAAGAATTCAGAATATATTAATTCTTATTAACAATTTATTGTGTGACGTTTTATACGCAAATTAATTTTTTTTCGATTGCTTTTCAATCTTTATATTGGTTCATATCAATAGGGAAGCTTAAACCAGAAATGAGTATAAAAAAGTTTCTTAATTCATTCCAAAGATAATTGAAACAGAGGGAGATATTGCATGGAAGCGTGTCAAATTATCGCTGAGCTAAGGCCAAACTGCACGGAGTTTTTATTTTATAATTTATTTTTAATGTGAGTCTCAGCTGCTCCCAACCGCCTGTTGCCAGGGAGACTATGGCATCCCCAATTGGAGTACGTTGTGAGGCTGAAGGTAGTGGGGAGGGGAATGAGATGGGAGAGAGGGAGGTGGGGAAGTACCTGGCTATTCAGATCTTTTCACCAAGCACGGCTTAAGCCTTTTCATGCAAAGTTTCGATTCTGAATGGTGGTCTTTCTATATACTATTTACTATATATTATTTTAAATGAATAAATTGTGAAATAACAGAAATTAATAAAATAAAATTTACTAGCCCACGCTGGGATTTGAACCCGCGACCTCCGGATTCGTACCCGCTGATCGTAACCACTCAACCATGAGGCTGTCAAAGCAGCGGAGCCAATAAAAGATATACGTTTGGTGTGAAGGTAGAAACAAAGGCGGGGCGGCACTGATGTGCGTTGATGTGATTTGCAGTATGGGTGAACGATGTTGGCCGTACTTTTATCCGCTTTGTTTCATACTAATTATGGTTCATGGCCTATCTTGCTTGTTTCTATTATCTATGATTAATACTGATTGGCAGTATCGTGTTACATATACGTACTTCAAAATATTATTAATTAAACTAGATCTTTTTTACGTAGAAAGATAATGTTATTATTTTGGTTTGTAATATTTTTGCGTGTGTATAAAATCAAATAAACATTTCAGTTTTTAAGTTATTACTCTTCGGAACGATCAATTAATACATATTTTCCTAATTATATAGAAATTATTGGAAAATATTATTTCCATGTTTACCATGTTCGACCCACGCGTTTAAGTGCAAAGTTGTACAACAGCTGATTTCAAATAATAACAAAGCGGCAGTCAACGTAATTAATATTATACAATATTTAACATTACTATATAATAACATTTTCAAAATTGGAACTGATGTATGAGTAAGTTAAGAATATGCAAATCATAAAAAGAATTTTTTTCAAATCGAGAAAACGATAAAGCGACAACCTATAATATATTTTACCAAATGATTATTTTTGTTCTCTTTTTGAAATGTGTTATTAAAGCGCCAGTCAACGTAATTAATATTATACAATATTTAACATTATTATATAATATAATTTTCAAAATTGGAACTGATGTATGAGTAAGTTAAGAATATGCAAGTCGTAAAAATATTTTTTTCAAATCGAGAAAACGATAAAGCGACAACCTATAATATATTTAACCAAACGATTATTTTTATTCTCTTTTTGCAATGTGTTAATAATCTTCATTCTTTGACAAACAAAATTTCTCATTTTTTATCTTTCAAAGTCAGCATACTATATATAGGCCAGGCGTACAAGAGGGACTTTTGTCATGGCAGCAGTTTCATCGCTATATTTATTTATAAAAAATCATACAAATCCAAAAAATGTCACCATGATGTCACGTCGTCTCGTGCGCGTACCCCCATAACATACTGCAATGGTTTTTGAAACAGTCACGCATCTGTTGCCGTGACAAAAATCGCGCGCCTGGCCTTACATCCCGTGATTTTTCACGAGTAACAGCTAGGAATTAGTAATATGTTTTTAAAGTACCAAAAATCTCTCCTAAAATAATCAACTTTTAATCATTGTAGAAAATAATATTAACATAACCTAAATGTAACATGAAAACGAAAAAAAACGACAGAAAATAAAAATATTATCCGGGGCAACCGCTTAACCAACTTAGCTAATGAGACCAGTTCAATTTATGTCATCTTCGTCGATATCATACCTCAAATTCAAGATTTGTCAATACTATTTTATTTTATTAATGATTGAATATTAAAATGAGCTTTTTAAATCTCAATAAAAATAATTAACAATTAAAAATTCAATAACCAAGTTCTTTTTACAATTTATTATTGTAATTAAATGACAAAAAAATAATGCAGTAATCTGAACAAATTTTTTCGAGTTGTTACGCTTTTGAACTCAGTCATCAAAATGTTATAATCTTGTACCAAATATCAGCATTTTGAAGCAGCCTTGAATTTAATATTATTATTTTTAAATCAAACAAAACGTTAATATCTCAATTTCAATGATTTTCACAGACAACAAAGAATTCATCACACCTTCTTCAGGTGTGAAATATTACAGATAAACAGAGCTATGGACATTGGACGTCCCATTGATATGACCCCTCTTTCTTTCCCATAAACGAGGAATGCAACAGAAAAAGAGGTTACAACGGAGCTTTCATCAGAAAGTACATACATTATAAAATAAATAAACGAGGTAAAATCGAATTTTAATTTGTTAATAAAAAAGGAGAAAATTCAATATAAATATTACTTTTAAAAAATACCGAGTATCGAGAATAACACGTCGATTCTGAATATATTAGATTTATTGTATATGGTTATTTATGTAATTTGTAAATCGATATACAAAAACGATTAAAAAAAACAACAGATATGACCGCTTCGGTTCGCCTCTGACGTCATCTGATACAATGCAGGACGCTATTACAGGAGGAATTGACAACTATATGACGTCATCTGAGGCAATTTCCCTTGGCAATATGTGTTTTTCAATTTGAAGAGTCAGTACTTTAAAAATTGGTCCCGATTTTACAGTTAAAAATTGCTACTCTTTAAATACATTTTATTATGAAGAAGTACTCTATAAAAAAATAATGAAAAACGTTTAAAAAGATTGTATTTATTCGTTGCGGATATTAAAAGATTCCTATCTCTAAATTTAGCATAAGTAGGAATGTACGGTCGTGCCCATATCTACGTTATAAGTACCTACGTTATGTATCGGTTATTGTCATTCAATGATGAATACGTCATGGGCACAGTGCGTGAGATAATTCCGTTACGTGCTTCGTATCAATGGACGTGACGATATTATCTACTTTCGTCAATATTGAGTTAATATTGCACGGATTTATATAAATAAATTTACAAAATGTGAAGTCATTATAAAGTATATTAAGGTGTGGGGGGAGATAGGTCTAGTTAGAGAAATTCTTTCGCTTCTACGCCATATACTCGTATATAGAGTCTTTCGGAATCGAAATATTGCTTGAAATAGTATAATTGTTCCTCTTTTTCACCTCTCTCCCCTCTCCACCTCCTTCAGACACACAATATACCCCATTTTGATTTGTGCACATTTCATAGACAGGCAGATTTAGTGGCGGCTCGTGACTTTTGAGTGAGCTAGAGCGCAAAGATTGAAAAATACTAACTTATTGATGTTGTTGAAGCCGAAAATGATTTTTTTTTTTTTTTAATTTAATTTTTTTGTATGAATATTTAGATGGTAGGTGGGGCACCGCCCCACTCAAAAGTCAAGAGCCGCCACTGCAGATATGATGGAACACCATATCTGCAGTGTTGCAGCTTAATACATGTCTCAGTATTAAGCTGCAACAAGTCAAAATGTGTTGTTTTGAGATAATCAATATTTTGTACATTCGCGGATGTGTAAAATATGTACGCAAAAATATCAAATTTTATTAGTTCTTTCTGTTCGAAATGATGTGCAAGAGAAGATGGTCGGTTTTAGATGAAAACAATTAGAAAAAGATTTATTCTTCGTTATATAATAGAAGACGCATTTTTTTTTTGTAAGATGGATAGTTATAGAACAAATTTAAAATATTTTTTATTAAAAGTAAGAAGATTGAAGAATTATAAGATTCAATCGTTATGAATCGCAAATAGATTGAAAGTACGCTATCCTAACTTATATATACATTAAGATAGAAATTTTTCAAATATTTTTCAAACGGATAACGTATTAAATTTTCTGATTTTTCAAGTTTATTTTCTTGTACTTATGCGATTTTTTTCTAACTGACACCGAATTTGTTTGACCTATGTTTTGATTTAGCAAATGTTGACAATCACCAACCCCTAGAATGCAGCGATGTTGAAGGGATTTTTGGAATTTGCTAATCTCTATATATAAAAAAAAAATGTATCTTTGTCTGACCGTCTGTTCTCGATTTTTTCTTCAATTAATGGACCGGTTTCGCTGAAAATAGCAGTTTTTTTCTTATTAGTGCCGGGAAGGTTTAGAGAGTAGTTGAGAATGAAATCCAATTTTTAAAACTAATAGTATGAAAAACATTGAACCCGCTATGTTCTATTGAGGTTAGTCCATAGATATACAATTCTGGTTAGCCACAGATTACATATTCAAAAGAAAACGGTTTGTTTGGGTAGAATATTTTCCGATGGAAAACACAAGCAGGTACCTACTTAAGAACTTTTTTTTATTTAGATGTATGTATTTTGAAAAAATAAATGTTTAGAAGAAAATAAATTTTCCAAATTGTTTCTTTGTTTGGAGATAGTAACAGTCGTCACAAGGCATTACTTTCGCTGTCAAATCAATTATGGCACCCAAACGACAAGCAGGAATTCACAACTTCATAACTTTATTAAAAAAAAAAATCCCCAGCAAGGCCCGGTAAACAATAAAAAAATTTGTGCGTACGCGTGATTGAGACATTTTCAAAATTAGAACTGATGTATTTATTGTGGTTAAGAAACTATCAAATGGAATAAAAATCCATTCAAATTCAGACGAATGATAAAGTCATAAATTATACATAATGTATTTTACGGAACGATTTATTCTATATTTAAAATGTGTAATTTTTTTAGATTCCATAGAAACAATATTTGTCAGTTGCATATTGGCAAGTCAAGTTGTGACATACAGTGATTTTTCACCCAGTATCACAATATAAGCAAATCGGAGGGATAAAAAAATTGTAGAATTTTGGTTTTGTTTCACAAATTCTTATTTGCCATCATTGCTGCTATTCTTTTAACGATTTTGAAACATCAACATTTTATTGATTAAATTAACAAGGTAGGTACAATCACAGTTTATCAACCTACTATTCGATATAAAATCGAATTCACCGAAACGTTCTTAATTGACAGTTAGTCTATGTATTAAAAAATGATCGTGCTATTTATTGTGAATAAATAGGTACATAATATGTCTGAGGTGATAATGTTCAAACTACCCAATTAGCTTTGCACGCGAGGATATGGAATTATTCTTCAATTATGAATAAAATTTGTAATGAATTCAATAACTTCATGATGTAATCGGAACTTTTAAGATAAAAGCTTAAAAAAAGGAAGAATTCACGAATAAAAAAAATAATGAAACGATTTACCTGCCAATATTTGTAAAACTACTGCTCTCAGACACATGCTTTTTTTATTCCTCCTAAAATTTATAATTTACTATCCACAGAATGTGAGTATCTAAACATATCGTCTTTAAACACATACAAAAATGTGCAAAAAACTGAATAAAAACCAAAGATATCAACCTTTTCTTCCTATAATTGTCTATTTTCCCCATTTTCTATTATTTTTTATTTTTTTATTTCACTTACAATTTTTAATTAATTTACCTTCAACATACATGTATTAATACACATATGGTTTTTTCTCTAAAGATTTTTTTAAATTAAAATTCATATTTCGTTTTATCTGTTTTTTTTTTACAATCTCAGTATTATACAGTTATTATTTTTAAGTAAAAACTCGCTTAATTTGTAAACTTGTAAAGATATAGATATAAGGAAAATAGATATACATGTATGTATATGAGTAAATATATAAACAAATATTAAAATAAAAAAATAATTCCATTAAAACAGATTTTTTTTTTACTGCTATTAACTAATATCAAGTATACGAGTACTTACGCACTGGCCTTGCCTATGTGGGATTTTTTGCTATATATATACAATACACATAAATGTATATACATGTATTCAAATATATATATATATATATGTAATTGAATATAAAAATACATATACATATAAAAATTGTATGTACGTAAAAAATCATTAATTAATAAATTTAAAAAAAAAATCATCATTATAAACAAAAATGTTGCTTGTTGAATGAACCCACTATTTCTAGGAAACTGAAGCATTTATTCACTCAGCTACTAACCGGTAGCTTTATTGTCATAATTATTACATGAAAAATGTTTTTGTCTTGGGTCTGTTCAAAACTCAATAACATGAACATTGTTTAAGAGAGTATGTTGATTTAATAAATATAATTTAAAAAAAACTATTGCATATACAGCGGCACCCTGATATTTATTAGAAAAAATGGATGTAAATTTTTTTTAAAATCATTTGTTCTTAATAATTTTTTTAAAATAACTTCTCGTTAACTTTTAACTCAATTAAACATTACGGTTTGTATCTTGGTGTATACGAGTATATCACCCGTTTGTTACCAAGTGAGCGAAAAGTTCACAGTCAAAGTACATATTATCTAGAATCGTACGTTGCTTGCACCCATATGATTACAATGATTGCTTTCCCAGTAATATGAGAAGAGCAAACACTGGGGCATTTAAAATGGCAATCAATGGGTACACAGACACAACATTGAGATTTTATCGTCGCTTCCCAAGAAGACTCAAGTACTGCTCTCGAGAAATTACTTGTAAGCTGCACAGTTTCCATGGTATTTCCGCTGATAGCAACGTTGTGACCTCCCTTTCCGTTGCATGCATCGTTTACGAGAAGGAAGGAGAGGCTGCTGCAGTACTACAACAGTTCTCGAGATATTCTTTCAGCTTGGCTTGTACACTGTACAGTTTCTATGGTACTGCCGCTGAGAGCGCCATTGTAGCCGTTCTTTCTCATAAACGACTTGTGCCACCGAATTTACCAGCTGAATTTACAATCGAAGTACCAGCTGGAGTACCCTGCGTTGCCGTTATTGGGTTATTAATGATTTGGAGGAAAATTTTGAGGTTGTGATGTGTTACTCTTACCATCACCCCCAACCATAAACATACCCCCAAACCTACTCCACCACCACCCCCATTCTCACTTCTACCCTCTTCCAGTAGTTTTCCTCTTATTTTGAACCTCGAGTGTGCGAAATTTCATCGAGAAGTACCAACATTCTGCTTTAAGGGATGGGAAAGGGGGTGGTTTTTATGAATCTCACATAGAAAGTGACCTTCCTCTGGCTTCGGAAGTCAAGAGTGCAAAATTTCATCACCCTCGGAATAAAACTGTAGATTTGTATACAAAACTAACGAAATAGATTTTAATTTTGTTTTTCGCATTTTCCCATAGTATGGAATATCCTTTTTTACAATTTTATTTTTATTTTTTCCCAACTGCTCCCAACCGTGTGGATCCAGTGATACTATGGCATCCCCAATTGGGGAATGATGTGTGGCTGAATGTATTGGGGAGGGGAAGAAGAAGAGGAAGAAGAAGGGGAAGAGGAAGGTGGGGAAATACCTGCCTTTCAAATCTGGTCACCAAATACGGCTAAAAGCCATTTCAAGCAACGTTTATCTGAATGGTGGTTTTTCACCAGGGCGATACTGAGAGTATCTTCCACTCTTAATATTATGAATTATAAATTTTGTTAACTTCAAAGAACTTGATATTTCAACTTTCTTCTATCGGCTTTTATTTCTGACACATTTTACAATACTTCTGATTCACACTATTTCCCAACGGTGTGAAGCAGGTTGCCATATTTTGTATAATTACATCATGTATTTCATCACCATTAATATTCAATAAAGCACCTCTAGGCGTCCCTATCTTGTTTTGTTTCATTGGCCTAGGTTAATTTCATTCTACAGTCACAGTATTTGTTTTCTCTAACTTTTCCGTCTAATCGGACGTCTTTAATGGATAGAATACTTCCAAAGAATATTGTGTTAATAAACCTATATTTTGTTTTTCTTATTGTTACGAAAGTACCAGTCTGGGTGCAGTTCAGAAAAACTTCAGTATTAGCCTGTCTTAACAAACGGGTTGCAGTCTTTGGAGCGCAGACGTAAGGTGGGAATGCTGTCCTTGTTCTACCGGTATTTTAATGGAAGATGCTACGAGGAACTAGCGCCATCGATCCCTTCGGCACCGGTGCATAGTCGGGAAGCACGCCAAACGCGCGCCCAACATTTGTTTCCTCCATCCTATAACATGGGTCTCTTCAAGACCCAAGTTCACTCCTTCCTATCCTCTAAAAGACCCTCCACACAGCATCCCCAAAGATGATATAGGCCTTGAGGGAAATTATTTCCCCCAGGGTCTCCTGTGTGGGTTATTGTAAAAAACAAAATTATGAATAGAACAGCAAACTTTTTGATTAATTAAATAATGAAGCTTCAGCGATAAACCGATAATATTTTGGAAACGAACAGAATCTCCATCTCGGGTCGTATGGTCAAATGCTGATGATAACTTAAATACAATTAGCACGTTTTTTATAAAAAAAACGTATGTTAACGCACACTTAATAACAATAAATTAAGATAAATTGGACGTTATTGAACTTTACATGATAATGTATAGGAGTGCTCGGCGTTAATGGGGAGAGCATATGTATTCAAAGAATAAAGCAAATAAACGACATCGTTCGCTCGGCCTGCGAGACTGGGCTGGTGAGCAAAGAGAGCAAAGTCATCAAATCAATTTGCGCTAGGCCGAAAATGACCTCCCAAAAGTAAAATCACAGAATAATATATAATATATATATAACATCCCATTCAGTAAAAAATTGTGAGTTCAAGGATAAGAGTCTCAACTGTTTCCAACGGTCTGAAGATAGTGAGACTATGGCATCCCCAATTTGGGTATGTTGTGAGGCTGAAGGAAGTTGGGAAGAGAAGGAGATAAGGAAGAGGAATGTGGAAAAGTACCTGGCTATTAAGATTTGGTCTTCAAACACGGCTAAAGCCATTTCAAGCAACGTTTAGATTCTGAATGGTGGTCTTTCACCAGAGCGATTCTGATAGTACCTACCACTCTGGAACGCGTCACAAATATAATATGTATTATTTTTAATGAAATAAAACAAATTAATCAAATAAAATTTACTTCGCACGCCGGGATTTTAACCCGCGACTTCTAGATTCGTAGCCGAGGATCGTAACCACCCAACCACGGAGATCGTCACCTACTATGAAAAGTATTTTTCGGAACGTTTTCTTGGACGGGTTACGTTTCTGTAATATTTTACCCATCGGATTACGACAAATTTTATCGTTCACCTATATGTACCCTGACAGTTTATCCGTCCGTCCTCTTTATGTCTAATTCATTAAAGCGCCCCTTTCTTAATCGTATTCATTACGTTTTCATCGGATATCCTTCTTCGTAATACAGGCGTACATGGTTTTACTATACTTACGCCTTGGGGATCTCACTTCTACAGAATTCGTTCTACTTTCGTCTTTTGTTGACTGCTATCCTAACAAATATACATAACTGTTTGAGGAAATAGAACCGTTCAGATTTTATTGGATATCCTAGTACCAGGTTCCCATAGTAATTCATACTATCTTGCAATAATGCGTTTTGCGCTCTGTGCTCTGTGTAGGTTCTACCGTTTAACTGGTTAGCGAGCTCGAAGCGTTGTCGAATCAACTTAATATTCACAAAAGCGGTAAAGCTATTTAGTTTTCTTGACAGTAAATTAGCGGAAGATGGCGGATGACTGCAGTTGCCTCGAAAAGAGTTAGAAAATGTACACATTTGAATTATAATTTTAAAAAACAAACAGCGATGGACGACAGACTTAACATAGAAGATATCCACATTTTTTACGAAGCTGGTGTATCTATAATAATAATAATTAATGTTTATTCCGGTATGTGGGGAGGTTAGTGCAGTCCCACACATTCCATACTAAATATACATGCAATAGTTATAAAAAAATATACAAAATATGTACGAAAGGTAAAAAAATAAAATAATAATAAAATGGTAGGCGAATATAATATATAACACACATAAAAATAATAAAAAAAAGTGCATGAAAATACAGCCTTAAGGTGCTGAGGCATTTAAATTGTGAGGGGTCAATAAAATTTCCTTGATTTTTCTCCAGTATGCGTCGATGCTGGAGGCTGGACTGAGGCGGGCCTCCATGAAGAGGATATTCCTGTAGCTGTTTATTCATTCCCTCATTCCAGCCACCCTGGATCTTACAAGGGCTGCAAAACCGGAAACTCGCCCTTCCGTGAACATACTGGAAGCGCTGCAGTATCTGGGGAGGCCAAAAATTATACAAAAGGCGTTATTATACTGTGCATGAAGTCTTTCCATACTACTCTTTTTATAGTTTGCCCAGAGTTCGCACGTGTACAACGTTGCGCAGAAGGCAAGGAAGACAGTCCTTTTCACAAAGGTACTACAAAGGCGAAATCTTCTACTGAGCATGTTCGATTTTACGCTGAGAGCTCGTCTTTGCCTATCAATTTCATCATCATCCATCAGAGTACTGGTGATTGTGTGTCCTAGGTATTTGGTTCCTCCAGTCACCTTAAAGGTCACATCGTTCAGGGTAGCTGTAGGAATATATACTCTCACTATGGTATACCTGGTAATCCACCCTTTCCCACGCCGTTTTGAGGAAACATATTGTTTTTCCACCTATTGTCGTACACGTTAAGACTCTTTTTTTTGTATAAGCGAAGATACATTTAATTATAAAGGACTCTAAACCCTCGAGTGTCCTTGTATATAAATTTCTTAATAATACATTTTTAAATAATGAGAGACATGGTACAAGACATAAATTTAATAAGTTCTTCTCAAACTGGTCTGCATCTAAAATATAATAAGATAAAATAAATAAATGTGAACAATTGAGGAGTGTGAAAAAAATCTCTTTATACAAAAATGAATGCTTGTCTATCTGTCCTTGATTTTCTCGAAAATTACTCGACCGGTTTCGCTGAAAATAGCACAGTTTGTTCTAATTAGTGCCGGGAAGGTTTAGAGAGTAGTTTGAATGAAATCCAATATCTATAACGTTTTAAAATTAGTATGAAAAACCTTGAATCCTAAATATTGTAGTGAGGTTAGCCCATAGATATATCACTTTGGTTAGTCACAGATTATGTATTCAAAAGAAGAAGGTTTGTTTGGATAGAATATTTTCAGAGGTATTGTTTATGTATTTGCTGACTCCATTTATACAATTAAGCATCATCTATACCAGCACTTTGATGAATCTTGCAATATGTCGTATTGTAGCTTGGATAATGTAGCGTTAATGATTTGTATTATAATATTGTTTTAGTTTTCTATTTTATATCATTATTAAACGTTTGAAAAAGATTGTTCATTACTTTATAGTTTAGAATCTCTATGTACTTGTAATTTTTGTTAGCTATTTATATTATGTTCTGAAATCCATGTAAAAGCCTAGATTGGCGTATAATAAAAAAAATTGATAACACAAGCAGGTACCTATTTAAGAAGTTTATTATTTAGATACATTTAGAAAAAATGAATGTTTCTTTGTTGACAGATAGTCATAGTGGTCATAAGGCATTCCTTTCACTGTCAAATCAATTATAGCACCCAAATGACAAGCAAGAATTCACAATTTCATAACTTTATTACAAAGCAAAAAAAAATCCCGAGCAAGGCCGGGTACACATCAGGTAGTAATCAAATAAAACCAAGATAGGCCTGGCAGTTTATCAAACCAGCATATGGCGGATCCATCGAGAATGAGTATTGCAATCGGCCTATCAGAAAGTACCAATACCCACCCCCTTTAGCTGGTTACCCGAGGTTCCTTGAAGTTTTTATTTGGAAAGAGACTCCACAAGACCTCGGGTTGGAGGTGGGGCGGAAGGGTGACCGTGTTTAGTGGCCAGATATGAACAGCCTTCTTCTCACCCATCTCCCTTCAGCCTCATAACACACCCTAATTGGTGATGCCATAGTCACGCTGTCTCCGAAAACCTGGGAGCAGTTGGGACTCTTACGGTATTCAAATAAAATAAATTGACAACATCAACGACGTTTCGCATTGTTTATTGCACATTATAAGTATGTAGTATATCGTTATCAAGATGCTATATGGCGGATTAAGCCATTGCTAAATCCGGCCCAAAAGACAGCATTCCTCTGCTCCTCGAACTCGAGTGGAAAAACCGCGTTTCAGGAACTAAGATGTTGTTGACTGGCTTTAATTAGTTGTATACCGTATTCATACTTTAAAAAATATTTATTCGAATATTAAGCTAATTAAAGTGATACTCAGGCGGATGTTTAAGGATAATGTAATGATAAGTTAGTACTGGTAGTGAAGGACAAATCCGTAAAAAGTCATACTTACGCCTTTCAAAGTGTCGTACATTCTGATAAAACGAAGGAAACATTTTATTTTGTATTCTTATGAATGGTAAATATGGAGAGTCTGCCCACAACAGTGATGCACAACCGGAGACCCGCGAGCGGCTGTGGCGTGTGGCTGAATAAATATTTTAACCGTGTACAGGGGTAAGGATTTGATTTGAAATAGTCTATACCTACAATTACAATTTACCCTTTGAAATTCTGGTGCATAAGAGTGATCAGTCAATTAAAAAAAAATGTATTTCCCATAAATTAACTAATATAAATTAATGATTGCCTTGTACTAGGTGTGTGATCACTGATCATCAATGAAACAAGCGGAGATGTGGTGTGGAAGCTGCACGGGTTATCAAAGCGGCTATGTAATGAAAGTTATGGATTTGGTGTGTTATCATGCTATTCTTAAAAAAATTATGATTTTTTTAAGAAAAAACTTAAAATACATTTTACAAGAAACTGATTTTAGGTGTATATTATCAGCTCACCTGGAAAAAATGTATAAATATCTATATACATACATTATATAGAAATATTTTATTTCTAAAAGTTTCCTTTTATTTTTTTTATTTTTTTTTTAACTTAGTGTATACTCGTAGACACCAGAACATCAATTTCATGGTAGTACTGTTGAAATTATTAAATGTGTAACAATAAATATTAGTACTCCCTCTCTAAACACGAGAATTTCTCAATTAGGGAGGTAATAATTAAATAAAAAAGAAACTAAAAGGATTATTTAAATAAATAAAAAAAAACATTTTTAGTACTTAAATACACACTCTTATTACCATGTAAACAATGTTCTTAATTATGTATAATAAAAATGTACATAAGCACACTCAATGTATTTTTTGATTAGTTCAATTTTGTACACTGATGATGCTTGTGTTAAGCGAAACCGATTGGTTGTAACAATTTTAATTATTTTATTTAATTAATATGTCAAAGGACAAAGTGACTGCTCTCTACCAAAAAATACAAAATTAAATAGTATTTTGTACTGAGTCGCTGGTTTATTCAGCACCGACGTTGGCCAGTTATCTTTGCGGTTTGTTCTCGATAAACCTTTCTCGGATAACATCCTGTGTTAGGTTGTGTTGTTAGCTTGGCGGAAGTGGAGTTTCTTAGAATCGTTCACTATACCGTTCCATATTGTGTAAGATCCAGAAGAAGAAAATTAGTTGTACTATAATATAGATTTTTCTACTTATAACGTTTTCTTATCAGTGTAGTGATTTGGTTACATGTTTTAGAAAAAAAATGCAAGTATATATATTAATATTGCTTCCACTAGTAGTTATTACCTTTTTTTAATATTCCTCTTTTACATTACACTAATTATATTACGTATTTATTTCCCATTGTATGTTTTACAAAATATTTAAAATACGAATATGATTTTTACAGTGGAGAAAAGTATTTTTAATCCTTTATCGTTGCGTTTTTGTAAATAGACATAACCAAAGATTTGTAATCCGCATTACAAAAAGGAAAAACATTACGTAGTGTTCATAAAAAAATTAAACCACACATTGTTCTTTTTTTTAAATTTATCTTATCGACAAGTTACAGAAAAACCTTCACAGCATTTTTTAAGGATATTCAACTTTTTAAATGTTTTTGTAAAACATGCGTGGAACGGTCAGAAATGTGTAATATTTCTGATTATATTTTGATAAATGCTAAGCCCATGCGAATTTACAAAAAACGTAACAAATATATTTCAGAATTTTTTTATTTATTTTAAAAAAAAAACCTTAGTTATAGATTTAGTATTCATTGTACCAGTCTGAGGATGCCCGTGATAGGGTGAAACCGGTCCGATCGAAAATAAATAACTGGAAAAAAGTTACAAAGGTTTTTTAATAAAATTCCACCCCGAATTGACAGTTTCAAAATTAGAAATATTTTTCTCTTTAAAAACACCATTTTTATCGTATTTTGTTACATATTATCATTATTTTGAATTAATAAATATTAAATCTTTACATGTAGCAAACACTTTGTGGGAATACATAATTATAAAAAAGTTATAAATATTAACTCTCCGACGTCCCTCTAGTTTTAATAACTGGATTGTTTTCACGTAAATGTGAACATCTGTAAAAACACAGTGTAAATAAATATATAAATAAATAAACTCGTCAACATTTGTAAAACTCCTTCTATTATAATAATTATAAGTGGAAAATGTTGCTTGTGCAATGATGGAGGACTTAGCTAGCAGGGGAACTGAACCTAGGACGCCTGGATGGAGACCTGAAATCCGACGCATATGATCACTTAGATACTAACCGCTTTTACCTAAGTTGATATGTTTTTTTTCCTAAATGAACATTTGAAGAATTATACCAAAAGAATATGACGTCTAACCCATTTTTTTTTCATTTAAATGCATTTTAATTCTCCTTAGTTAACGAATGCGCTGATCTTTAAATTTCAGTAGGAAAAAAAAAATGCTAATTTCAGGGCTTACAGTTACTGATACTTTAACGATTAAGTGATCTGAATTTTTTTGATAAAAAAACCTTTGTAAATTTCTTCCACTTGTTTATTTCAGATCAGACCGGTTTCACCCTACAACGGGCATCTTCAGACTGATGCAATTTAAAATTTGTTTTTACCGTCTGAAATAAACAATTGAAGAAAAAAAAATGGATTGAATTAGAATTCCACCATGAATTTTATTGACAGTTTTGAAATTAGAAATGATTAGCTGATCATTCATTGGACAATATGAAGTTGCATAGATTAAAAAAAAAGAGTTTTGCCGACTTTTGGGTTTGCAGTAAAAAAATAAATTAATGTTTACCTTCCTTTATCTACCTGGCGGAGCAGCATAATTGCGGATACACGAGTAAAAACCGTTGCTTGCAGTTTAACTGACGTTTAATTGCACATAGATTACGGTTGAAGATCACTCTCAAAATGTTTGCCTTGAGCTCTAGGCTAGAGCAGATGACTGAAAAACATAAATAATTATAGATCATTTGTGAAATATCGTATGCTCCTTTTATAGCGTTTAATATAATACAAGCGCAAGCGAGACGCTTGGGATAGATATGCTTGGCCACAGAACTAATTATCAGATACTTGGATTATTTTGATCACGAGTATTGCCCACAGATTATTCCGCACATGACGATTCCGCACATGCGAAACTCCGATTATTCCTTACAAGGATTATCATGGACTCAGATAATAGCACAAATTGAAAACTCCGAACGCAGGTTAATCCACATAAAAAAGGATATGTGAATTTAAAGGCAATTTCCAAGGAAATACAAATAAACATTTGTTACAAACCTAGAAATTATTGACAAGATGAATATTTTGATTAGCCTCTAATAATAAATTTTAAATAAACATTATTTATTTAATAGACATTCTTAATTTTTCGGCCGTTAATGGCATGACAATCAATTTAATATCCGATTTTGAGGGTTTATCTTTATTTTATTTTTTAACTTTTTTGAGGGTTTATCTTTATTTTATTTTTATTATTTCAATTTTAATTTTAATTATTATTTATTTTTATTTTTATTTATTTTCATTAAGTACATTTGTATTGGAAAAACACAATAATTTATTATAGATTGAGGTACCTACATGTATTTTAAGTTTAAGTTGCTATTATGTTTGCCTGGTCGATATTAATTCCTAACTTGACATATTTATTTATTTATTGTATTATATACGTCCTATATGGGCTTTTACATGTATAGTTAGTTGTGGTAAACAGGTGCAAAACACACCACAGTAGGTATATAGATAAATAACCAACAAATACAGGAATAATGATAATAATAACAATTTGATGATTTGTATAGCGTCGTTTTTGTGAAAAATCACCTCAAGGGCGCTGTACAAATATTACTTCCTATTCTCTATCTAATTATGTACAAACAGATACAGAAAACATACTTACCTGGCAGGTCGCTTCAGATGAACACAGTTTTATTAGAAAATTTAAGTATAGAGATGAAAGTTTTACAGTTGCTATTTTATCCTCCTTTTCTATTGATGTTACATTTATTAGAAGATTGGTGGCACAATAAGAGTTAGTATTTATTGAAATATTTATAATTTTTAGGACTGGAAAATATTTAGTAAATGACCTAAAAAAGCTTAAGAAACTTTTAATAGATATTAATTTTTTTTATTTTTTTTACACTTTTAGTTATTTACAGTGTTGCGTGCTGTGGACGCATTTGCGCACCGATGCGTGAATTTTTAAACTTTTTCTATTTAATGACTTTAGGTAAACACTAACCGGCTGGCCTAGCTAAGCAATAACATAGTGTAAGTACCATTCCAAGTAATTAGTTAAATTTTCAAATTTTCAAAACATACCTTACATTCACTGAAACTTGCCTGTTCTAAGGAATTAAATATGTGGCGTGCATATTGGAGTTGTAATATGTTTTAATATTTTTAATTTATTGTCGTAACTTTATTCAGTGGGTTCCAAAATTGTAATTTATGTGAGTATAGAAAAAAATATCTGTCTGTGTATTACATAATTTTCCATGTGCGGAATCATTCTGTGCCAAAAATCTGTGCTCAATGTTCGCAGTCGGAACGGTCGTGGTGGGAATAATCACCTCACCGAGTATCATTAGCATTCGAGCCGAGTGCATAAATTGCACTTTGCATAATGCTGCTTTATTTATTATATCTGCGCATTGTTTCCAGTCATAATTTAATTGCCCATTGATGAATTAAGAACCGCAAACCAGCTCTGCCTGACTCTGACAGGAGTATTAGGAAACACAACCGGCCAACTGCAATCAGCATGCACCTGGTCATATCATTACAGTACCTATACCAGTCCATGCCATAGAAAATAGAAACAATGGAGATGGGTCATGAATCAATATTAATATGAAACCGCGCGCACAAAAGTATAAAATAAATCTAATAAAATAAATAAATGTTTATTCCGGTATGTGGTGAGGTTCGTGCAGTCTCATACATAGTTATAAAAAATATACAAAATACATACAAAAGTTTAAAAAATATATATATAATAAGATAGTAGGTGGATGATACATCACACATAAAACGAAAATTATAAAAAAAAATTAAAAATAAATACATAGAATACATCAAAATAACGCATTTAGGGTGCTGCGTCAATGCTGTAGACTGGACTGAGGCAGGCCTCCATGACGAGGATATTCCTGGAGTTGTTTATTCATTCCCTCATTCCAGCTACCTTGTAAGTTATAACGGTTGCAAAACCGGAAACTCGCCTTTCCGTGAACATACTGGAAGAGCTGCAGTATCTGGGGAGGCCAAACATTATATATCCAACATCGTTCACCCGTACTAATGCAAATCGAATCTATATACAGCGGCACCCCATCTTTGTTTCTACTTACACACCAAACGCATAGCTTTCATTGGGTCCGCCTTTTTGATGGTACGTACAGTTCGGTCATAGGTCTGCGGCAGTCGGTACGGACATATCTCCATTTGTTTCTATTACCTATGGTACATGCCATACCACGGCCTCTTGTGTATTAGGATTTAAAAAAGAATTTGGTCTACATTAAGGAAAGACCCCCGGTCTGTCCATGTAATCTGATTGAAAATTACATTGAGTCGTGTTTGGTGACCAGATCTGAAAAGCCAGGTATTTTACCAACCTTCCTCTACCCCATCTCCTTCCCTTCCCTTTAGCCTCACAACATATCCCAATTGGGGTAACAATATTACCACTGCCTTCGAACAGTGGAGAGTGGTTGGGAATCTCGTGCGGTATTCACATTTTTTAAATGTATCCATTCTAATTTTTTTTTGTTTTGTTAGCAATAATAATAATTCATGCTATCGATCTTGTCATTGTCAGTATGGTCACCCTGTTATTGTGGCTGATTCGAGCCAACACAGGTGATATTTGGTTTACAGTGTAAGTGCCGTCAATTATAAATGCACTGCCAAACTGCAGAATTTGTACTTTAAGGGTCAGCATTAAAAAATGAACATCACCTCGCAGGTTGCTAACTCAAGTAATACTACAAATGATTTATCTATAAATTCTGTACAGGTAGTTCGGAAAATGTATAAACTCTCAAAAGACAATAATCCTGAAACATTTATGCTTAAATTCTATGAAATACGTCCCAAAATGACTGAAAATAGATGCACTTTGAAAAACCATTGAAGTAAATTTTAAACGTTTTACCTAAAATTCAAGTACGTATTTCATATAGAATTTAAGAGATTACAGTTCGAGGATTATTGTCTTTTGAAATCTTATACATTTTACTAATTACCTGTACAGAATTAACAGATAAATCACTCGTAGCATTTCTTGAGTTAACAACCTGCAAAGTGCGTATTTTTGGGTGCTGACCCTTAAGCATCTACTAAAGTTTTTTGTAATAATTTGCATGTAGGTATAGTTTTATTAAATTGAAACGCTGCTCACCTCAACACAGGACTACCCCTAGTGAAATGACTGGTTTATGTTTTGATTTTTTTGTATAATTTTGAAAAAAAATAATGACTTTGCATAATAGTATCATCCACTCTTGAACAAAATCCAATAATTATACTATTAATGCTATTATTATTGTTTTTTTTTATTGAGACAGTTAACTCGAATACCTTTATAATGATATCAAAGTTCAAAATTATTTATCGTTTTTTTTTATATATGCAATGCTATTTAATCGCCTGGAATGTATGTTACACAGATAAAATTTACACAGGTGAGATGATAATGCTGTCACGTTATCAGTTTAAATGATTCCTGACTTAATGCAACTCATTTTGGTAGGTGTATATATACACATAGATATAAATGCATTCCAAGGCGTCGATGCAACACCAGTGACGACATCCTGCAATAAATCCGACTGCAGTCTATTAATTTTAATAGATCTATAAATATAACGTCTTAATAGTTTTGAATCTACGGATAAATCTGTTTGCACTGCCTTAAGCAATTTTTCAAAGACCTATAAATTTTAGGTCTTCATGCATTTTATGAGTTCGAGTAATAGCTCTACATTAGGTACAAACCAAGTATTAGTGGTGGGCGAAGCGGCTCGGTTTAGTGAGCCGGATCACTAAATCAGCTCTCTGTAAAGACATCCACGTGAAAACTGGACGAAAAAAGTATCGTGTAAGAGCGTCTTAAGGACGTCTTTAGGAGGGCCAAGGGAGTGAGGGAGAGGGCGAGGGGACGCGAACCGTCATTCAATCGAGCCGTATCATAGATCCGGTACACTACAAAGAGCTGATTAAGTGATCCGGCTCACTAAACCGAGCCGCTTCGCCCACCACTATAAAGTATCAATATAATTCTTTGAAAAATACTAGCTAAATAAAGTTTTATCTTATTTTTCATAAAGAAACCGATGTTTTATAAATCCATAGTTCATGATAGAAATTATGTTGGGAGCTGAAGATAGTTGTCTTCCCCTGAAAATTTCTCACGTATAGATCGGTGCAACTATCAAGATGCCGCAGCTCATCGTAAATATTGCTCTTTAGACTTGTCGTTAAGGTGCCAGAATTGATTTGACAGCGAAAGTAACTATCTCCAAATAAAGGAATATTCATTTAAATATTTTATTTCATTAAAAATGTTTATTCTTTCAAAATATATCTAAATCATAAAGTTCGTTCAGTTCTCGCATTTTCCATATTGAAAATATTCTAAAAAAATCTTCTTCTTGTATAAATATGCAATCTGTGGCTAACCAGAGTTTTATATCTATGGGCTAAGCTAAATAAAACATGGCGGGTTTAATGTTTTTTATAATAATTTTAAAATGTTAAAGCAACAGTTTTACATATTGGATTTCATTCATAACTAGTTTCTAAACCTTCCCGGCACTAATAAAAACAAACTGTGCTATTTTCAGCGAAACCGGTCAAGTAATTTTCGAGAACATCGAGGACAAACAAACAAACTTACATTGATTTTTATATATTATCCACAAAGTCATGAAAAATTATTAACTAGATTAGGTTTCATTGGATTTTTAAGCTAGTTTTTTTTTACATTGTTTTAATGACTTTATATCACTTTTCAACGGCGTGCTGATTTATCCCTGTGCTGAATTATTCTTGAACCGTGCATACTCTGCTTCATAGAAGATGAATAGTGACTAATAATATAACGTCCAGTAAAATACAGAAAGTGCCTTAATAAATATTTTTCATTGTATTATTGTTATTTTTATTTCATCCCACGAAGATAAGTAGTCCGATTTGATATTGATGATTCAGGCCTATGATCACATAATGTCTGCCAATTGTGCAATCTATTTGTCGGAGTACATTTTTTGTTCTAATTATCTTGTTAGTTATAGGAGATTTTTCTACTTCCAGTGGCGCAACGTTTTTTGGAGATCCAAAGCATTCGCCGTATAATATTTTTTATTCCAGAATGTGGAGAGGCTAGTACTCTCCCACACATCCCATAATAATATATAAATGGTATAAAACAATTATTATATGTCAATTGATTGAGGTCAGATTCTTTAGATAAAGGCATCCTGCAATCTCTGCCATTCATAATTAATACAGCTGCTCGTAGATGCTTTTACTGAGTCTTTCCTTGAAACTAGCAACCCGGTGCCTCGTGAGGGAGGCGAAGCTGCGGGTGCGGCCTTCGGCAAACATCGGGGAAGGGGTTCCATGACAATTTAACACACGTATGAATCGGAACACCTTTCAAAAGAGATATAGAGTCATTAAAAGTACAAAAAAAACTAGCTCGAATAATCTTTTTTTTCATTAAAAAAGGTTAATTAGGTTAGGTTAGATTGGTTTTTCGTACTAGTTTTTTGTGTTTTTGTTAACTTCATATCACTTTTAAAAAGTATGCCGATTAATACGTGTTTTGAATTATCCGGTCTCCCATGGAAGCGCTGCAGTAGCGCGGTAGCTCAAACAGGATTCTTTATATATATTGAAATGTTATTATTATGAGAGGTGCATTATTTCCATTGAAATTTCTTTCCTTTGTTTCTGGGACATTGTACGAAATCAAAATGCTTGCTAATTTAGTATACAGGACATTTATCGTTTTATTTTAATACGAATTCCACGAGGTGGTATGAATTAATTTGTAATTGACTGATTAGCGCTGTCGCAATCATTTGTTGATTACAAATTTCACAACTATTTAGGGAAATCACTGACTGAATTCTAAATATTGGGTTATGAACTAGTAAAGGCACAGACGAAATATCTTTTTTTTTTTAAACTTCATCGATTCTAAGAGTGACTGTTTTAGTGAAAGGAGGTTAACGGAATTCTAAGATCTATTACGAGAAGTGTAAGCGATATAGGCATATTGCTGGCAGCCTCTTTTTCCAATATCTACGTGATGAGTTCGGTGCCGAAAAAATCACTGAAAAATGCCGTCTTACAATTGGTTACATGATAATTCAACACACTTATGAATCGGCACACTTTGTGCTAAGATTTGAGTGTAAGGATACAGAAACCATAAAATTACAAAAACTTACTCAATGATACATAATTTAATAGAAATAAAGAGAGACACAAGTGATACACAATATAATTAGTCCAATCCCGATGACCTTTTTATTCTGTCACTACTTCTGAAAGTGACATTTGCCGCGGTGGTATATCTACGGTGGTACCTATGTCTATGCCGCCGCCTGCTGTTGTGCATTGTTCTTACTTGTTACATTTTAACTTAATATTGAGCTTTTTCTCCTGCTAAATCTACGCAAATATTGATATTTTTAATAAATGTTATTCGCTGACAGCTGTCATCCGAGAGAACCAGAATCTTAGTTAAGCAAAAAGTCTTTAAGCCTAAGGAAAAGGATAAGAAATTTTCCTTAAAAATAACCAGAAAAAGCTTCCTGGTACCTGACATCTGGTGTCGAGATTTGCAGTGTGTAGGTTAGCACTGGGCACTGGATGTTTTAGAATCGCGTGTTTTAGCAAGGAACGCCAAGGAATGTGACAACGGTAACGCGCGGACTTGATTTAGAGTGGTAATATCTAATTTGCTCCCAGAGACCGGAGAGCACGGTGCAAGGAACAGGTAATACCCATGGTAGTGCGGAGTATGTAGAATCTAGAGTACCTTCGTCTGGCGTTGAAGTGCATTGACATCAGATAATTCTAGGAGATATAGGCAGGTACGTTCCATTGGCGGATGGCTGCCCACCTCGGCTGAGTTATTGCCGATTATTCGGTGTAACTCGAGAAATAAATTGATCCGTTTGGCGATTTGCTTTACATATCCATTGTTAGGCGAGTGTTTATTGTCAACCTTACTGCGGTAGGCAATCGGCTTGAGCTCCCCTGGCTGATTATTCCCCGGCGCATTATTATTATTCGATCGTGGGCTAAGTAAGACAGAGTGGCAGAAGAAAATAACTAGAAAAGCGATATAAATGGGCAGGCATTTTAAGAAACTTACAAAAATTACAAAAAAAGTTGGTTATTATTTGTTTAAACTACTTAAATTGCTTTGAATTTAACCAAAGACGAAAAAAGAAGTTCTGCAGTGTCTTGAAAAATTAGCATTGTCATAGGATAGGAATGAAACTGTATAGGAATGATTGGTTGAAAAAACACTGTTCCTTAAATGTTAATTATTAATTATTTTTGTGTTTATTTCATATAACTTTTTTTTTCCATTTATAGTAAATCAAATTTAATAATGTTGTTATGTAGTTCTGGAAGTACTTTAGTAATAAATTATTGTGACAGCTGTTTCGGCATTTAAATCCATTTTCAAGCTTCATAAAACAATTAGGAATAACCTGTCATCATTAAAATTGGGAAAAATAGATTTGAACTGTCAATATCTCATAGAATAGAGAATTTTAATTATTTTGATTTTTACAAAAAAAAAAAATCATTTCAATGATTAGGGGTTAATTAAATGATGTAAGTAATCGTCTCAATATGGCCTAATCACAGTTGAAAAATGAAATTTGAAAGTCGAAACAGCTGTCTTAAAAAAATGCTTGCAGAGCTAATTAATAACATTATTAAATATGATTTACTTTGAATTAAAAAACAAGTTCTTTATGTGGTTCGGTTGAGATATTCCATCATTTCACAATATACATGTTTATTTGTATAAATTAATTTATTGTAATAATGCAAATCATTCACCTCATGCAAAGTAAATTCATTCACTAGTTATTGCTCAGTTCATTAATGTATAATGTTAATATTAAAGAGAATAATGTTTACGTCGAGAGATAAATCAATGGAAACAAAACACTGATTGCGTTTAGAAATACGCAATAAAACGTCATATTTGACCTCTTCTCAGAACGATAAAACATTAGCCGACCAAGACATGCTCTAAGGAAATAAAACTTTAGTACGTTTTACAAATTTTACTCAGTAATGTAAAAACCTTAAATTATTACGCGTAGTACGTAAACTTCGCGTATTTCGCGTGGGATGTAAACTGATACAAATTTAAAAAGAAATAATTGTTTCTCATATTTTTAACTTTTTCATTGTTAACCGCCCTACTCATACGAACGTACGTGATACGGCTGCTATATTATCACCCGAACGCAACAAGCCGTATCCCGTACGTTCAGGTACAAAAAAAAGCTAGACCCGAAACGTACAAAACATTCGAATACGTCAAGTTTGTTCCTGCGTCATCTCGTTTAGTATTTTGAGGTCAGCCGAAGCTAACGAATGTGTTTGGGTATATTCGTCTCTTCCATACACGTCACTAGTTACACGTATTGTTATTAACCTACTTTTTTATGATGTTTTTTACCTACTTTTTGAATAATAACCCAAAGGACGGGCTGGTGATAAGACTACACATACACAGTAAAAGTATATAATTAGATGAAATAAAATAAACTCTGAAATCTTAAATAAATAATAAATTAAAAAATATATGTTTTAAATAACAAGGATAAAAATGATATTTTAAATAAATCGGTGGTCTATAAATTAATTTGCAACTATTGTAATATATTTATATACGAAAGACTTTAATATAGGAAATTCAATACTAAAGTTAAGAAACACCCAAGGTGCTTAAGTAATAATAATTATTCTCGATTTGCCAACCGTGTTTTGGAAACAAATCATTCTTTTCAGATAAATAAAGGTTTCAAAATTTTAAATACGAAAACAACTGGTTTACAATTAGATAAATTCTGAAATTTTAGGAATTCGTCTCTTTATTTTATTTTCACATTAATAATTATATTTCAAATATTATTAATATAAATTATAATAACAATATGCACTATCATTTTATTTTTATGCCATGTTATTTTCTTGATTACATTTATATTAATAATGAAAATATTCTTTTTTAAATTTCACATATAAATTTATTATTTTATAATTATTTTTCAATATTTTTTTCGACTTTTAATTAATTACTTATCTACTTTCATTACTTATTGTTAATTTTTGTTTAAGTTTGTAATTTGTCTATACTTGTCATTATTATTAGTATACTGTGTATCCTGATGAGGAAAGCTCCGCTTTCGAAACATGTCGTTTTAATATATTAAAAACGGTGGTATAAAAAACATACCGATAATTAATTATTACCTTTTTAACATAAAATAAGTGATAAACCCAAGTTTGTATTTTGTTTTGATTGGTTAAGTAAATTACAATGTAAAAATTGACAATTTTTCATAATGACAGAGACAAAACTAACATGAAATTGCAGGACCTAATAGATCTATCGACGCTATGAAAATATTCACTAATTACGATAATACCCACCCGACCTTTAGATGAAGAATAAATCAAATAATGATCTTGGGTAACGTGAATCATCTGTAGGTTTCGTCTGGAGTTGAACCATCTTAGTCAGTACCTTATGGTCCAACGACATCATTTCTCAGCCAACATCCTTTTATCGTATTTATTATATCCTTTGTATGCAAATAATGGCATTGTTATCGAAGATTAATCGCTCTGTGCACAAGTCTGGATTGCACAATTGTTTGAATTTTATTTATCGGGATTATTTCAACCATTAACCGATCGCAACGACAAATTGCGTGTTTATTTTAAGGCGAATAAAAAGAATTATACAATTTAACGACACTTTGACAAGAAACATGAATTAAACCATGAATTGTTCATACATCGAACAATTGTCACGAAGAAACCAATTTGCATACGTACTTACGTACCACAGAGTAAATAATACATAGAAATGCCATAACATGGAAGAGAAAAAAGCCAAAATAAGAGGCGTGCGGCCAATTTAAGTAAAACAGTAACTAATAAAAACGTTTGGCATGTTTACAAAAACCGAGAATTTAGATTGACTATTTTAATAAATATGAAACAAACGTGGGCGCCATTGAACTAAAGCTGGGTGCGTAAATGAGTGTCACGTGACCTTTGCCTCCAGCCCTCGAAGTCGTACTTAGGGCAGGTTTATTAATTCTGACGTCAATGACACGTACACATTTAAAATAAATTGCGTTAATAAATTATTCATTCGGTACATATTGATAATACGGTATCCTTGTGAAGGTACAAGGTGCAATGCAGGCTGTAAATTTTGGGGAAAACCCTAAACAGTAATGATGAAAATAAATCAGCTTTGACAAATTATATCTAATCATTGTTTTATATGGGATATATGTCAAATGTATTATCGTGATTATATTATTATAATAAGTACACATGCATACGTTATCATGTAGGTGTGTACGTGTACATGTCGGTACACGCATTGTGTTGTGAGATTCACCTGTTCACAACGTTATCGATTTCAGTCAGATATCATGATGTGCCATTGTGACGTTGTTAAGCATCATTGTATTAGCAAACATCTCTAAATATTGCATTGCAAAATATTACGCAATCGTTTAAACGTACCAGACTTTGTGTTCGCTTCTTCTCCGGTAGGGAAATGTACGTTTCTTTGAGGTGTTGTACCGGAAAACTGCCTCGATTTGCAACCATGTGAATTGCGCAACACAATTGCATTCTGAAAAACAGTGGCGGCTCGTGACTCGAGTGCTAAGATTGAAAAATACTACGTTATTGGTGTTGTTGAAGCCGAAAATGATTTTTATTTTTTTGATTGTTATTACCTGTCCCCACCTACCATCTAAATCTCCATACAAAAAACGGAAATTAAAAAAAAAACAATAAAAATCATTTTCGGTTTCAACAACATTAATAACGTCGTATTTTTCAATCTTAGCACTCTAGTTCACTCTTAAGTCACGAGACGCCACTGCTCAAAAAGCCATTTGTTAAAATAACCGAGTTTGTTGTCTGGAAATCTGACCCTTTTGAGAACGTTTTTATAATTATTTTTACTCGGTGAAGTACCCGGCGTCGCCCGGGGTGATGGATGGTTCTGAGAAAAGTTTTGTGATTGCGATGTGTTACCCCCAACCAGTAGTTTTCCGCTTATTTTGAACTTCAGGTGTGCAAAATTTCATCAAGAAGTAAATATCTGCTTTAAGGGGTAGGAAAGGGGGATGGGGTGGTTTTTAGAAATCTCATGTAAACAGTAAGCTTTGTCCTGTTTCGAAAGTCAAGTGTGCAAAATTTCATTAAGCTCAGAATAAAACTGTTGATTTTTATGCAAAATAAACACATACCGCCCGCCCGGGACATTCTTCTTTATATAATACTAGCTGAAGTACCCGGCGTTGCCCGGGGTCATGTACGGTGTTGAGTAAAATTTTACCCTACCCTTACCCGGTGATTTTCTTCTTGATTTGAACTTCAAGTGGGCAGAATTTGATTAATAAATATCAATATTTCGCTTTAACAGGTAGGAACGGGGGATAGAGGGTAGTTTTAGAAATCTCATGTAGACTGTGACCTTCCTCTTTTTTCGAAGGCCAAGTGTGCAAACTTTCAAACAAGCTCGAAATAAAAATATAGATTTGTATACAAAACAAGCACACACCGCCCGCCCGGGACTTTCTTCTTTGTATAATAGATAGAAGATATAAGAAGAAAAAGAAGAAGATTCAACCAGATATTCCTGGGATCCCGGTGATTTTTAGATATAGTACAGGAAAAGTAACGCGATGAAAGTTAATTGAAAATACCTTCGACAGTTTGGTCTGATCATGAAATCACAGGCATTAAGAAAATCACGAAAAATCGAATCATTAATCCATTGGTCCATAATTCTTTTCTACGTGAGGATAACATCATATTATAAGACATCGGCAGCTTTTAGAACCGTTGTGTTTTTCCAATAAGTGCATTTAATATGAACGTTTATAGTTTGTTGATCAAGGTAAACTTGTCTTCAAATATTGAATTATTACGTGCCGCATTTTTAAACGGGTGTCTAACAAAAAAGGCATCTAAATAGTGTACTAAATATTCTCGATAAGCTTAACAGTAGATACACGATTAGATTTCGGCGTTTAGACTGGTGAATCATATTAATTGTCAATACAACACGAAATTCATTGAAATAAATAATTTTCGTCACCTGATATTTTGGGGTTTATCAAAATCATGTGTCTTGCAATCTAAAATGATGTGTCTTTGAATCAAGGGTTTTGAGTGTATCTTTTAATGTATTTTCTCTCAGGTCTTTCTGTTACTTCATAAACCACACCTTATCAAACAGGCATGTTCCCGAGCAACTACGATCATGATAATCGGTGTCGTTCACGCATAAGTCATACTATTTCACATGAATGTGAAATGTTGACATCACATTCCTCGGTTATTATTATTGGTGTATCACAACATTCCATTCACATATTGAATATCAATACTTTACACAATGTTTGTTAGTATATGGATTACCGTTTAATCATTGATGAGAAATTAAACATTTTATCGTAATTATCTTTGAAGAATGTCGTGTACTAATGATTAACCATTAAGATTTAATGATATTTATACAGACACAGAAAATGAATGAATATCTAATTGAATTCAAATGGGATCATTTGTCTAGGGAAAAATTTAGTTTCTCTTGAGTTTCAAAATTAAAATGTAATGCTATTTTTCTACTCCGTTTGTGAGAGTTGATTTGTCAGTCTTTTATTTTTAAAAGGAACGGCTGCGCTGCCTGTTTCTCATACATAACTTAATTTTGCATTTGAGGTCAAAATACCCATCCAAACCGAATGATATATATTTTTTAATTAAAAGTTTAGTAAATATCTAGTACTGATGAGAAGTATTTTTTATTTATTTTTGTTTTAAGTTATGAAGTTATAGGCCAAGAAAAAAAAACGTAATTTTCATCATTTAAGAGGCAACTTAGGAAATTATTTGCGGATTAACTGTATTTTTTTATTATCATATTTGACATGTAAATATAATTAGGTAAATAAAAATATTAAAATAAAACATTAAAAATAAACCCTTTCGGGACGATATTTTAAATTGTGTTGGGGCAAACTGAGTTCCAAAGTAAATTGGTCGTTTTTAATTTGATTTAAAGTCCACCATACTGATCATTTTAATGCATTTTTACATACTTTATTTTATTTTATATTTCATCATAATAATATAATAAAACACATATACTTATTTCCACTATTAAAAATAGAAATATATTTCATTACATTTTAAAAGTAGATGGGGTAATTTTTTTTTTTCTAAATCACCGTTAGTTGTTAAAGGTACCTCTAAATCCAAATAATTGTTAAAGGTACCTCTAAAACGCCAAAAATCACTTTTCTTCAATGGCCTATATTTAATAACGAAAAAAAAAAAATTACTTCTAATCCGTACTAGATATTTACTATACTTTTTGATGAAAAAAAAGATCATTAGGTTTAGGTGAGTATTTTGGCCTTAAATCCAAAATTAAGTTTTGTATGAAACAGGCCGCGCAGCCGTTCCTCTTAACCTAATATAATGGTTATAATATGGCTAAATATATGGTTAAATGGTTATAAAGTTAGAAATTTTCATTCAATATTTGATAGACCTTCACTAAAGCCTTCCTCATTTCGCTATGCAAGTGACAAATTTAAGAATATATAATTGCTATGGTAAGATTGCGGATCGATTGGCGATTGTGTTTATAATATTATTGTGCATGTTCTTCTATTACTGTACTGTCTAAGTGTGTAATGAGCGCAATTGAATAACAGAAAGATTCATTGTTTATAATAAATCACGTTTAACGTTGTGTTTATCCAGCAATTCTCGAATTATTATCGTTAAAAAGTACCGCGTACAGAGATTGTTTACGACGAAACGTCCCGCTGTGAAAAGGTTAACGTCTAAACTATATTATTTGTAGCTGTAATCTTTGAATTATCCCTTCAAGCTGGTATTTAAGTGAAGGTAGTCGGATCAGACGTTATGTTAATGTGCAAAATTACGACAGAGCTATTTGGTATTATGATAATAAGAGGACAATCACTTTGCCTGTTGTCATATTATGATATTGTTTTTTTTTTTCCAATTTTCCCTATAAATCTGTCTGCCTGCTGTTAGGGCATTTTGAAATTTGCTGACAAGTTACGGCAGGGATGCCCAACTAGACTAAATAAATAAATAAATAAAAATTAACAACATTAATTCATCGGGTTGATCTTAAACAATTGATCAATTGTTTAGGGGATCAATTTTCGGCTGCGGCGCATTCTTTATGTACGCTATAATTGAAAACGTATACATGTTCCGTTGTTTCCCAATGTTGCTTCTGAAAACGTAGAAGTAACGAAACCAAAAACATTTATTTGTTTCTTGTTTTCAATATTTTGAATCAGCCACCCAAGATTACAAACATTTTTTACAGGTTCTTTAAAATTTCAAATTGATAAAAATCGACTGTTTTTATTGGATTGATTGGAGATGGATTTTTTTTGCTGCAGCTTCTTTTTTCTGCGTTTTATGATTGCATTTTTAAATAGTTATCGTTTAATCAAATTAAAAAATGTTATCCGATCCAATTTTATTTGAAAACACTTCTAAAAAAATAATATTTAAAGATTTTCATTAAGCCATTATAAAGTGCGATCATAGGACGTTTGTACCATGTTCACATTAAAAAAAAGAAAAAAATAATAAAAATTACACTAGCGACGCCACCACCAACTGCAAAGTTAGCCGTGTGAAGGTGTAGGTTAGGTGCCCCACCCTCTACTGCCCGCGAATTTGTCGAATTGAAATTTGACAAATTTGCCCCCCGGCTAAAAAGGTTGTGCATCACTGTGCTACAGCAACGCTGCTGGGTATTTATTTGGTTTATTATTCACTGTAAGGAGGTGCAGTTGCAATAAGTACGCGTGGTGCGCACGTGGGACGGCATTTATAGCACTTGTCATCTCGTTGCGGAGTGGTTTGAATGATGGGAGCAGCATGCACTTCGTAAGATTTGCAGGTTCGATGGCTTTCCTCGCGGACAGGAGACGGAAGATAAGAAGGTCCAGTCTTATTCGCTTATTTACCTGGATTCAATGAGCTGATAAAAGAGTTCTATTATTTTATGAATAAGCTGGACACTAAACAATCATTGACGACTTTGAAATGAACATTAAAGGCGCATTTGAAAAATATTTCGTATATGGTAGATAGAGTGACTAGTGCAGAAATTCTTAATCAAATATCTCAATTGATTGACAGCCGTACATCATGGCTTCGAAACTTACATTGCTGCAGTATCCAAGGTGAACAAGTCAATCTTCAGTTAGAGTCAATAGAGGTACGACAGATGGAAAATCCATTTCAATAAGGTATAATTGCGTTAGGAATGAAAACCAAAACTCTGTAAATTTTTTTTTTAAAAAATAGCCAAGAATTATTTAAAACAACCTCCCGATGTAATACGAGGCCTATTGCATTACAAAAGTTGTTGAGAGCACAGAGAGCAACTGAAGAATCCAGAAATAATCAGTTCGATTTGCATTTATGAACATTTACTATCAAACGTATTTCGCACAATACCATTGATACCCGTAAATTACGACTCATTAATATGAATTTGTTCATGTGATACACATTTTTATGTATTAAGATTATTTTGCTGTTTTTTTTTTATGACCCAACAACCTTGAAAATGGAGATGGATCGAACGTCTCACGTATGAAGAGAAATAACGCTCTGGATATATCTTTTAATATGTATGACTTGTTTGCTACCTATTGAGTCACTTTCTCACGTATATATTAAAGAGTACTTGGAAAAATACATATTTTCCGAAATAGCAGGAAAATTTACGCAAATAATATTTACTTAAACCATTGTACGTTAATTCGTGTCGACAATTTTATAAAGATCTGTATTATTGTCACGTAAACACTACCATACTTCGTTGAATTCAAAGAGTACATTTAGTTTTAAACATTTGTGTGAATTATATTAGGCTAATGTAAAGTTATCGTAAAGTTTTTGCTACCATTTTATTGTAATGTACAATACCTAAATGTCGTAAGGGACTGGCGTGTATTTTCATAGAATCATTGAGTGAAGCTCATATAAAATCTGTGATTTTTTTAAAATTGGTATATATTAAAAAAAATTAATAACAAAAAACTTTAAACTCTTTACGACTTCATTCGTGGAAATTAAACAAACATTGTTGCCGGTTTATGGCCCTCTAACATTTGCGATAAAAGCTCTGTTATGTCAAACTATACTTGAATCAAATTGAGTGAAACATCGCTCCAATAACATTTTCCCTTGCTTATCAATAATTTATTTCAGTTACTAATTTTGAACGAAAGGGAAACCCAAATATTGAATCAAGCGATTCAACATGAAACGTGGTTTAACTAACTTGAAAAGCCAGAATACATTTGCACTGATCCGTCCCGTATAATTTGAACGCATAATGCCCACCTAATATTTCATCGCTGAAATGGAATTTTTTTTTATTGAAGGATGTTGATTACTTTCAGACAGTGTAAAAAGCTTTGTAAGGAACTGAACGAATTGGGCGTTAAAAAACTCCCCCCTTTTCTCAAATAAAATACATATAAAATTTTCCTAATATTTCATCGCTGAAATGGAATTTTTTTTATTGAAGGATGTTGATTACTTTCAGACAGTGTAAAAAGCTTTGTAAGGAACTGAACGAATTGGGCGTTAAAAAACTCCCCCCTTTTCTCCAATAAAATACATATAAAATTTTCCTAATATTTCATCGCTGAAATGAATTTTTTTTTATTGAAGGATGTTGATTACTTTCAGACAGTGTAAAAAGCTTTGTAAGGAACTGAACGAATTGGGCGTTAAAAAACTCCCCCCTTTTCTCCAATAAAATACATATAAAATTTTCCAAGTTCTAAAATCAATATTAAAAATGTTGAAAACAAACCAATAATCTCCACTCACACGTGTTACAAAAATCCACGAAAAAAAATTTGAACTCGGAACCTTTCAATATCCTGGGGTTTGCTCTTACAATCGAGGTATGTATCCCTTCAACGCGTTTTTAGAAATTATTAACTTCACTTAGAATCATAATATGTATCGCATATTATTTATTTAGTCAGGACCAGCAAAGCCAGTATGCTAATAAATTGAATAATTTGTAAAGCGTTTTTGTAAATTTTATACAAATTATTCCTCGTTACGAAACGATGTGCGTGCAATTGAAGTGGCTTGATCGATTGTATTGAATTCTTCGGACTATTAATTTTAAACAATGATGTGAATGATATGCCAATCACTGCAGAAGTGAACGCATTGTGTGCATTGGCTTTTATTGGCCTCGCTATCTGCCGCGCGCATATTGCTGTGGCGAATGGCCTGCGGCGAGGAAAACCACGCTATTATTGCATCTGCACTCTCTGAATGTAAACGCACACTGCATCGAGGAAAATTTGTCTGGAAAACGACTGTATTTGAAATGATAATAATTATAGAATGAGTTTAAGTACAGCGCAACACTTAATCTTAATATTCGCATAATAATAAAGTAGGTTCATGTACGATTGCGCGCGTAGCATGATTTGACCACTTTGTATTTTATTATTGAATCAATGAAAACTTGAGGAACGCAACTCCGTAGGATGTGCGAGGAGAGGCTAGGTCTGCATTGGACAGAGGCTGCTGCATTAGCTTTGTCAAAGCGATGGGTCAAGGACCTGAATATGACATCGAGAAGAAGAAGGTATATGAGTTATTTAAACAAAACAATTAGAGCAATATTATGAAACTAACGAAGTGGTGCTTTTCTTGTGGGGCTCCTTTTTATTTTAGTTTGAAAATCAATGATTTATATTTATTAATTGATAAACTAAAGTTTTTTTTTAAGACAAGATTTTTGTGCATAGCGCAAAGGGTAACAATTATTTTTATAAACAATAATTATTAGCCTGAAACACTCATCAAATTGAAAAAAACCTTTCCGAGCAAAGATAAATGTCGCCGACAGGACTCGAACCTGCACCCTTCTGATTGCCGGTCAGATGCTCTACCTTTGAGCTACGTCGGCTTATCGCAAACCCGCCAAGTTAATCAATATATACTAGTGTTTCATTCAATAATTACTGTTTTTATTATATTTCACCTGTAAACAACCAACTTTATTTGTATGAGGAAGGCTTGTAACGGCTAAATCCCTCACTAGGTGGCGTCGAGACAAATTATGTCTTCATTTTTATTGATTTATATTTAGGTGACCCTTTATTTGACCCTCCACATAGCATCCCCAAAGATGATATAGGCCTTGAGGGAAATTATTTCCTCCTTGGTCTCCTGTGTGGAGTTACTGTAAAAAAAAAAAAGGTACACAATATGTAGATTTACAACTTTTCTCACAATACTATGAGGACTTTTTGTAAAATTATTTCTAACTGTAAGATAGACTTAAGACGCCTTATGAAATTTAATAGTACCTGCTAAATAGGTACATTTGAAGTAAAATACGTATATAAATAAAAAGATAAAAAATATTTCGCCTCCTAATTATAACAGCCCACTTTCGCGAAAACCTTGAGTATTTTTTTTCACATTTTTATTTGTTTTCGATAAATAATAAAAGAAAATAGTGTAAACTCTATTTATTATTTATTAACCTCTGCGGTTTATTATCACGCAGTTTGAATTTTAAAAGCTGTCTACCAAAAGTAAGTCCATTCTCAAAGAACTGCAAAAATGTTTATTTTTGCTTAGTTTCTTTCTAAATCTAATAAAATAGTTATAGTTAAACATACATCAACGTTTAAAAAACGTAGGTCCAAACAACACATCTGATTCCATTTATGCATTTACAAATAAGTTCCGTACGCGTGTTGAATTTGCTTGGCAAATAAGATTGAATAATTGCAAAACCAAATTGTCATTCATACCGATGTTATAAAGATGAGATATTGTAGAAGTATTAAAATTGCATTGATTTATTTATTCCTGTTAAGATAATATAAAATTAAACAAAATATTGATCTGATTGTGATATTAACCCGACTATTTTGCTATCTTAGTTTTCCCGTTTCAGTTTCAGAAATATCTTATTTATCGTCAGATAAAAATGGAGTTTGAAAGTCCTGACTAAAAATAACAACACATCGTTGTATTGTCATGACTTGCTGTTTAGGTACACTATGTTTCATGGTGGTACCGCGACACTCCAGGGGTGATTCATGACAATCTAAGAAAAATTGTTAATATTTTTTGAATCTTTAAATTATTAGTAATTTCGCGTAACCGATTCTTTTTAGTAAACACTATACCGTTCAGAAAGTTATTAACTCGCTAAATGATCGATCGTAACCTAACGACTGATTGGCTAAAACTGTCAAATGCGAACGGGTGGGTACGTCAAACGACTACTTACGTTGGTATTGTAAATCTATGAGCAAAATATTGTACAATTTTTTTTCTTCTATTTTATTCCGAAAGCAAAATAGTTTGTTTGAAAAACTTAATTAGGGTTATTTTTTTTAGAATATCGTTAATAATCATTGAGGTAAACAAATAGAGGAAACATCAGTGTTCGTAATATGGGCAACAACATGCGGCCAATTGGCATCGTAGAGATAACACGGACTTCAGTCGATTACAAGCGCTCGCCGGGTATGAATCTCCAATGATAATTGAAAAATGACCACATGAATGAACATGTCGTTCTGAAAAAAGATAGAAAACCTATGGTGTAACCTTTCATCTGTTTTACCAGAACCGATATTTGTGTACATTGGCTTTTTAATGTTAAAAAACTCAAGGAGCAATCAAATTATCCTGGCCACGGTTAGCCGTGCTGCAACTCCGTTCCATCGCGGTCGGAAGGATTCGGGTGACATCGACAGCCACTTCATTCCCCTTCCTACTTCACGCACGGTAACAATATTTTACACTGATTTTGCAAGGAACATAGACTCTATTTGTATTCTTAAATTTTAATAAATACTTCTTGAAGTTTTGATGCACCACCCTGAAACACAGTGCATGTACTGTATACTATATGACTTAAGAGAATACGGCAAAGCTTCCTCGTTGGGTCGAGAAAGCGTCAGAGTGTAGATGATTAATATGAATATAATAAAAACAAGCCCGGACATAAAGTCGTAAAACTGGGTTTTCAGAAAGAAGTCATACGACGGAGGTACTAGAATGGTACGGCACATAAATTATAAAAGTGTTTTTGTTTCCCTTCATATAAATTGTATTATGAGAGGTTGTTTTGCTGTAATAACTAACAACCTTTGTTTGTACAAAACAATGTCTATTCTTACGCTTTATTTAAAGATGGAAGTTTTATTTTATGAAATTATTTCATAAACAACATCACAAAACTTCGTGAAACTTTTTTTATATTACTTGAACGCTTGTTTTAATTTAATTACAAAGGTAATGATTTTATTAAATGGGAACTTTATGATATTTTTAATGTTAATCTCCAGTAATAATTTAAACCCAAAATAAGTCACAGAAGACGTTCTTGCCAGAGTTTAAATGGTAAATTATGAAGATAGATATGTAAATGAGTTTTTAACGATTTTTAGTGGAGGATTTTCTTGGTAATTATTTGTCAATGTAGATGTCGAAAAAACGTTAAGAAAATAGAATGTATTGAAGTATTTGTTCTCTTAACTCGTTATCGAAAAAAATTTCAAACATCAGAGTAAAAAAATAAAATTGGAAAGACGAAACATATGGAAAATAATTGATGATAATGTTAATAATTCTCAAAGAGAAGTATAACCGAATGTAACTAGGTCTCGATAACTCAACTGGCAGAAGCACCTGTACCGGTAAGACTAGATGATCTGCGTTCGAATCCCAGTTGCGCCTGTTACATTTTGGTTTTCTGTTTATTCGTCTATTTCATATTTTCATTGAGAATTGTTGAAATTATCCTCTTCAATGCGTAAAACGTTATGTATTGACCATGATTTTGTAATGATGTTAAGTCAATACATATTTATCCCCGAAGACAGAACTGTGTTTCCGAAACAGGTAGGAAAAATAATCAAATAATTTGGTTTCATACATTCATTCAGATGTATGCAATAGTATATTAAAAAAATAACTTATTTGAGTAATTTATAGTCCCCACAGACACAGAAGTATACTTTCTTGGCACGTATAACATGTCAGCTAAATTAAAACGTAAAATAAAGTATTTCACAAAATGAAAGAAGCGATATATAAAAAAAATGGCAAAAATTAAAAAATCTACATTTTAATATTCCAACGAGATATTCTTTATTTTAAAATACGGCGCAATAAATTAAAGACGTAGTATTTATTTATTTAATACGTTACTCAACCACTCCGCAGTAAATGTTTACAATTGATTGAGATCAAAAGGCTTGAGATCGGATTAAAGAAACTTAGCTTTCTGATGTATCCAAACATTTCCTTTATAATCAGCTTAACAGAGGCCGGCAGGTGAGTGTCCATTCACACCAGCGTTAATGGGGACTCCATTTCGAGATGAAATCAAAATGACGACTGAATTATTGGATTTTAATTGAGCCGAACGTTCATGTCTCTCTAAAAACATTACTCAATATGTGGATTTTCTGGGAATTGTAATTAATTGAACAGTCTACGGAATTTGAGCTTGTTTATGCACGATTTTAGAAACATTGATATATTGTATGATTAATTACAATATATTCCCATCATGATACTTATAAAGAGTACCTACATATTAATATAAGTTACTTCTCTTCGTCTAGACTTGTAAGAATTCCGAATATAAAATGAAAAAAAAAACATTACGTCACACTATTATTAAATTGAGGCTAAAACGCAGAGCTTAAACAAATCTATTGGAGTTTTCATTTTAATATCTCACAAAGATTTTATGACAGAGTTTCAAATGATGACATTGATGACACTTAGTGTAATTTCATAATTTTGAAATAATATAAGAGAACTATATTTATTTTTTTAACTTTTGCATTTATACATATTTCTCTATTATAGACGATTATAAATGATAATACGATTGAATCTAGAAACAATTAGTTTATTCTGTCATGGCAATTTTATTTAGATTCGACGGCTTCCATGGTCGAGGGGTAAGGCTCTCGACTACGAATCCGAAGGTTTCGTGTTCAAATCCCGGCGTGCGCAAGTAAATTTTATTTAATTCATTTGTGCTGTTTCACAATTAATTCATTTAAAAATAATATATATATAGTATATTTGCGCACGTTCCAGAGTGGAAGATAATCTCAGTATCGCCCTGGTGAAAGACCACCATTCAGAATTGAAATGTTGCTTGAAGTGGATTTTAGCCGTATTTGGTGTCCAGATCTGAATAGCCAGGTATTTCTCACCTTTCTCTTTCCCTTCTTCTTCCCCTTTCCAATACCTTCAGACTCACAAAATTCCCCAATTGGGTCCAGACGGTTGGGAGCAGTTGGGACTCTTGTGCGGTATTCATATAGAAAAAAAAGAGATAATAATAATAACATAAATTCCATCAAAAAAGTTTAAAAAAATATTTTCTTCTCATCTAGTCGAATCAATATTTTTCGTGTGGGTTTTTCATTTGTAGGACTATTTTTAGGAACATTTGAAAGAGCTTTAAAAAAAGTCTGCCATTCTTCGAAATCGATCAAATGAAAACAATAACATCTGTTGTCCAGTCGTTTATAATTCAATCACCTTGGATCCGAAATGAGAAAATGATACACGGCTTCATAATTTCCGCCCATTTCCCAAAAGTGGATTAATCACCGCGTATTTCGAGTGCCAGCCGAGATCTGCCCGGAGAACGGAGAATGGAGAGCGCCGATACTCCAAAGGGATACCGAGAGTGCTTTGCCGCGATAAGGCGAAGGCAATGATGAATGCTTTATAGCTTTATTGCCGGTGAGCTTTCAAAATAGATGGCTGAGTAATCGAACTTCGCGGAGAGGTATCCGCGTGAGCTTGTGCACAATACGGCTCCCTCTAATTTCTCTGCTGTTGTACTGTACGATTTAACATTTAAGCGTGCGTTGTGTAAATTATTACATTCTGTATATTTTGTACACTTGTACATGTCACAAATCTAACAATTTTGGTAAATAAACAAAATGCGTTCTTTCTCATGCGTACAATATATGAATGACATAATTAAACATTTATCGTCTAAAACAAATGGTCAGGTGGTTAGTTTGGTAAAGCGATTTGTATAAATGTGTTAATATAACTATTGATATTCCTTTCAAAGAAAAATATTAGTTTCAAAATTTAAAAATAAAATAATTGCTAATAATAACTTTTTAAAACACAAAAATACAGCTTAAACTAATATGAAATTAATATATCCTAAAATTAAATATTTATAATAATTTCATGAATTTCTTACTTTACTACTCCTGCTACTCTTTCTTTGTTGATGATTTTCCCTTTTTTACTTGGCATACGCAATCGCTTTACAACTAAATTATAATTTAACATTTACTACATTTGACACCTTATCTTTTGATATATTAATTGGAATATAACGATACCGATGTATTACGATATTTTTAAAGAACTATTTTTTTTTGTCGGATTTTTATTTTGATACACTTATGTAAGGGTAAACACATGGCAAATAAAAAAATAAAATAAATTGAGTGTATGTATACCCACCATTAGAAGAACTTCTCGCTCTCACATGGCAACCAACTTCGTAAATCATGTTAGGATTTTTGACATAATTGTGTTGATAACGTAAAAAGTTTTACAATAAGCTATGAACCGCTCTTAATTTATCTGTTTATTTTTCGATTCAACCATAGTGGCAGTGACCTTAATAATAAATAATGATTAATCATGTTATTTTAAGAATTTTAAAATGATTGTCTTCTGAAATTAATTAAATTATAATATTATAATGTGATTCATTTATAAATTTAATTTGATATCATTTTTCAGAAAGACATATTCATAATCACCGTTCACAATAAATTGTGAAAGAAAACGAATTTCATTAACAATGAATCTGCTATTGTAATGGTTTTTTTTTGTTGTTAATTTATTAACGTATTGTACAGAGCCCGCAGATACTTTAATAGTACACAACTGCTGACCCTGTACAAATCGCAAGTGCGCCCCATTGTAGAATTTGGCAGCCACCTCTGGTCGGGAGTCCCAAAATATCTGAAAAAAACCTTGACTCTGTGCAGAAACGGGCGGTCCGTTTGATAGATTCGCCTATCTTAACAAATGGGTTGCAATCTTTGGAGCACAGACGTCAGGTGGGAATGCTGTCCTTGTTCTACCGGTATTTTAATGGAAGATGCTCCGAGGAACTAGCGTCATTGATCCCTTCGGCACCGGTGCATAGTCGGGAAACACGCCAAACGCGCGCCCAACATTTGCACACGGTTGACATTTGTCACATGAGAACGGGTCGCTTCTACGACTCGTTCTTGTGTTCAACAGCTCGGCTGTGGAATGATCTGCCGGCCTCTGTGTTTCCTCCATCCTATAACATGGGTCTCTTCAAGACCCAAGTTCACTCCTTCCTATCCTCTAAAAGATCCTCCACACAGCATCCCCAAAGATGATATAGGCCTTGAGGGAAATTATTTCCTCCTTGGTCTCCTGTGTGGAGTTACTGTAAAAAAAAATTAGCTCTTAAATTATTAGAATTTTTATTAATTTTCAATTGTCATAAGAGGTTGGGTTTACTGCCCTTATTTTGAATGTGCAACAGAATTGGGTTATTATTAGCTGTAAGTGAGAGATTTTTGTTTAAAAGACGTTTGACAAACTGTAACTCAATTTCATTTTTATTTTTAAACGATGTGTTATTTAAATTCAACGTTAAAGGAAGTTTAAAAAAAAATGTTTAGCTTAGTGATGAGCATTGAATAGTAGTAGATTTAAAATATTTCCAAATATTGGTTACACTGGCTTCGGCTAGTTAAAATATTATGCGAAATCGCATTGGGTTCCATTTGAATGGAGTTCGTGCAAATATGTCAACCCCAAGTTAGAAAAGTACCTGGCTATTAAGATCTGGTCACTAAATATTTCCAAAGAATTCGATTCTAAATGGTTGTCTCTCACAGGGGTGGTTTAGAGAGAATCCTTTTGGACGATTTGCAAAAAATGTGCCATAATTTGAAATAATTTAACTTTTATGTTTTTTTTTCATTGACTCCATTAAATAACAATTATTACAGTAAATGAGAAATGGTAAAAAAATACATAGACAAGTATTAGGAATAACAAATAGCAGAAGTAAGTAAACATTCGTGTATTAATGATTTTTAATCTGCATCAAACATGCAAGTATAAGTTTACTCCTTTCAACGTAGGTGGATTACATACTATGGTTCCAGAAATCAACTTAAAAAAATGTATAAATAAAAATATTTTTGGCAGGCTTCTAAGGTGTTGAAATATTTGTAAGATTTGAAATATTATTTTTAATTGTCCATGACGAATTTGAAGCGTCAAGTACCCTATTGTTCTATCTGAGATGTCGTTTTAGAGGAAGTTTTGTGTGGTTATCAAAGAAATGCAATAAATTTGTTAAGGAAAAAACCCAAAGTGTTCACGTCTATCTTCAAAGCCAACAGCTGAATAAACGAAACTATTCAGAATGAATGTGATTAATTGGTCCGATAGAACATAGAGCTTGGGGCATGGGTTCCATAACCCCGACCAGTGGATAACCTCTTATCTTCCGGCGTTTGAACAGCACTTAGTGGAATCTCAGGTCCACCAAACTTGTGACAAAAGCAGCCGAGTGACTTAATCGAAAACAACCAACTGCCACTATGGTACTGAAAGCATTAATTTTATTAATGAAAAGGTACTTTTGTACATTCACCTGTAAATCGCTGGTAGGAAGACATATTTATGTATAGTTTTGGGGACTGAAAGAATCTGCCGCAGCTGACTGACCTTCGAGAGTATTTTGGTTTCAGCTCAAAACTATTTAATGTTACCTGAAGCGATATAACAACTTATGTTATTTTACGTTGCGTCGTTACTTCGGAAAGTAAAAATGCATGATTGTGTTCAAGGATTTTTATGAAATATCTTGATTATTATCTCGTCGTGTGAATGCATTATGACATTCCAATGATCTAAAGAACACTTAGAAATATTACATCTTTTGGAGAAAATCTGAATCCAAATTTTCTTTATTGTTTTTATATTTGTACACACAGTAGTAGGAAAAGAATATTGCTGTAACAGCCAAACGCATGTAAGAAATGCAAGATTTTGAAACTTATATATCGATTAAGAAACGTAATATTGACAAAACGAAGAGTTTTTCAACGTCGTAAAGGTCTTATTTTTCATTGTTGAGTCACGGGTCCCAGATAGATCGACGCAGAACACCCCGTGGAATGGTGTACACAAAGCATTTTCATGGGTAGTGGTGGTTACAGCAGTATTGCTCTCCTGCGATAACTATAAAAAAAACTTAATAAAAAAAAACACGTAATTTTTCATTCGAATAACTCGTTATGAACTTCGTTATAATATTTTAATAATTGAAGATAATATTAACAAATTTCAAATAAAATATGAAACAGAAAAGACACACATAATGAAAAGTAAGGATCACATCTATCAATCCTGGACCAGCTAATATCATACATAAGTTAAGAACAGTTAATATCATGATTACATTAAATACATTTTTTAACTTTATTCCACTTTATTTTTGACCGATTTCAGCCTGTGACGGCTATCTTCAGATCGGTCGTCAAAAATTTTTATTACACCGTCTAAAATAAAAGTGGAATAAAGTTAAAAAGTGTATTTTATTTAATCATTACAATGGAATTCCATCACGTATTAGCAGTTGCAAAAATAGAAATGTTAATATCATCTTCAATTAATTCCCGCATATTTTTTGGCTGCTATCTTTCTATAAGACTGCAAGATTCTACCAGGATTTATTTGCAATCTAGATAGTGTTTCGGATATACCTAGAATTTTTTATTTATATGGGACATCTGTTGACTTTTTCTACGAATCTAAGATTGGAATAACGTATTGGAGCTTATAAATTTCAGTATAAAATAATAATCAATGAGGATAATGTTTTAAAAAAAAATCTTCTTCGTATCGTCCTGGTGAAAATTGAAATGGTTTTAGGTATGTTTAGTGACTCTCTTCTTCTTGCCTCTTTCTTCACTTTCTTCTCAATTGGCAATTGCAGCTCGGTCCGTGCGATTAATTCTCTTGTGCAGTGTATAAAATTATATATTTCCGTTGAAGCTTCCAAACGTTGTGAAAAATCACGAATACATAGTCTAAAACTAGCTTAACAGTGCCGGCCTTGAAAAATTTGCTGGAATCCATTTTTATTCCAGTAATTGAGCGAGATATAATTTGCCTAAGTTTAGATTTCCAGCGAATTTATTATATATGAAGCGAAGCGTTTTACAACATCTAAAAATCCTTTCATCTAAAATCTAAATCAACCATCAAAGTAAACAAGACTCGCCAGTCGCCAGCTGAGATGTATTTCGTGTTTTCATGCGAATTCAGGTGAAATATTTTGACCTTTTGGATGTTTCGATGAACTGAAGACATAGCACACCTAGACCTATTTTTGCAAGGAATACCCAGAAGAAGAAAGGCTTGATGTAATGTTAACGACTTTAAATAAATCAATTTTACGAAATGTTATTTAAAGAATACATAAAAGCAGTTTTGTGGAATTATTCTCACGAAACGATGCGATCTCGTTTTTCAGATCTAAACTAAGCTTTTATGCCCGTTTCGACACATAATATACCCTAGTTGGACACATTAAAAAGTAGGCATCAAAAGCTCTTATTATGAATTACATTGTTGCACTAAATTCAGTGATTAGGATAAACTTATCAAAGCTCTCTTTAATTTTTGTTAATAGTATTATACTGGAGTACCTACACACGTTTTTTTTTAATTCAAAGCACTGAGCAAAGTAGAAATTGAACTTTAACCCGAAAATTTGTAACTTTGATTTTCCTGCTAAACCTAATTTCGTTTAGAGTTTCTTTTTTTTTCTTAGAATTTCTCATAAATTATAATCAATAAACTGATTTTGAAAATATAACATAAATTATAATTTGTTTATAAAAATAATTGTTACCCTTTGCGCTATGCACAAAAATCTTGTCTTAAGTTTTTAAGAACTTTAGTTTATCAATTAATAAATTATAATTAATCAACTTACTTTGTAAATGTTAATTCTCATAAATTGTAATTAATAATTTGAAAATATTAATTCTCATAAATTATAATTAATCAACTTATTATGTAAATGTTAATTCTCATGAATTGTAATTAATAATTTGAAAATATTAATTCTCATGAATTATAATTAATCAACTGATTTTGTAAATGTTAATTCTCATAAATTGTAATTAATAAACTGATTTTGTAATTGTTGTGTAATGATTTTGTATATGTAAATTCTCATAAATTATATTTTATATATGGATTTTAAGAACCCTATTAAGATGTTGTTGAAAAAGCCCCTTAAAAAAAAATAATAAAAAAATAAAAACTTTTGGCACTGTCGGCCAACAACTGAGTAACTTCGCGTATATATATTTTCTCTGAATACCGTACAAGAGTTCAAACTGCTCCCTACCGTCCGGAGCCAGTGGAACTATGGCGTCTCCGATTGGGGTGTGTTGCAATGCTAAGGGTTGTCTAGAGGGGAAGAGATGGGGGGAAGTTGGGGAAATACCTAGCTATTGAGATCTGGTCACCACTAAACACGGATAAAGCCATTGCAACCGACGTTTCGAATCTGATACTGACAGTATCTACTACTCTGGAACGTGCAACAAATATAGCATGCATTTTTTAAATGAACAAATTGTGAAAAAAACAAATATTAATCAAATAATTATTTTACTTGCGCGTTGCTGAGATTTGATCACGTGACCTCTGGATTCGTAGTTACTTTACCCCTCGACCACACAGAGGCAGTCAACGACCAAATAAAAAAAAAAATTAAATATGGAGTATCTCGGAGACAACAAGTAAACTTTGTTGCAAATTGTCGCAAAATGTCGCTTAGTGTCGCCCAGTGTCGCCAAGTGTCGCCGAGAGTCGCAACGCGCCGCTATATGATAACGAATGTGACAAGTTTTTTGTCCCGCCGAGTCCACCAGACGGCGCCTACCACGTGATGGTGTTTTTTTATTCAATTCACATCTACGTGTCTATTTGACATCTTCACGCTATTTAAATTCAATGTTTAAATTACATTAAATATGCAGGATTTGCGTAGTCTGATGTGGCGCGGAAATAATTAAACATTCTTGCATAATTTTTTTTTTTTTATATATATATTTATTTCTTGCTAAAGCAATCCCGATGAGTTTCAAAACTCATTTTAGGACGGGAGGAATTTACAATACATAAGTAGGAGATAGTACATACAATTTTACATTGACAGCAAAATATCAAAAATAGAAGTTTCACATACAGACAGAAATAATTTTATAAGGCCAAGTTAAATAGAACAACACACAAGAGAAAACATATAAGGGAACAACAAAATATACAAATATGGATTTACTGATTTTCATTTTTAAATATCCTTAAAAAGTATTCCTTTATACCATCATTTTGGGATTTTTTATTTTTCTGGATGGTTTTGTACATATCTGGAAGCGAATTATAAAGTGTGTAGGCAATGTAGTTTAAAGATTTTATTCCATATTTTGTAGTGTGTGTTTGAGGAATGCGGATTTTATTGTTATTTCGAGTATTGTGGTTGTGGATGTCTTGATTGTAAAGTGGCTTGACGTTAGTGTGAGTTGATTGTTGAGTAATTTGTAGGATGGTGCTGGTGATTTCATACTTAGGAAGGATCGTGATTGGAAGGATACCGGAAACTGAGTAGATGTCCCTGACATGAGTGTCCCATGGAAGTCCAAAAACATTTCTGAGGGCTCGGTTTTGAACCACCTGCAGATCAGCAATCAATTTCTTCGAGGCAAAGCCCCAGATACAGCAGAGATAGGAAATGTGTGAATGTACCATGGCGTAATATACTGCAGTTAGTAACGGAATGGGTAGTAATCCTTGAAGTCTATATAGCACACCAGTTATGGGGTAATTTTCTCCTTTACATGATTTATGTGGAGATCCCACGAGAGTTGAGAATCTACTATAAGGCCCAAATATTTTGTTGTCGTTTTCTTTTCGAGGCAGTTGTCACCAATTTTGATATCGAGGCTGGAATTTTTCTTGTTGCCGAATAGTAAATAATGCGTTTTTTTTACGTTAAGGGTCAGTTTATTTATTCTCAACCAGGTTGTGAGATGGGAAACATCGGCATTCATTTCCATTTCGAGTTCCGCTAGGTTTTTTTTGTTATAAAAAATTACAGTATCGTCCGCATAAAGTTGAAGAGTTCCTTTAATGCCCCACTTTGTTATGTCATTAACATATATTAGAAATAGCAACGGTCCAAGAATTGATCCCTGTGGCACTCCACATGTTATTTCACCCAATTCACTCATTTCTCCACCCAGTTCTACTGCCGAAAAGCGATTTGATAGGTAAGATCTGAAAAGTTCCAGAGGAGTACCAACAATACCCAAATGTTTCAGTTTTTCGATCAATACGTTATGGTCCACCGTGTCAAACGCCTTCTTTAGATCAATAAATATTGCCGCTGTAAAATCTCCATGGTCAATATGTTTCTGCAGATTTGATATGAAATCGAAAGCTGCACATTTAGTGTTAGATCGTCGTCTGAAACCGTATTGTTTTGAGGTGAGAATTTTGTTTTGTTCGAGATATTTCAATAGTCTTTCTTTGATGACACATTCAAAAATTTTGGAGATAGCTGGAAGTATAGAGATTGGACGATAATTTTGGACATTTTTTTTACATTCGTCTTTATGTATAGGAATAATTTTTGCAACTTTTAGTTTGTCTGGAAAGATACCTTTTGACAGAGAGAGATTTATTAAGAATACGAGGTCATCCACCAGTTCCTCCTTGCAGTTTTTGAGAAGGAGAGAGGTTATACCATCGGAACCAGCTGCCGCTTTAGATTTGAGGTTGGATATGATCCGTAAGATTTCTGTTTTATTTGTCCTGATCATGTTAAAAGATTGTTTTGCTTGAGGTGCCGTGTAGATGGTATTTAAATCAGTTTTTGAAGTTTTTATGACTGATGCGAGACTCTCCCCAACTGAGAGAAAATATGTGTTGAAAGCGGTTGCAATCTCCTTTGGTTCTTTTACTTCTTCGTCATTTATGACTAGCAATTTACAAGCTATTGTTGGGTTTCGGGAGCTATTTGATATAATGGAGTTAATTGTTTTCCATGTTCGTTGTGGCTTATTCATGTTTTCATTAAGCAAATTCGTATAATACTTAGTTTTAATATATCTTCTATAGTTGGTGACAGTATTACGAGCTTTATTTTTTTCTGTTGTCAAAGGAATACTTCCTTGATTTCGTTTCCAAAGTTTAAATATGCTATTTCGTTTTTTAATCAGCCTATCAAGTTCTGCATCAAACCATGGAGTATTGTTAGGTCTTTTGTCTCCTATATTAGTTTTTAGTTTTGTTTTACACGAATTCATAACATTTTGGAGATAGTCAGCGAAGTTATTATAATTTTTGTTTACATCGTCAGACGAATGGGTAAATTTACAAGTTTTAAGTGTGTTATTTAATTTTTGATAATTTATTTTGTAAGCATTTGATAGGTTTCTTGCGGATCTGTTATTGGGGAGGTTTTTTAGGGAATTTTCATAATCCAATATAAGTATATTATGGTCACTAAGGGGATCATCAATATTTGAGATTTTTCCGGAACTATTTGTCCTATTTGTAATTATGTGGTCTATTAGCGAGCTGGTGTTGTTAGTTACTCTTGTGGGAAATATTGTGTTACATACATAAAAGTTATACGATTTCAAGGTGTGAATATATTTCCGTGCAATATCAGTGTCTTTTGAAATATCGATATTGAAATCTCCAATAAGTAATGTGTCTTGTTTGTTTTTATTTAATATTATTTCTAAAGAGTCAAAGAAGTCTGTTATATTTGAGTTCGGCTTACGGTAAAAAACATACAGATTTAGAGGTTTAATATTTTTTGCCGTAATCCTAATTCCTAGAAAGGTATTTTCACTGCCGCATTCTTCGATTTTTTTATTGTCGAGTGTATTATGCATGTAAATGGCGACTCCTCCTCCTCTGTCCATCTCACGGGAAACAAAATTTCCAGAGTAGTCGGCAATATTGAAAAAAGTTTCCTCTCCTTTACGTAGCCAGGTTTCCGTGATTACGAGAATATGAACTGTTTCTGAAATGTTTTTTAGAGTTTCTTCAATTTCGTCAATTTTGTTTCTAATGCTTCTAGCATTCATGTACATAATACGCATACAGGAGCTTTTAGTGATGTATTCTTGTATATTGAAACATTTTTTTCCTTGAAGTTGCCTTTAGCAGTGTCCCACGTAGTCTATCCTTTCTCTGAAGCGCTCATCCATCAGCTTCCAGAGTGGGCAATCTGGATTTGTTGCCCGGTGGGTTCTTGAAACTCCGGTGCAATTTGAGCACGTTGGTTCTTTCGCCTTGTTGGGACATGTGTCATATTTATGACTTTCTCCACAGTGAAAGCAAGTTATCTTCTCTGTACAAAAACGTTGGGTGTGACCAAAACCCAGGCATTGGTAGCATTGCATCACCGGTGATTGATCTTCTACTACAAGACGTTGATATCCTACGTTTACTCGTCCAGCATTTATCAAAGATTTCCAATTTTTTGGTGACGCTTCAAGGACAACGTTGCACAGTAGTTTGTTCCTATGATTTTTTTTATATTTAATTCTGAGTTTTTGTTTGAAGTCTAGTTCACATCCTTTATTTTGGGATTCTAGAGACTTCAATAGGTCTTCATCAGAAGCACCTTTAATCAGCCCTTTTATAATTAGTAGCGGTTCGAGTTGCTTACCATCAGTCACTGTTATTTGTCCCTGGAGTCCTTTGCTAAGTTCCGCTTTGAAGTTGTTTTTGTCTTGTAGTGAGGCCATTTTAAAGATTAATTTGTCGCTGTTAGTTTTTCGCATACCCGCAACACCAATACCAAGAGATCTAACATCAACATGCGTTTTTATCAGTTGGTCCAAGTAATCAGAATTTTTTCCCGGATCATCAGAGCTGATCACTACAGCATGACTCTGCTGCGTAGTTCTAGGCCTGGCTGTGACATTTGCATAAGTTATGTTATTGTGGTCCAGTTTAGCTTTGATTTCGGTGACGTTGGTGGAGAGCGATTTTATAGCTGCGATAACCGTTTCCATTGGCTTCGATGGAGAAGTACATTCCTTCACCGTAGCCTCCAGGTGATCCATAATGCCACTTACATACTTCGCAAGGGATGTCCGCTGTTCTTTGTTTAAGATATTGATAGACAGCAGGTTCTTTATTTTATCTTGAAGAGCACGAGCCTCATTTAATCGGTCAGTCCCAGTCGGAAACAAGACAGCGGTCTCTTTCAAATCCATTTTATAGAGAGCGAAACTATAATTAGTATGCTCTAGTGTCAAATAAAAGACAGAATTTTTAAACTCGAGAAATGGAGTTTTGCGAGTTACGCCTAGTTATCCTCAAACTGATTATCACAAAATGGCTTTGACCAAAGCGTAGTTAATTATGTAGTTTATTTATAAAGTTTATCGGTGTAAATATTATATCTTTTAAATGGCAATATTTTCCATGACTTTTTCTATATCATTTCCCGTTTTATCTTTTTACAGACACTATTTCCATGTTCTTGCCCGGACTTTATTACATAGTATAGCTTTTTATCGTTGTATTAAACATGCTCCATTAATGATTTTCTTTACAAATTGATTAAAATTTATAAATAATTATGCCATACTCGCTTTATTAAACAATATTATGGCTAACTAATTTAAAAATTACTTTGTATTCACCACTTTATTCATATATACTCGTACATATTAACATGTTTCAAAAGCGACGCTTTCCTCATCAGGAATATATAGAATATATAGATTATAGTATTCTATATATTCCTGATGAGAAAAGCGTCGCTTTTGAAACATGTTGATATGTATATATTAAAAAAGTGGTGAATACAAAGGAATTTTTGAATCATTTATTAATAATGATGCCACAAAATGAATACCAATATTTTGAAAAAAATTATAATATTATGGGTTTTTATCCTATTTTATTCAACTACAATTTGACATTTCAAAGTTCCATGGCTCACGGTAAAAATAATGAAAAAAAAAACTTGCTTAGACTTTTCACAGAGTATGCAAATTTCATTATGTCAGAGATCAATTTTGGCACTAAACAGCTGATTATTCTTATTTATTGTTTTCAAGTTTAATTTATAGAACTACATTTTCTTTGAAAGTAAAAAAAATACTATGATAATTTATTCATTGAAGAAGATAAATTAACAAATTCTGATGAAATGTGAAATAGAAAAAGATCTCGAAAATAAAAAGTTAACGGTCGCAACTGGGACTCGTACTACAAGTGAGCTATTTTTTGGCTTAATATTTCGTTAATATTACTATCCCCAATTATTAAATATTACAAAAAGATTTTTAAACTTCAATAAGCTACTCCAATAAAATTAATATTTTTACTTATTTAAAAAAACGGGTTATTTATTAAAAAAAGTTCCGCTAGATTATTTACTGTGTAACATTTATCGCATATCTTATATTTTGTAATAATTATAAAAAAAAACTTTGTTAATGCTTTCAGAACGCAAAATATCTGCAAAGCGTAATCATAATCACCTAGAATAACTTTTTTTTTTTTTTTAAACCATTTTTAAAATTAAACAATAATGAATAAAAATTTTAAAACCCATTAAAGATACGGATACAACCCTTCTTCTTTTTCGTTAAGGTTTCTAAGTGTCGGAGATAAATAAGAACACGTTGTTTACTAGTAAATCTCTCTTGGTAAGGAATTTTCTTTGCTCATTGTGTGATCATGAAATTTGAGACTTGGCTAGAAATAATTCATGTTTTCAAATTTAAGTTATACACAATCAACGTCTATTGATTTCAACAAAAGTTTATTAACACGTCTTTACCTTGGGTTTGATGTTTGATGTCAATCTTCTAATAATTTTAATCAATAATCCCAACGATCTCAAGTTTCAGTTGCATACGCCTGGCTGTAAATCAGTCATCAATGGCATGTGCTTTTTCAAACAAATCGAATACGGAATGCAACTCCGAGGATGGCAACTAACTCAGGCGTGTATTCATGATTTATTATCAGTAATTAACATTAATGTCGTCAAGCTACTCAAAATTCCTCTGAATTTTTAATCAATTTTTCGGTAAAGGTTAGCGTGATGGAGTTTGAAACGATCTAATAATTAGGGACCTAATTGTTTAAATATAAAATTTATCTTTCAATGTTCCCATTAAAAAAATCAGAAATTGCAAATAATTAAATTAACATTTAATATGTTGATTAGTTTATTACGGCTACCTTTATATCTCAGTGAATAGAACAGTAAGCAGAAGTTTCCGGTGTTCAAATTTTGACAAGGGCAAAATACGTTTGCTTTTCTGATGCGTAAAATTTTACCACAAATAGGTATTGTTCTAATTCAGTGTTTCTTAACTGTATTGAAAGAATCACCCCCTTTACCACAGTAAAATTATCAAGCCCCCCCCCCCCCCCCAGCCAACAACGTAAGAAGTGTCGAGCCTCGGGCGGTACAAAACTTTCACTCGTATGTGATATTTTGAACCCTTTTGAATCGGCCTTTATGATATCTGAAGAACATGATATTGAGTATTATGCCTCAGTTTTAATTTTTGTGCGTAAAAGTGTAGTTTATTAAACTGAACTTAAAATCAAAGCGCTCAAAAAAGTGTAAAAGTGTATCAGTGCGCATAGCTCGTGAATGAGTTTATTTTTTTATATTGACAAAATGCCTACTCGAACTTTTACAGCGCCCCCTAAATGCTAAAAATTTATAAACGCCCCGCCAGACCTCCAAAACGACCACAAAGGGGAGCTGGCGTCCCGGTTAAGAATCACTGTTCTAATTATTAGAATAATAAATAAAAATGTCATCCTCTGGTTTAAAAAAATGTAATTTATTTTATTCCTATGCAGGAATATTAAAATAAAATTAAAATCATTAATATATAACTGAAAATTCAATATAAATCATTTTTAACTATATTATTTTAATATATGTAGATACAGCCTTTTGCGTAGAGCTTACAGAATTTGATTTACTTAATGAGAGTAAAGAAGAAACATCGACAAGAGATGGATGGAAAAATTTCCTAATGTCGTAAAGTGCTCGTAAAAAATACCCGCATTAATTCCATTTCATTGCTGAAAAGCTTTCACGTCAAATTTAGCGACAAAATTGTTATTTTTTAACTTTTCGTGTGTGAACACATGATCATATAATACATTTTAATGGAAGTCTTTTTTGCGATGGCATTCCATTGGACATAAACAATTAGTGCTAGCTAATTATATTTCAACAGTAGATCATACTCGTATATCCATCCTGAAGTTATCAATATGTCGGATTCTGAAAATACCCGTAAATCGGCGAAAATGAAGAAAGTGGAAAATGGTTACAATTGTAAATATTTTGACGGTGTTCATTTATCAGTTATTTTATTTAATTAAAGGTGTAAGTAATTTTTAATTCTATTTGCTTCAATGAAACGAGAGTGGATAAGACAAAATGTAAGATATTTTTTGCGGTTTATATTATTTGAAGTTGTTTGGAAAAAATTATATTTATTTACAGTTTTGACGACAGAAAATAATATAAGAAAACATTGAATAATACGAATAGTAAGAAATGTATAAATTATGGTCTCGCCAACAGATATCGCATTGTTGTAATATTATTTATTTTGTGGTAGACACTCTTATAGTCTTTTTGTTTATAATGTGCTGAATAAACGTATGAGTTACAATTAATCTGAGATAAATACAAAATAAAACTACTGTTGTTTTTAAACCCTTTCAGACCGGATTTAAAGCTGGATGTGATAAAACATATATGATGGTTGATAACAACTTATAAAATTATTAGAAAAAAAGGTGTTTTTTTTTCTAATTTAGAACTTTAGGACTTACAAAAAAAATCTGTTTACAAAAAACAATGTTTTTTTATTTAAAAAAAAAAAAATTACATAAAAAATAATACATACCTTCATACTTCAAAGCAATTGGAAAAGGAAAACCGTTAATTTTTATTTGCTCTAGATGGATGAAGGGGTTAAATGCGTATTTTTTAATACAATGTAACTCCATTGGAGATATTTTTTTTGTGAAAGCTCTAAGTTCTCAAAATGAGTTTCTGAATGAGATGGTAAATTATTGAACAATATGACGTTTTGCCTAGTTGATTAATTACAAATGAGATAAATTGTCACTTTTCTTCTGATGCCATCTCCAAACAGAAGTTAATTGTCATCGGAGAAATCTTTACAATGCGGGCGTCAGCTCAAAATAACTCATCGGAATAGCAGGTACAAGTTTTCGTTGTATTAAAAAAGCATTGAAATCATAGACTAACTTTATTTGTTTGTGTTATTTGCAGAGTTCGGTGGCCCCCTGTCCGTGTGGGGCCCCGCGCCCCCGCCGCCCGCGCCACCATGGCAGGCCGCCCCCCCGTCCTGCTCCTCCTCACCGTGCTCTGTGTCGCCTGGGCCCCCGCGGTCCGAGGGGTTGATGGCATCATTGGTAAATATACACCTTTCAACTATATATTATGATAAGGTTCTCGCGGACACACATAAAACATTTTTATAAACAAGGGTTGTTCTCGAACAAGGCATTTTCCTGGATATTTCCCCCCCTTCTCATAATGGTTGAAGGCACATCGTACCTTAAATAATTTTTTCCCATGTTTTGGGTGAAAACATTTTACCACCCTTTAAGTATGTCAAGAAAATTAGTAGGTAATACTTCAATTCAACAATGACTGTTTAAAAAATAATAATAAGATAAATTTCCGCACTCCTTATAAACTGGCCGCAAATTAAAATTTAAAAAAAGTTTTAAAAATATTATAAATCTATTCAAACAATGTATAAACATGCTACACTTAAAGTAACAAAAATGTATTTGATAATATTACAGTAAAGTAATTTTTGTTCACTATTCAATTAAAAATAACATAACCTCAAACAAAAAACGTCAAGCTTCAAACAAGTGTCTAGAATGAATTAGTTACTGCCAGTATCAATTTCTAAGCATACTTTGTGATATGCAATTTTGAACTAAATAATGTAGCGATATTTAACACTTTTAACTCAGTTTTGCATTGAGCATTACAAAACTCTATTAAAAAGTGCTTTTTTTAATTTTAAAAGAAAAACTGAGTACCCTACTAACCAAAACTCTTATACTACAAGGACAAAAATCTCAAATCTAATTAACGTTATAATATTAAATATTTTTTTTGGCCAGAAGAACAATAAATTCCATGCCACAAAACTGTGAAATGCTCTTCCAAGTGATATTAAAAATACCACGGAGCTGCCGATGTTCAAAACCTTCATCAAAATATGGATAAGAGAACAAGAAAATGAGGAAATTGGAAAAAAATATGAAGACAACAAAGGCATTGGTAACACCAATACAACAACCTACAATCCTCGTCAGAACAGGAATCCTCATTGAGGAGGACTGGGAATATGATAAAACGTTTTGATGTACTTATATTTTGCAATGTAATTTGTGATAAAATAATATACCTTAAATAGTTAGTATCAAAAATTAAATAAAAACGTTATGAACGTAAACAATGAAGTTTCTGTCTTGTATGTTCTATTATCGGGTTATAAATATTTGGAGTATGGTTCTTTTAGGAAAGGAAGCTCATGTTTTTCATTTAACTTCATTTCAATTGAGTAGAAAATCTACTTTTGTACTTTCAGCACTGTGTTAAAAGCATACATTGAGATTTTTGATAACTACCATATTTGACAAATTTACTACATAATAATAATAATAATAATAATATTTATTTGAAACACATGTTATTTTACAAAAATATTTAAGAAGGCTTTGACTGTCCAAATTGATAAGTTTAGTTCATATTAATATATATATACATGAAATAATATAAAATAATCCATTTGGTAAATTAAAAAAAAAAAAAAATTGTTTTGTTTTTGTTTTTAAAGTGTATTTCTTTTTTTTTTAAATGTATTGTGGAGTAATAATGAATTACATACGAGATATAAAGATATATATACATACGTACGTATATCGTTATTTTTAAATCGTCTCAAGCGTGTTTTTAGGAATGGTCTAAATTCGAAATTATGAAAGCTCTATCCATTTAATAGGTTTCCTTTAATGTTAGTTCATTACTAAAAATATGTAATATCTTATGAAATATGTACAATAAAAGAGAAGAAAGTATTACGAAGCAGTGTAATGTCATGCCGGTGGATGTCGGCGCCAGAGATTTGTCACCGTACCTTCTTTGATCTGCGTCCATCCTCCCGCCTCGCTACCGGTCTCCCGCCGACCTCGACTAATAATGTGATTAACAGATATATTTCCACGACTGGTTATTGGAATAATCTCCATTGCGACCGTCGATAATTAAGCCTTAATTCACCATTCATTCCACATTCCAAATTTTATAATCCTACCCGGGAATCCGCTCGTCTGCGCCGACCCATAAAACAACGGCCAATGCCTTACGGTGCGGAGTGTTCAAGTCCAGTTTCCAGGCGTTCAGGGCCTACCCTCGAGCCAGCTACGTGACGAGGTTTTTACTAATGAACTAGCCACAACGAGGGAATTGTCGATTTAGACCAACAAAATGGATGCAGTCTTAAAATTGAATAAAAGTGAAGGTTAGGTTAGGTTAGTTGGTTAGGTTAGGTGAGGTGTGTTGTTTGTTTGGTCGAACTTATTCTTCACTTTTATTCTATGTTCTGCATTGTCATGGAACCGTTCATGTTCTATTGTACATGTCGTCACCTTAATTAGTAAATTACGTAAGTAAATTTTTCAAAAATTGAGATTTGAATGCCACAGGTTTAGCATTTATAAAAATAATATTTATAAGCTAGAAAAAAATCGTATCAAGTAAAAATAAACAGCAATTTTCAAAATGTTATTCGTTTGAACAAATATTTATGTTCGGATAGCATAGACTTACTTTCGATTTATTTGCTATTTTTAACGACATTGATTTTAGATTGAATCTTAGACTTCTTCATAGATTAATTATTATTATTATTTTTTTACTTTTTTAGATATTTTGTATATTTTATGTATGCATGTTTTGTATGGAATGTATGGGACTGCACTAACCTCCCCACATACCGGAATAAACATTTATTATAATTATTAAATAAAAACAGTTTAAAATTGTATTATAACGTTTATATTTTATATTATGTACGTAAAGATGTTCCAAAGCATATCTCAAAATTGTAAAACAAAAAACTAATTTACATCATACACTGTTTTTTTTTGTTTTCCCTGTAAAGTTGCCAAAATGGATTGAGATAATTTGATTGAGGAATACAAAAAAATAAAGAAATAGAGGTCGGCAGATAGGACTGACCGCCACAACGTTACTTCATTCCAATTTTCTCATACATACTCTCTGTTATACTTGACATGATCGTGGTATATTTTCCTTAGGCATTCAATTTGAACGGACACACTTATTAGAACGCTACACACAAAGTTTCCAATCACGAACATCTTCCCCTACATTACTAAAATAATTAATGTTATTTATTCCCATACAATATTTATTGCATTACGGAAACAATTCATAATAATAACAATATTATACTTCTAATGAATAATAAATTCATTCTAAAGTGGACTATGATAGCATTATAAATTCAAATTAATTACACACAGAACAATTGATTACGATAAACGTGTACGATTTTTTAATATAACGTTAAATAATTGTTTCAGACGAAGATCTCTGCTTAAAATAAATGTTTTGTATTATTTTTTTTTTATAAATTGTCCCTACATCCATGGATATTGAAATTTATCTTGTTTTAAATTTATATCATCAAAAATACATAGTTATTTTATTACATCGCAATTTTTTTTTTCACTTAGTGTATAGTTCTTAGTCTTAAACTCAGTGGGCGAAATATTACAAAAAAGAGCAATATTTTAATTAGTTTTCTTCAGGATCGTGTTACGTGATTATTTGTTGTATGCGTGATTGAAGGAGCAGTAGGTATAATATTTTCTTAATTCTTAATGGTAGGAAGTTAAAATAAGGAAATATGGTTAGTAAAGGTGACTTACAGGGTGCTATTATTTTGTTAACTTAAATTAAAAATTGATTTTTTGTTTGTTTGTTTCTAAAGTCTCTAAGGTGCACAATTTACCCACAACCCCCACCTAACAATATCTTGCTTCTGTACTTGTATAATTTAAGTTAGTTTTAAAAAATGCCAGTGAATGACACGGACGTGTCGAAACCGGTAGAAAATTAATAATGTTAAGTAACAAATGTACATTGTGAATTAAAATACTTCAAAAACAAAATGTGTAGAATTTTTTTACTTAGTTAATGCCCAAGACATTAAAAAAGGTTAATTTATACTTTGTAAGTACCACTGTTCAGTATTAAGAAAACCACCCTTGAATAGATTATCTGCATATATCACTAATATTTAATTACATGTATAGTATTTAAAGGCTCAAGAATTATCACAAAATTACACTATAAACATGCAATGTTATTATTAACATGAATTCATTTAATTTATTGGTACTTAGTGTCGGTACTAAAAAACGTAAGCCTTCATGTAAAATCATCTCATGGCACTTAAATAAGAAAAGGTTCGTCATTAATGATTTTTGCCGAAGTCATATATTTATTATTACACTGCGTTTTAATAGTAAATTTATTACCTTAATCGTAATTAAGACCTGAGATTTTTCCACTCCGATGATGTTTTTATTGATCAATTGAAGAAACCGCAAATTAAAAATAAATGATTTGCTTAAATTAAAATATTTCCCACCATTATAAGGCTTAATTAAAACATGTATTTAATACCTGTTGGGGTTTACCAAAGTAAATTTTATTTTTAAGTGACTCCTCACACGAGCTGCCCCTTCTGTACTATGGAATCAAGGGGTCGAGAGAACGCATATAAAATGAAATGTGTAAGATAGTTCAATAAAAGAAATGAAAAAAAGAATATCTCGTCCTAAAAATAGCCAGAAGGAATTCAGCATAATCCAGACAGAATTTGTTCAATTTTTTTCTGAAAAGTTTCTTACATTTAGTAGATTTTTGCTGCTTTAAAAAAAGAAATTTCTCATTTTGTGCTGTGGTAAAGATGTGTGCTTTATGTGATATTCGAATTAAAGTTTTTTTTTAATAATTATTTTCTAGGCTTTCTGTACTGATACTTTTACATTTTTAACAATATTTAGGTTTTCTGTATCGAAAATATGTATTACTTTTCGGCAAGTTTTTTTTTTTTGTGAACTATATCCTTAACCCTGTTGGGGAACGTTGTGAGGCGGGTTAAGAGGGGGGTGGAAAAAGGGAATTTTTGCGGTTCATGAAGACACCCTAAATAAGAGCAAGGGGAAAATATTGCTGGTAGCTCGATTTGTATGCACCGTTTTACATAAGAACGAAATTAGAGAAACGACTCGTTCTACTGTTACCGACATCACCTGTAAATGGGTGTTCCGTTCTTGTATAATTTTATTTTACGAATAGAAAACTGATTAGATTTGAACTCCCTACAAAAATGGTGCCCGTGTTATATCAAGAATCTTGAATAACTCGGAGAAAATAGAAATTTAAACCAAATACATTCATCAGCCTCTTCCCTGAAATGGCAATACTTTCAATCAAGATCCGAGAAAAAATAAAGACTCGTCTTCATAAGTAGTGGCTGTATGATTCTTTTTGCATTTCTGTAAAAACTAACATTTCCTTTTGCAATCCGAGGGAGACCTAAAGAAGTGTTTATACATCCATATTAATTGCCATGATAAAAATCTAAAAAAGCTACGTATACCCCTACTTTCATACCTTGAGACATGTAAAAAATGTGCAAACTCGTATGGCATGAGGATACCCGCATAATTCTCTCATTTTCTGCACTTAGCCTCAGCAGTCGAGGCTGTACATAAATATTTTATCATTTTAAATACATAATTTAATATTAGTTTAACGCTTTAAGTACTAAAATAGCACATAATCAGCAACGTTTTATCGATACCGGTTAATTAGATTGCTTAGCTTGAGTTAAATTTTATGAGTCTTAAACATAATTATCAAGAATACATTGTAAGCGATAGAAATGCGAGAATTAAACTGATCCTTGTCATTGGCAGCCTTCAATACGTAGAATTTTAGGAAACAGGCTTTTTAAAGTAAAACAAAGTATTCTAAAAATGCATTTCTATGGATTAAACCTTTTTACGTATGCCATAAAAACTAATATAGGTATCTTAAAACTTACCTGGGTAAAAAAAATTAATAAAAAATTACTTTCTTAAAAATGACCCCACAAAGTGAATTAATCCTTTGAAGAAATTATAAAAAAAACTTGTTCTTTCATAATTTAATATTTAATTTTGTTGGATAATTGAAGGATTTCCGCTATTTTTTTTTAAATCTTTCCTTTCCGTTGCTATCAACTGAGTTAACACGTCTCTAATTATTTATATATCTCTGTAAGTACAGTAAACATAGAGTTCATATTTTAGGAATTCCTCCCCAATACATGTATGAATCGAATGAAATAATTACACTATAATATGTATAATATTTAGTAGAAAAAACCAGAAAAAAGTTTGTCAATGTATACGTATGTTTGCGTGCGATGCTCACTTGCCGAGTGTTGCGGTAATGAGCGAGAGGGGTACGAGGTTTGGTTTGGCATGCTACGATGCGCGGTCGTCAGTAGTAGCCGGCGGACTGCCGGCAGTAATGGACATACCGTGCGTTTTATGCGTGACCAATGTTATTATATTCCATTATATTTTCAATACTTGTACGCAATATTTTACTTATATATTATGTATGGACATACCATGTAAGTAGATTCATAAAATGCGTTGCATTAGTAATAAGTAGGGACCTGAAAATTTTGATTTATTTTTGTCGGAAATTCGTAGAACTTCGGAGATTCGAAAATCAAATTTAATAATGTTATTATTAAGTTCTGCAAGTATTTTTGTTTTTTATTACTGTGATAGCTGTTTCGGCGTTCAAGGCCAACATTGCCATTCAAACTGTGGTTAGTAGGCCACGTTGAGACGATTTATTTATGATTCTATTTACCTACACCCCATTTCATTTTCGTGGTGCCTTAAATGATTTATTACCGTTTTGGTGAAATTTGCGTTATTTAAAAATTAGTGGAGCTTTTTCCTCTTTTCGCATTTTGAAACGAAAGTGGTAGGTACCTATATAATTTCAGATTAAAAAAAAAATCTGTATACCGTATTGAATAGAAATGGTGAAAACGCGGAATTTCCAAGTATTACTGTACATATACTGATTATAGCACCGGAGCTCGAGGAATTTTCTAGTACCGAAGGGAAGGTGTATAAATCTTTTGTCGCATACTATTTTCACTTGCATTTTTATTTACAATACAAAACTATTCTTTGTAGCTATTTTTCAAGTCTAAACTAGTTTTTTTTACGTGATTGACACTTTGGTCAAGCATTACGTTAATGAATATTCATAGTTTTATCACCTCTCGGTGTAGATAGTTATCTCGAGAATTTATATAATTGCATATATAATATTGCTACAGTTTAAGCAATTACCTATCTGACCGCATGTTGTGGTGTTGTAATATTTGATTACGTTAATTAATTGTCAAAAGAAAACAAATTCAGGCAGGCCCTTTAGAAATATATATTTTTTGGAATGATGGCTTTATAGAATTAGAGCCTTTTCTGTAATTTTTTTTTGCCATCAAAGTAGGTTCTCTTTAATTTTGACCGTAGATATGATGTGAACAGGGTGGGCAGTAGGAAAAATAGCTAATTAATTGATAAAAAAAAAATCACCCCCGACAACACCCTTCGTGTAAGTTTTCATTAAGAATAGCTAAGCCGCTTGCTGTATGTAGCCTGATGGTTATGATTACTTAAGCCACATCAAATAACCATTTTATTCACGCATATTACAAGCCAATTACTGGATATAAAAAAATATCTATATTTTTCCGCTGAAAAACACACAATATTTTGAAAGAAAGTCAATATGGTATTAGCATTATTTCGTTAATAAAGTTGTTCTAATTAATAGATGTACCATCAGATGGCACTGATTGCTGCATTTGCTGGTATTGGCGAAAATCACTGCTTTTTAGACATTAACACAAACGAGTTGTCCCTTGATACGCATTGTGTACACATGTACGTTTGAATGTATAGAATAGATTCAACATTTGAAAATGACGTATACGTTATTTTCCATAATTAGTACTTGCCTTTGACACGTTATAGATAGTGGTACGGTCGGTGTGGCGCTGCGTTTCGTGGTTGATTTTTTCGAATAATTTTATTCATTTTATGCTAGTAGGGTAGGGTAGGCAGTGCTTATGTACTGTACTGCATGTACTGCACTGTACATGCGTATTGTATATTAAAATGAAAGGACCCCAACGTAACATCACACTCAGAATAATTGATATTTCACGAGTTTTTCATAGAATTCGCCAGAACTTTCAGGGAAGGAAGGCACTGCGGAAGTTCTATTCTTTGCATAACAGCCTCTTGCATAGCGTGGTTTAATACTATGTGCCTTAAAGGATTATTATCATATATAAGAATGGAGTTCCTTCGTATAATGCGTGGAATATCTCACATAACTCATCTGGGTATCAAATAAAAGTGTCTTTATAATGTCTTTACATCTAGTCTCTGATTTGGTTGGTTTAAAGTGATAAAAATATTATTTGTCAAAGAATGCCCGTAACGCCACTGACAGGTGCCTCTCGAGGAAATGTTATTAAACTTTAATTTTGCAGTCAATGTTGTCGTAAATGCATACATATTTTTGATTCCGAGAAAATTATAGCTTTTTAAACGCGCAATAAATTTGATGCGTGTATTTACAAGTAAATGCATAGCATATTTGTACACGACACGGGGCATTCTCGAATGTGGCAAGGTGTTATTAAAATAATATTAAAGTCAAGACTCTGCTCAGTCAGGTAGGTGCGGGAGAAAGTGTGTACACCTGACGACTATTCTGTACATCTACTTATGAATTTGTGCATGTATATACTATGTACACACCTGTGTCTGTCCGTATATATGTAGGTTGGACATGTGTGAATATTCAGGAGTGTGTATAGGTGAAGCTCATAATTTACTATGATTTGATGTGGATTATTACGTGGCGTCGAATAAATTAATAAATTGTTTTAAATAATGTTAACGGTAGTATTTGATAAATTTGGGGGGGGCAAATTCTAAAACCATTTTTGGTATGATCACATTGATAGAATGACTAAATCTAAATAAAATGTTTGTAAGATATTGGCAGGCTTCTAGACACAGTTCTGATATCTACTTTGGTAGTTTTCCACAAAAGTGGATATCCGAATAGATGGTCGATGTGAGAGTAATGAGTAAGATCAAGAAAGAGATTCTAAGTTTTGGACACGTGGAGCTAGTATATAGAGAAAGGAGAGTCAGTAGAATAACGCATACGTGAATTAAAGGTGACAGGGATTCCCAAGGCTGAGATGATACCATAAAATTTTTGGTCGAATCATGTCAATAGTCAGAATAACACAATAGTATATTGTATGAGACAAGGTGTGTGCGCCAAAACAGCGCTATATAACGTTCCATCCTCACTGCATACCCCTGCTGAGAAACGGTGTCACGGCTACTCAGCATATTAGATGACATCTCAAGAATGCGCCTTACGCAAAAGAATTCACGAATTTTACCATACCTAATTATTTTTCTAATCTCCAATCTGACACGTCCAGCATTTGGCCAGCGTAATTTCAGCATCCGCCTTATTCTAAGCGCCGTGCGCTGCTCACAGGCGTGGTCAATATGGTACGAACTAACCGGTCCAGAAAACTCCCAGAACAAAGCTAAGATAAAAGACACTTCATAAAAAGAAACAACCTTTCATAAATAATTATCTAACTCTTTTACCACACCAACACGCGTTCTTTTTCTAGTCTCCAAATTTGTAATGATCAAATCCGGTCTCATAGTATTTAGGCAGTGGTTAAAAAAATGCCTGCAATATATTGCTCTCGTGTGTGTGGTTTTGTGTTTTTTGGCGAAGTGCCAGTGTTTTATTTGCCCATTTAGATTTTTTGTTTGCATCTTCGCCATAGTAAGCACCTGTTTTCGATTGATACCTCGCAGGTGCCGGGTTTAGAGCGCGCATAGGCAAGGTCGTCGGCTCGCGGACACGTCGAGTAGGGCGAGCATTCTTGGGAAATTAATTTATTTTGTTTAACATTATATTATTATGTACGTTTTTATGAAACAATGATTTATAATTTTTTTTCTTCAGTTGGGTGTGTCGCCAGTTTTTTACAGGGGCCAAATTAGACTAACAGTTGAAATATCGTATACTGCGACGAATTTTTTTTGATTCTTACGTGCACAATATTACGAAGTCACTGTACTAAAGATGAGTTAATGACATTTATGACAAAATTTATGTTGAAATTCCACGTTGTTGTCCATAAAATTGATATTAGCATTTTTTAATTTTTCTTTTTTTAATGATATATCGCTCAACTCAACTGCTTGAAGCCAGGGATTCTATGCCATTTTTTTGCACTCGTGAGCTACAAGGAAAGCGACAACAACCTCATGAAAGCAAAAATATGGCGCCCTGTCGTTATTTGATTGATACCTCATTGTTATAACAAAGCGTCATAGCTGGAATTTTGATAATAGGTGTAGATACATGACAACTAGACATTTGAGATGCAAATAGGTGTGCAAATTTCATGACGCCAGATTTCTAGAATGTCCCCTTTATGGATAAGATTATCTATTTTCACAGTAATTATTTATTTATTATCATTATTTTTTTACATTAACTCGACACAGGAGGCCTTCAGGAAAATTATTTTTCTCAAGGCCTATGTCATCTTTGGGGATGCTGTGTGGACGGCCTTTTTAAGGAAAGGAAATAGATGAAGTTCTGTGAAAGAAAGTGGTTATAAATATGGGTGTCTATTCAGTGCAAGGCGATGGGTCAACAGTATCAGGCTGGAGAGGTCAAGAGGTCTCCCTCAATCGGCCTCTCCTGATCAACTGGTGGGAAGACGCATCCGCCGCCAAAAGCTGGGAAAACATCACTCCATGAACTCAGGCACCCCTGCTAAGTCACCAAACATAGCGCACCACTTGGGGTGACCTATGGCAGAGGTGTTGATTATCCAATGTATGATTCTCGGGGCGGCGATACCCATCCCGCCTTCCAAATTAATTTGTAATTATTGTTTATTTTTGAAAAAATAATATTGGGCATTGCAACATTTTTTCACTTTAAAATCTGTTTTCATAGCTAATCACAGAAATGATGTAGTGAGCCGGAAATAGAAATTTGAGTTTTCTGAAACCGCTTGTTAAATATTCCACAATTTCTTTCATTTTGAACAATTGAAAAATCCTTGAAAGACAATATGGCGTCTCCGCGTCTTGTCTTATTAACAAACCTTCAGAAATTGTCTTAAAATTTCAGAAAGATGCATTTTAAAAAATTTCATTCTTCCAGAGTGCTTGTTTTGCTTCATAAATAAGATTATTTTACTCATCCTTTTTGGAATATCTTGCTAACGATTATAAATCTCATTCTAATATATAAAAATTTGAATTAATATTTAAAAAAAAAAAAAAAATTAATCCTGGACCTGAGAAAGGCTTGTAACGGCTAAATCCCTCAATGGATGGCGTCGAGACAAGTTATGTCTATATTTTATTGGTGAAAAATGCTTTGACTTGTCAAATAATATATTTCTCATACTAATGAAGTTGGTTGTTTACAGGTGAAATATAATAAAAACAGTAATTATTGAATGAAACACTAGTATATATTGATTAAATTGGCGGGTTTGCAATAAGCCGACGTAGCTCAACGGTAGAGCATCTGACCGGCAATCAGAAGGGTGCAGGTTCGAGTCCTGTCGGCGATATTTATATTTTCTCGGAAGGTTTTTTCAATTTGGATGAGTGTTTCAGGCTAATAATTATTGTTTATAAAAATAATTGTTACCCTTTGCGCTATGCACAAAAATCTTGTCTTAAAAACTTTAGTTTATCAATTAATAATATTTCACTTCATAGTTAACTTTTTCGAGTATTATTTACATTTCATATCTACTAAGTACTACGTATATCTTTATTAAGTTGCACCATATTCGGATTACAATCAAGAGTAATGCCCTTACGTCTTATGAAATAGCAAACAACTTTTTACACGCGAGCACCAACACAGCCTTCTTCGTCAGGTGTTCCAAATGCTGCATTTGAATGGCGTCAGGCCGGCTAGGTGGCTAGGCGGATAGTGCAGTGGCGTGCATCGCTGATCACTAAAATTAATCTGTTTGTGATTGTTCAAGTTCCTATATGATTTGTGCATTAATTTATTTTAAATTATTTCTTTTTTTTCCATGACAAAACAGAAAAAAATAATAAACAAACAAAAAAACTCACTAAACCTAACGTAACCTAGCCTAAACTAAAATAATCAAACCATACCTAATCTATTAATTTTTCATGCCTTCCGCTGATTATTGTGGCCAGTTGGTAATAATTAAAAATAATGCTTTATTGCAGAAAGCATGCAGGGGTAGTGCAATGCAATACGTTCCACAAGTTACAATAATAACACATAAAAAGCAATAACAATACATTTAAAAAATATACATATATTTAAAAATCAACGTTCAAGTTCCTTACCTCTTTATGTACAATATGTGTATATCAATTTTAATTCATTTCAACAAGCCATTAATTACGCACCTATTATACAAAGTTGACAGTATACATTAATTGCTTGCAATTATTTATGATTGTTCATAAATAATTGCAATAATACGCGGATGCATGTTTTGTTGCATGAATACCCCAAACAATTAGCTTGAGGAAGTAAAATGTATGGCCTTAAGGTAGGCTGCAACTAAAATGTATGGCCATAAGGTAGGCTGCAACTAAAATGTATGGCCATAAGGTAGGCTGCAACTAAAATGTATGGCCATAAAGTAGGCTGCAACTAAATTGTATGAATTTGTCAAATATATGCTATTTATTCATAGAACGATTGTGATATACATTTTTTTTCACAAATTGATGAAAACGATCAGAATTTTATTGTGTTTATAAATTTTTATGGTTCGTCTTTCTTGATAACCGCATAAAACAAAACAGTGACAAAATATAATATGATAAAGAAATACTGTCCTGCTAAGTAAAAACATTAAGAAGGATACCACTGACGTCAGAATGAATATACTTGTCCTAGGTACCATTTCGACAGCTGGAGCCAAAGGTCATTTAACACCATTTTGGTACCAGCGTCAGTCGTCCGCGTTTGTATCGCCTGATTTTGACTGCGGTAAGAAATTTATAAAACATTTATAAAGAGTCAAACTAAATACTTTAAGAAAATATCCCGTTTTTGTAAACAAGTAGAACCTTTTTACTTATTTATTGTTTAACTTAAATTGGCGGCACGCCTAGCTCGCTGCTAACCTCCCCCTTATTTGGTATCTTCCCTTTACTTGTAAGTTTTTACATAGAATGGCAAAATACGTTAGGTTACGTTATGTCGGGATAGTTTTTTTTTCATCACTTTGATCAATATTTTATTTGAAATTTTCAGCCTTTATGAATTGCACGCCACTGGCTAGGTGGCTAAGTGGTTAGGTGAGGCACCGCGGCCGGAATAAATGATAAGGGTCTCGTGGTAAACGCATATTTTCCCGCGGAGCCTTAATGTTAAGTTATGGGGTGGCGAGGGACCCGAGGCATGACGTGGCACAGCATTTGTAAGTCGGTGCTTTACATGGCTAACGTTATTTAGTATTTTAATAACGTTTATCGTGCACGTATAGGGGGTTCATATAAATGAAGTTATTTTGTTTAGGTTAAGTATAGAACTTATGCAGTTGCAGTGGTTAACGTATAATATTTTAAACCAGTGTCTACGTGAGTTTTACATCATAAAGTTGGTAATTGGCACTTGAGGTGAACCTTCACAAAACTGCGCCATAGAAATTAACTCTTATTTTTATTATTATTAATTGTAGGTTGAGTTGTTGGCAAATATCAATAAGGCGGTAATTGTAAGTTAAGTTGTTGGTAAATGTCAAGAAGTTTGTAATTGTAAGTTGAGTTGTTGGTAGATGTTAACAGGTTGGTAATTATAAGTTCAATTGTTGGTAAATGTCAACAAGTTGGTAATTATAAGTAGAATTGTTGGTAAATGTCAATAAGTTTGTAATTGTAAGTTGAGTTGTTGGTAAATGTCAACAAGTTGGTAATTATAAGTAGAATTGTTGGTAAATGTCAATAAGTTTGTAATTGTAAGTTGAGTTGTTGGTAGATGTTAACAGGTTGGTAATTATAAGTTGAATTGTTGGTAAATGTCAAGAAGTTTGTAATTGTAAGTTGAGTTGTTGGTAAATGTCAACAAGTTGGTAATTATAAGTAGAATTGTTGGTAAATGTCAATAAGTTTGTAATTGTAAGTTGAGTTGTTGGTAGATGTTAACAGGTTGGTAATTATAAATTGAATTGTTGGTAATTGTCAATAAGTTAATAAATAAATAAATAAAGCGGTTGTTTTACGATCTGACTGGAATAACTAGCCAAAATTTTCGTTTTCTTTCTCCTACAATCTTAGATCTTTTTAGACTTCATTTTAATGCTTACTTCTTTCTCTCTTTAAAATCCCCATCCCTAAAGGTGATATAGGCTGATATCTGCTAAGGAGCAGTCAGTGGCTGAGTTGGCATCGTGTCTGGGTGTTACTCAGGCGTCGTGAGTTCAGTTCCTCTGCCGGCTAAGTCCTAAATGTTTGTCTTTCTCATTAAAAAAATGATACTTATTAGGAACTTTCGCCTCACATATTCCATTAAAATGGTTGCACTGTTGTAAACATTACATTGATACCTGTCTGGAAAAATCCGCCTTCCTAATTTGGTACCGAGGTATATCGCCGTCGACAGTACCTAAGGCAGAGACTGATTGAAAAAATCTCACTCGAAGAATGTTAATGTCACCTGGCTAAACTTGATATTCATTACCAAAGATGTTTTTGATAACAATGCTCCCAGCAATCTGGCTATTGTGGGCACCTGTAAACAGCTGAGGCAGACACCACGGGTGGTTCAAGTGGCCTCAGTGTTTATGTAAATTCTGAGAGACCGTGTCTCTTTATCTACATATTTGGCATTCCTGAATCTCCACAGTGGCGCATACCTTCACCAGCTCACGTAGGTACTGGACTAGTGTACCACGCGGAGATCACCTCCTCGCACTTGGTATTCTCGCGATGAACATGCGGTGCACTGCGGTCGAGGAAATTAATGCCGAACGAAATCGCGACTTTACGAGATAAGATCATTATTGAAAGTTTACACTATCAAAAGGCGAAGGGCACAATGATATCAGACTAATTTATAAATCAATAACGCCAAAATTGACTCGAACCAAGGACCTCTCGGTATATCCCTGACCAGTGCTCTTATCCACTGAGCTAATGCCACCCTAAGGTTCTCCGTCGATTAGATGATATTAACAGTTCTTAGGTTGAAGTGAAGTATGGTGTCGATAATAATGAAAAAAAAAATCTATAGCGCACGTGCATCTCTCTGACTCAAAGTCATTTTAAATCATTGCATTTCCTATTGTCGCATATCAACATGTTCAGATAGGATGTTACTTCGAGAAACGTCTTTGTAAAATGACAACAATTGAGTATGAAATGCTAAATTTAGGTCTATCTATGATTAGTGATCAGAATATTCAGGTTTTCCTAATCTTTATCTTGAAATTTCTCAATTCCATTCCCTTCACAACATATGTAAAACATTCATGAGTATTTGAACTTGCTGTATGCAGGAGTACTTATTTAAAATATGTGCTTGAATTTTCCAGAGAGATCTTTACTTAGTAATAATAATTAATAAGTCAAAAAAAACAACCCATATTTCTATCTCTTCTGTATTAAAAAAAAGACAGAAATCAAGTTGAATTAACAATTTATATATGGAGATAAGTGGTCAAATTTTGTCATACGTGTAAACACATCAATAACAAAATGTAAACAAATCTTAGTACAATTTCTTTCGGCAAGTAGAACAACTAGTCCAATTGAATAAATTACCTAGCTCTGCTTGGAACTTATTTAATTTATTATTATGTTTATTATATTATTATTTATTCCAAAATTACTGGCTACGCGGGTATTCTGCAAATTTAATGTTAAACATTAAATTTACAAATAAAATATCTCGATTAAATACATACTTCTTCTTTGCTTCTGATTATTTATACTTTTGCTATGCCATTGATACGTATACTCGTATGTGTATTTAAAAAAACAACTTTGTTATGTTTTTAATTCAATTAATATTTACATTGCTGCATTGCAATATAACATATGTGACTACTGGTAAAAAAAATGTTTATTATGTAAAGCACAATTTGGGCGTAAATAAAAAATAAAAATGATTTAATTTCAAATTTTTTACAAAGACGTTTAATGACAAGACAGAGTTATTTCCCCCGTGTGTCTAATATTAGTTTCGCCCAATAGACACCTGTCTAATCGACAGATTTATTTCGATTTTAATAAAATTTTCATTTGTAGCTTATAAAACATATGGGCGACCTTTGATATCGTACGTATATTATTGTAGCGTTTATAAATAGAACCAGCGATCCTGTTTCACGTAACTATACTCCTATTATTGCTGTACATTAGTTTGTCAGATTACAGTCTTTCAAGGCCCGTCGTGTGATATGCATACTAGTTAATGCTGTCTGGTCATGATTTATGTTACATGTCTAAAAGGTTTTGGTTAAAATTAACTCTAGTTTAATTTAACACCAAACAGAAATATTGTTTCTCAGTATTTGTCAAAAATGAGTTAACGATGTTAAAGGTGGTAAAACTAAACGTGTTTAATTCACTTTACAATAGATTTTTTCATGCCTGGATTACCTTTGTTTCTTTATTAATCGATCATAAATGAGACTTAATTATTTTCATCTGTCAACTCATTAAAAGATTCCTTTAACGGCAATCTGACTTTAGTACATGAAATTTACTAGGAGAGAAGCAATCATTAATTCTGTCTCTTTGAGCGACTGTCTCTGTGTTAATTTTTATTCTTCATTTTTGAAAAATTAAATAAAATTATTTAATCACTGGTTTCAAACTTTTTTTCACAAAATGTTTGACAATTTACAATTTTCCACACAAAAGGTTTCCATCAAAACTTCAAAGGATCATAGCTTGGGTTCGTGAATATAGAGACAGTTGACCCAGAAGTTGGACGCAGAACGTTCTGTAAAAAGTACCGCTTGCGAATTATTAGTGGGATCGATCTATTTATAATTTTGTTCTACGGTTTTTTATTCAATTGATTAGGAATAATCTTCAATTGGCTCTACAGATTCGGAGAATTCAACGTCTTTGCCTTGACCAATTCATTTGCTGGTCGTTTTTAGCTCTGCCAATCAAAATACAAGACATTTTAATCCCAAATGTAATGATTACGGAAAAAGGCCAAATTAGTGAAAAACAGGATGAATCACGAACTTGAAAATCTGTTTAGTCACGAGATCATTGCCAATTCTGTGGGTCTTAAAGACTGCGATGGGCTGGAGATGTTGAAAGAACGCCGAATAATATGACCAAGTGGGTGTTCCAGTGGAAGCAACCCAGATACAGACTAACTGGATAGATTGTATGGAAGAGGATTGGAGCAGGACGGGAAGGACTGAGGACTGGAGGCGAATGATGACGGGGTACAGCCAGTGGAAAACATTTGTGAAAGAGGCCAAATCCCACTCTGAGTTGGAGTACTGTGATGATGATGAGTGGTAGAATATTCAATTTATGAATTTAGCGGAATTTCAGATCCGTAACCAATAATACTCGTGTATAGAAGGTAATGTTGCATTTTTCCTGCCTTATAAAGCATTACACTAATCTCAATGGGATTTATTCAGAAGAAGTATGAAGATATTGTAATGCTCACGGCCGTGATTCAATAAGTGAATCATTCGCTTCAATTGTCATGGAGTATTATATTGTCTCCTAGGCACGTTCCCTTGTATGGAATTATTCCGCTGCGATCTGTGTTTACTCATGACAGAATTATATAGGGTGATTAAACTTCTGGTTAGATCTGTGAGATAAATAGTACCCATTTTATAAATAAAGCCATTTCCCAGAATTTGTTGTGTAAAGTTCTCGGTGTTTAGGTTGAATATTTTAATGCTTTGAGTTGTGAGTAACTCTTGACGAATGATAACCGCAAATTTTTAAGGTCGTGGTCAGGGATTCGAGTCATTGGCCTTTGGTGTTAATTTATCAGGATGGTTAAAACACACTGCATTAAAAATGATAAGATTTAATATTTAAGGTACCTATCTACCACCTATGTCATTACAGACCAGTGAGTCACTGATAAGTTCCTATGATATTTATCTTCACTGATTGCAAAAACTCTCAAATTTGAGGTCTGGCGTTATAAAAGTTAAATACTGTGTCTAATATTTTAGGCAACTATTTTCAGCAAACAATATTAGTACTACTGCTGGCTTTAAACTATCCGTTTTTACCTTTTATCTATTTCAAAACAAACTATTTTTTAAGTTTAAATATTGTTTAAACTCGGGTGAAGCCGAATATTTGAATTGATAAATAATACATCTAAGTACAATATCACAAGAAGTCAGATTCTTTTTAATTCCCTTTGTTTCATTATGATTCATTTGTAAGGACATATTTTTTTTGGAACAAGAGAAAAATTCAATGATTAACTACTAGGTAGCAGTGGCGTGAAGACCATATATACCTAAAAGTTGTACCTACCCCCAGAAAAAAACGAAAAAATAAAGAAATTAAACGATAATACAAAGTATGACAAATTTCTGATCAAAACGCATTTTCCATGAATTTGGTAAAGAACTTGTACTGCATTTTTTATTCCGTTGGCTGCAACAATCAAATGGAGATGATAATAAAACAGCTGTTTTTAAATATTCAATGAAAAACTACAAATAGCCTACCTTTGGTCATAGAGCAATCCATGGCTTAGCTAGGTAGCTATAAGGAGAGTAGTCAAATTTAAACAATTTTGTTAAATGGAACATGAAAATGAATGCTGTGGAAAAGTCCAAGACTAGGCACCCTGTATCACGTGTTTTTGCACGCTTCTCGGTGTGTTCCCTGTTTCAGGTGTGAACTGAGCAGCCAGCAGTGAACAGTGTGCACTATACTAGATGAAGGCATTCGTGGTACACTATGCAGACTCATGTGGGCACTTGACAAAAACCGCAAGCAGTTCCGTGCCACAATATAAACACCTCGTGCTGATAAACTGTGGGCGAGTACAATAACCTGTTTGCATTCCACGGCCACCTGCCACCCTGGTGCCTGTGTTGTGCCTGTGCCCGAGCCTGGTGCCTGGTGCCTGGTGCCTGCTGCCTGCTACCTGGTTCCCTCACTTTGTAGTCTGTACTTACAACGTCCTATACTCAGCACTCTGCATTCTACACAGTATCGACTTTCTTCCTCGTTTCTGTGCTGAGATCGCCAGTGCGAGCTCCTGTGCAACTGTCTTAAAATGTTCTTCGTACGATGCGAGAAGTTTTTGCTTTCTTTCAGTTCAAGGGTATTAAAAAATAAGCTTAAGGGTCCCCGAAAATCAAGTAAACTAAAAACAATACAAATTACACATTCTCACACATAACCCCATAAGATTGTACTGTTAAGCTGCACGGTAAATATCCCATGCCACATTGTACTTATATAATATATATTACGTTATATGTATTATAACTTCTAAATTCATTTTTTCCGTTATGTAAACCACCAACTTTATCATGTAAACGCAATATGTACAATCCGTTTCTATACACAAGCATTTCTTAAATGAGAATTGTAGTATTATAAATTGAATTAAAATGTATTCATTCAATTTTAATAAATACATTGTTTTAATGTTGGTAACTTTGCGGTTAAATATTAATAGAATGTGAACTTTGTGTACAAACTTACTCAAAATTTTTAAATCGCATGCAGACTACTTGAAACTCGAGCAAATTGTTTTAACTGTCGATATGTACTGCTGTTTTATTTATGTATATGTTTTTTTATTTATTTCTCAATTTATTTAATACTTGTCGGTACTTCGATATTTTTTTATATTTTTATAATATTTATATTTTTGTAATATTAATCTTGATATTTTTATAATATTGGTATTTTTATAATGTTGATATTTTAAAAATATTGATATTTTTATTATATTGGTACTTTTGTAATTTTGATATTTTTTATGATATTGATATTTTTATAAAATTATTTAGATCGGTTTTATGAAATTGGACTCTAGTATCTCAATAACAAAACTGTAATGCTGTTTCTATATTTTTTTTTCCAACTTATGTACATTGATCACAACATGAATGCGCCTCCATGTCCTAATTTTGCCCTACATTTATTGTTGTATTGTATAATATTGTTGAAATAAACTCCTGCTGACAAGCTACTTGCAGTGGCTTAGCGGGTATAAGTTTATATTGTATATAATAATTAATATTATACAATAAAAAATAAATAAAAAAAAGATCGCGCCTACTGGTAAAATAATTCTTTCAGTTGTAGGTCTACCTATCGATCTTCTTAATATTGTTAAATTTTAACAAATAATTAACTAGGTGACCGATTTTATGCGATAATATGTGCTATCGAATAAAAATACTGTCCTGCTCCGATGAAGGATCGGTGTTGTCCGAAACTAGTAAACTTCCATTAGGTGGTATATACTTAAACATATTCCTGATCATTATTGATAATGTTTCTTCTAAGATTACAGCAATTCGATTTGAAGTAATGGCATTATAATCCAGATAAGACACATTCGATTACATTGAATTGTATTGAACATCTAATTGGTTTGGGTTTTTTCTGCTTACCTACTGAATCATAAGTTTATTTATATTATTGTTACTTTCATACGAGTTTAATTAAAACATATTCGTGGAAACGGTGAAGCTTCATAGCTGCAGCGGTTAAACAGTAATAAACATAACAATATGATTTTTATTTATTGCACGGTTACCACAGGCTACGCCGCAATTACTAACGACAGTCGTGTTTAACCCTTCCTTGCCGGTGCTGTCAACTGATTTGATATGTCTCTAATTATTTAAATGTATCTGTAAATATAATAAACACGGAGTTTATATTGTAGGTATTCCTCAGCAATACATTTATGTGTAGGATAAACTAATTAAAATATAATAAGTATTTATGAAACGCAATAGAAAAAAAAATCAATAGAGATAATTAATAGAGGGATACATTTGGCTGCGTGTATCGATAAATTTCCGATTGGGGCAGTAGTGAACGAGAGGGGTATGGAGTTCTGTTAAAGGTGTCACGATGCGCGGTCGTCAGTAGTAGCCGGTAGTCTGCCGGGTGTAATGGATTTCACGTTTTCAACACTTTTTCTCAATATTTTACTTATGTAGGTACATAATATGTACTATTAATAATTCGGTTTTTGGAATTACTAATTCTTGCTGGAGTTACATTAAAATAAAAATATTTTAAAACTTTATTTCATTTTATTTTTTGACCGAACCGGATTCAAACCATTACATCCATATTCAGACTGGTACATTTTCTATAAATACCATAACATTAAATGCATAAAAAAAATATTTTTAAGCAAAAATACATCAGACTGAAGATGGACGTTATAATTTAAAATCAGGTCAAAAAATAAAGTGGAATAAAGTTAAAAACAGATTTTTTTTCACTCATTACTATAATAAAATGGTTTACATAATTACAAAATGTAAAGTATTCATTTTCATCTAACTTAAAAAAAAAAAATCTAATTGTGTACTCTGTAAACCGAGTGTGCAGCACAGGTGCTCGAGGAATTTTGTACCTCTAAAGGGTTAACCTGAACTATTGCTGTTGGAGCATTTTCGAGCAGATTATTAAATAAACTTATCAAACGGAATGCAAGAATGTGGGGAAGACCGAAGATAAGAAATTTACAATAGTACCAACATCGTTATTATCTAGGAATTTCAGGTCATTTTTTTGTAATCGGTTGTCATTGGTGACTCAGTTTCAAAGTAAAGCTGAAAAACGTCAACGAGGCGCGTTTCCAGTAAGTGTATAATTGTACCGAGTTGTATAATGAGTATTGTTCCAATGTTTGCATACTTCTCAGGTACCGGACTGCGTTGGATTGCTCGGACCATTATAGAACAAACACAATACGACGTGTATAACGAATTAGCGAATTCCCGACAATAGTGAGCCACTTACAGTTTTTTTGTTCAGTAAAAGTATTATTTTTTTTTACTTGTTAATAGCATTTAAAAAAAAAATACCCGTTTAATGCCTTCTAAAATGAACCTTTTTAAATCTGTAACACGTGTTATTTATTGGGGTTTGAACAGCTGTTTGAAATTTTAAAAAGAGTACCCAGTAGTTATACTTAACTGTCAAATAACTAAAACTACCGGAGAGTTAATGACCGTAGAAAATAATCAAATGACTAAAGATTATTCAATTTATTGGAATGACTTATTGAAGCGTATAAACCTCATTGTAATATTTAATCATGGCAGACGAAGACAATCTTAATAAATTTCAAGGGAAACACGAAACAGAAAATAAAAGGGTATCTTTTTCAATGGTTAAAGATTAAAAATAAGTTTATAATTTCATTAAAACAACGTTCGCGGGTTAAAATCGCCAATTCATTCTAAGTTTTAAAATCGACTGTTCCAAGGAAGGCAGCACTAATTCATAAAATTAAGTTTTCGACTTACTTCCATTTTGGGATTCACAAATTAGTACCATATTTAGCAAAATACTAAAGAAGTTAAAAAATATATATATATTTACCCAAGAAATTGGACACGATTTTCAACATTGAAATGTCTCTCCTGCAAAATTACCTGCTGTAAGTTACCGCCTTCTTCCTTGGAGCAGTCGAAACGTCATCTGAAAAAAATGTTTGAATGTGTTACGTTTTAAGATACATAATAACGTCACAAGCTAAAAAAAACTTAACCTGGTTGTCCTCTCCTGTCGAAAGTTGATTACGTCAGCGAAATCTTTCCTCTGCAGGCTGCAGCCCAAAACAACTCAGCGGAACTGGACTCATACCAGTCACGTAGATTACGAAGCCATGAAAGTAAAAAAAAAAATTGGTAGAACAATTCGTTTACATTATTTATAATTATTCTAAGCCAGTTAAAAAAATGGGTGTAAGTGGCCCATTCCTGGCAGTACCAATTACTGCGAATACTACACGGTACTAGGAACAACGACCGATTCTGACTGGATGACTGACTGTTGTACAGTTCTGCAGTTCTGTGGGATGCGATGTGACTGTGACTGTGGAGTCAGGCGTCAGCTGCAGGGAATCATCTGCGCCACGATGAATCAACACCAATGTTCACATGCTCATTTATAGATATAGTATGCCTTAACGGGAGCAACGCGTATGGTCAATTAACCGCCGACATTTTGCCACAATATCATGATTCAACTTCATTACCTATAGTATTCATCATTGCGTATTCATTTAGCGGAATTAGTCGCGGCTCATTTACATTATTCTCGTGAGTACTTGATAAATTGAAAAATAACTAAACTTGCAGCTTGATTCATCAAAAGCACTAAACTAAAAACAGTATTTTTTATTTCAACTAAGGATTAGTAATTCTACCACGAAAAAGAATTTTATTCGCTTATCTGGCAACATTCCGAGAACGTGCAGCGTTCATATGGTAAAATACGTGGGTTAAGTTCAAAAGCTTTTCCAAAAACCGTTTGTATAACAGTGGAGCTTTCTTGGGTTGTTAATCAAATAAAATGTTTTGACAAAATACCTTATTCATTGCCGCGAACAATTACGATTTTAAAGAAATTTTCATACATGCGTGAATGAATGTTGGTTTTACTAATTGCTTTTGTGTTCAATTCGTAGAACACCATTTAATTTAAAAAATAAAATAAAAATTAAATTTAATGCAAACGAAGGAACGATTCCAATATAACATTAATTAATAAAGTAAGGAAAATTATTTATTCTCCACAACTCAGTATTTTCACAAGACCTAAACAATATAACACAAGTCAATAGATATTGAGTCATTATAAATCAATTAAGAAAACACTGCGTTTAATGCGGGGAAAACAGATTCCAAATATAAGTACCTCACAGAATGGAGATTCCGTTATTAGATTTTGGTTTCTCAATAAATCGGTTTCATCGGTAATAAATCATTTTAGGCACCATTAAATATAATTTATTTAAAAAAATGTTGAATTTGGCTAGGAGTAAATAGAATCATATAAATAAGACGGCTCAATGTGGCCTAACAGCAGTTTGAAATTGGCTTGGAACGCCAAAACAGCTGTCACAATAATACAAAATCTAAAATATTCGTCGAACTTAATAATAACATTGTTAAATTTCGTTACATTAAATAAAAAAAAGAGTAATAGTAAAATTAAAATAATTGATTTACGTTAATTTCGATTTTTTTAATTTATCGTTTTTTTTCACCCTTTTTACCTTTTCTATTTCTAACACATAATACTAACATGTGTTGCACATGTGTTATAGATTTAAACACAGGGGCGTGCGGAAATCCAAGGGACGGTGCAGGTAGATGATTGGGGAGGGAGTGTTCTTCGTCAATTGTAAACATTTTTATTGTCGGGTTTTTATTTACATTGATTTGATTTGAGTCTACTATTAGTGTTTTTGCCTTTCCTTATCTGTAATATTTCCAAATTATCCAGTCTAACACCTAATCACCTAACACAAATAGAATTGTATGATGTAAACTAATGTCTGTATTATTATTATTAAAAGTGTAGAATGTTCCTCAATAAACAAATCCATGTATTGGCATCTGAATCAAAACAATATTAGAAGTATTTATTGAGGTTTCGTTTACTAGGCAGAAACAAGGGCGACTGATACGGCATGGGGTCGTAACTCTTACTTATCTCGGAAAGTTTTTACGGATGTGACATTAAAGTCGGGATCCTTTTTCAGTATCAGATAACATATAAAATATTGATGTCGACCATCATTAAAATCGTTGCATTATAATGGATGGCGGACATGTCGGCTTTATCTGCAGCTATCGCAATGGCGCGATCTTAAGTACACACACTTTGTTATAACGTTCATTCATAACCAGAAAGAATAAAATTCTTTTGATAAAAAACATTTATTTTTTTATCATTTTGCCGATTGAAGAATGTAATTTTTTATTTCTTAACATATGTGAAATAAAATCCTTAAACTTTTTTCCCTTTATTGGTATACTAGTTGTCATTATCCGGTTCCTCTAATAATTCAATAATATTTTCTATCATTAATACATTGAAGAAAATGGCTTCAAGTCTTATTTTTAAGTTATTTGAACGTTTTTAAGCTCCATAACTAATGATGGAAATATTGGCTAGCTAAAAAGAGACCAATCGACGAACATATTTTAAATAAAAAGCTGTTAAAATTTCATGACGTCAGGGCTTATCGTTAGAGAGTAATTAGTGAAAGATTATTAAAATATTTTTTGGTTTACGAAGTTTTTGCTACGAGTTTTACCTAAAATTTGTCATTTTTACCATAATTTCGCTATTTTCACACGAATAATGCAAAATTCGCAATTTTTTTGGCTATATTACCAAGAATTTTCGTATTTCTCACGCAATGTTTTGATATTAAAAAATAAAAAAAAAGTAATTTTGTACTTTCTAAATATTCATTCGTCTACTGTTTCTGAAGTTTATATAGCCGTAAAATGGAACATAGCTAACTTTATGTCAAAGACGCCGCATTCTCTCTTTCTTTTTGCAGTAAAAAAAAAAAAAAAAATATATATATATTCAAACAATCATTTTTGTAATATTTCTATTTTTGAAACTGATAATTCATGGTTGAATTCCATTATAATAATATAATAAAACACATATACATACACTTTTATTTTATTTTACCTTATTATTTTATCTTCAAACTGGTCTGAAGATGGTTTTAACAAGCTGAAACCGGTCACGGTAAAGTAAAATAAAAGTGGAAATAAGTATTACAAGTGTTTTATTATATTATTTTAATCATTTTTGTATCTAAAATATCACCATTCGCTGGTTCCTAAATTATCGTTCTCACAACTTAAAATAATTATAATTGACTTGCTCAAATATGCAGGTGTAAAATAGGGAAGGGTAAGATGGGATCCAAAGACTTACCCCTGATTATTATTTCTCCACAAGCCTCTTCTTTGGCTGTCGATGCACTTGAGCACACAAGTAAAATAATAGTTCAACATAAAACACAGACGATATTCATCTGCAGCGGGATCACACAATACAAAATACCACGGCGGTGGCGAACACAATACGAGTATTGCAGCGGGTTGTGGGTGCGAAATGAATGCGTAGTGAACGAAATCACAGTGGACAAATGATGCGGGTAAAGTCGATGGACTACGTATAGATCACAAATTGGGTAGGTTTTATTAGGATGCATATTATTGTGCAAATCATCTGTTAGGCTATCCAAGTTGAACCGTAACCGGAGTAACCAACCATTTTTGCTGAAAAATTTAACCAAAATAACGCGAATTCCACCGAAAAATAACAACACTTGTGAAAAAAAAATTCAAGTACCTGCTCCCAAAGGCAGCTAAATATTAGTGAAATATTTGACTTCCTTTGTTTTTCACTGACTAAATTGTTTTATTATTTTTATTTATTTTTACTTTGAGTGGTCCCCCTAATTGCTCAATGGAAGGTTAAGTGTAATACAAAGTTTGAACAATCCGATACCTATAAATTGATTTTAATTAATATAAAGCGGAGTTTTAAAGCGAGTTCTACAACGCGTTTATAGATAACTTGATGATGTACAGTTATTTGCTAGTAGTGGTGGGCGAAGCGGCTCGGTTTAGTGAGCCGGATCACTAAATCAGCTCTCTGTAAAGACAATCCACATGAAAACTGACGTCTTTAGGAGGGCCAAGGGAGCGAGGGAGAGGGCATCGTGCAGGGGGACGCTAACCGTCGTTCAAACGAGCCGGATAACCGAACCGGTACACTACAAAGAACTGATTTAGTGATCCGGCTCACTAAACCGAGCCGCTTCGCCCGCCACTATTTGCTAGGATATTGAATGAATAATCAAGTTACTGCACCAGGTGAGTTAATAGCCGGAGCGAGTGGCAGGTAACAGCCTATAATTGATTTTTCCCTCGATACGAGAAACAGTCGCGTGTTTCCACTAGAACTTGCCTGCAATTGATAATATACTATGCACCTAGATATCTTCATACTGCAATAATAAGCAATTAATTAATACCTCCGTCTGTTTCTTAATGTTCCCAGTGCCTCAATTATTGTGAAACTAGAAACCATCGAGATTATATTTAACATTGCACGAGTAGAACTTGTGGCGCTGTGGTTAATACTCGTCCTAGGACGGGTGCAAGACACGAACACGTTTAACTTAAAATGCGACAAATTTGTTTAATTAATAAACATGTTTTTATTAAATCAATTACTTTCCATTTTTAGGGTTGCCGAGGAAGGCATGGCACGACCGATCGAATAAATTATTTGAGTCGGGGGTTGGAATAACATAAGAGTATGTTCAAGTCGATGCATGAAAGCAAGTTTTTACCAAGACAGAGTTGTGTGATGGTTTTTCCTCTCTGCTTACCCCTTTAGAGAAACGTTCTAATGGGTAGTTAGTATCATTCCTAGTCTCTTTATTAAAAAAAAATGGTTGTGTTAGCAAAATACTTCATATTAATTTTATTAATAATGACGACAAAAACTAACTACACATCTATTGAAGAAATTTAATTTTTGAATTTGAAATAGTGCCACGAATTTGCATTTTATTGAAAAGGCAACCAAAATTTCTTTGCCCTGCCGGCCTTCGAAGCCGCGACCTCTGCATCCTCGAGGATCTCACGGAGGTTGTACACATTAGTCAAAGAAATTTAACGGTGATAAAAATATCTTTTAACTTCCCGCCTGTGACTAAGAACTTATAACACGTGTCTTCCAACTGATGGCTTATATATATATATATATATATATATCTAAATACTTACATCTATATACTACGTTTTACAAATTACGTTTAACCAATAAGTAAAGTACACATTCATACCGTAACATTTTCATGTAACAAAAACTTATTTACTTCATTATTCTATTAAAGAATAAAAACATAATAATTGAAATTAGATAAGATTTTTTTGATAAATTTATATATTTGTAATTGCATCCTTGCTGAGTTTTTCATCATATTTCACAACCTACTTGACACTAACTTATTTGCCATGAGTCGAGTGTAATGGAACGAAGGATTTATTTAGTTCAAGTCTATCCATTCTTTGGTCTGTAGGCCACTCAATAATCCTATGTTCAAGGATGATTTAGAAACATGAATGCATACGTTGAACAGGCTCGGCGGATTTCATTGCGCTCACATTAATTGGTTACTTGAGAGCATGTAACCCACTAAAAAGTAAACTGGAATGTCATAATATATACTTCATTTTTTTCACTATACAAACCCATTTAAAAAAAAAAATTTCGTCATGGCGTTACATCCCAGAATGGGTTTTGGCCGTCTAACACAATGTTCTTCATGCGCTTTGGTCTCTAGCCATTCATATTAAATTCTCAGGCCTACCCATTCCGCTCCAATACTCTTTCGCAAAGTTAGACCAAATCCACTCGTATCTAACTACGAGTTACCAATAAACTAACCAGATCGGACCAAATTCTTAGCCTTCCTCGATGCAACACTAATTCTAAGCAAAACTCCTTCATTTTTTTAACACGCACTACTCAAAGTTTGACATCTTTAACTCTACATCACACTCCATAAAGTCACACCGACAATCTATCGATCCTTTATAACTTCAGATACATACTCACCTTATCCTACTACCAGTCTATTAAATTTCTTCTTTATATATATGTACACTATTTTTTTGTTGTTTTTTTATTAATATAAAATCACACAAATACATTTCAACCAGATTAACCCCTGCCCCCTTCCTTTTCAGACCCTTAACAAATTACGTGAAACTTAAATTTACGTTTCTTCTTTATTTCGTGTAATTATCTTTTTAATTTTACTTTGATTTCTTCGAAAATCACTGGATTCGCTTATAAATAATGTCCACGTGGATACCTGTAAATGGTAAAATTTATATCACTTATTTATCATATTTAATTTTTCATGTAAGCTGTTGGTCTTCCAAAAAAACAAAAAAAATCTTGGTTTTTCTTTGATTGCTTTCACTGGGTACACACTTGGTCACGATTTCAGTGACTTGATATCATAACCAACCCTTTGCAGTGACACGTTAATTATTTTTAAATATCAACTGGTAATTTATACAGTTTGAATATTGACATTCTGTGCGAGAAGAGGGTGGGCTTACCGTGGATGGGACCGTCGAAGTAGCGCAGGACAGGGACGCTTGGAGGTGCCTTGTCGATACCATATGTAGGTCCCTGACCCGAATAGGCAAAGGAAAGACGTTGAGATAAATATTGACAGTGATGCCTGCGTTTTCTTGCAACTAATTTGCGTCTTTAGAGCTGTTAGTCGAAACAAACACCAAACAATCCCCGCAGATTTCTGACCATTGGGGTTCAATATGATGTCATTTCCACTATTTAAAAGTGAAACAGCATGAAATATTAAACACGCTTATTTTTAAATACTTAAAGATACACCGATAAATGATGGTGTGATTAAGATTGCCAGAAAAAATGTACGCATAGTTATTGAACGTGAAATACTTTCGTATTTTTTTCTTACGCTCCGATATTTTGTCCAGTAATTTAGTTACATTAAAATTCATATATTGCGATACGTAGTCGCAATTTAATTTTGTCACAGATTGTGAAGCATTGAAATCATTAAATTAGCAAGCTTGTATCCTATGTTATTTATATGCGAATGTAAATTCCTGTATTGTTAATGCACGTGATCTGAGAACCCAAGCGGTTAACTAGACAAGATTAACTTAGCGCAGATACATTTGAGAATAATACGTAGGAACTATCATTGCATTTAAACACGTTGATATTATTTGCCTCGATGTCGAGATGATAGGGGATAAATTAATTAATAGTAAATTATTACAATGCGTAATACACGTATAATTTAATGTTGAGTTGCCGGCGAGTTCCAACTAATCACTATTCACGATTTTATCAGCCGAGCCAGCAGTACAAAATATATATAGAAGCTCATTGAATTTCAATTCATTGCAGACGTGTAGTATTTATGTGCGAGAAGAGAGTAGTAGAAAGTTGCACATGGAGGCCATACGATGTAATGATGAAAGTCAATTGTAAAATAAACAATTAAATCAGTGCTCGCAATTACTTGGGCTGTACTTGTACCATTATTGACACAGTTTTCAAAAACCTTCAAAATCCGTAAAAACTATAAAGCAAGCATAATTTTAGCAAGATAATCTAGAACGCTCAGCTCTGGTTTGCAATTATTTTTTTAGCTTGCGATGTCATTTCTATCATGACCTATAGAACTTTGAAATATACTCGTGGGTATTGTTAAATGAGAAAAATCTTAGAAAGTGTTTCGAAATATCGTATACATTTAAACTGTGACATTGAGGTGAGAGTTTAAAATTAAGCCGTTTACTTAGGTTCGATTTTCAGCGAAGTAACATTATTTCTGCTACTATTTAGTATATATATTATGACTACTAAATCCCATTAGCAAATACCTAAAAATTCGCTGATAGTGTATTATACGAATTAACTAAAAAAAATTGTGAAAATGATTTATTTTTGTAAAGGGAGGGCGGCGCCTGGGGGATAGGCAATCGCCGCAGCGTCTTGGCATTAAGGATTCGAGACGAGTTTTTTTACGCGCGTCTACCATATTGTTTCATTGAATTTAATAGCATAAAAACACAAGTGCTCAAAGCGATGAATCGGAAATATTCAGATCGTATCTAATTCTGGTGCTCGGATTTCACCGCTATGTTCAAATCGCTCAATCATTTCATCGCCTGCTCCTAAAGATCGATATTGCGACGTCCAACCTGTCAAAGGTAATCATTATGTATGCTAATGAGGCGTTTCCGAAACTCCCAGCCGGCCGAGATGACTTAATTGGACGTGATGATACTGATTTAGGATTCCTTCTGCATCCCATTAGCTGTGCCCGAACCGCGGACCACCCGCCTCGGACGCTGATCAAACGGATCTGACCAAAATTCATACTGTGATTCGCATTGTTAGATCTTTACTGGAATCTATTATAATTCTGCCATTAACACAACTTATATTATACTTCACCGAAGTGATAAACCGGTAGAAGTGTGTCCGTGTGCCCAAAGCCAGCTAAAGTATTCCTTACATCTGATGAAATTGATCAAATATTTTCAAATCTCGAAATTCATTCAGAGATAAACAATTTCATTTGTCTCTCTTAGAGATATTTCGGATTATCAGGATTG